>CM029600.1:30981145-31305690 GCA_017311375.1 Mytilus coruscus
CTGTTTTCTGGAGCCTGGATGGTTAAATTTATCACTTGAATGTAACTAATCATTGTACCCTGTTTATCATAATACTAAAATTATTGTAACAAATTCTGGATATTCCAAGTTGTAATTTTTTTTTAAAAATCATAATAAAAATGCATTCGTCAGATTGTTGAGACTGTTCTTTTAAGTAGTTTTTTAATTGCTTTTACTACAAGCATTCCTGATGAAGTTGTCGCTCTCTCTCTTATGCATCTACCAAATCTTTTTACGAATTTGAAATTGGATCTCTTCACTTAATAAAAAAAATAGGTTATCTATACGCTTAATACTTCTTTGATAAATAGTTCATGTCAAATTCTGAATCTTTTTGAAAGATTTCAGTCATACAAACATTTTAATCACTTAATGAACTTTCTTCACATAAAAATAATGAAGTTTTTTTCAAAATTATCCATAGCTCAGACATTTCAATTCAGTCTTATTTTCTGTTGTATTGCTGTAACTGTGGTGACTCTGCATCTTTATATAAGTTTTAATTGGAGAAAAAAATATTTTCACTTAAAATACGTCTGTACTAATCAGAACTTATATTTTTTCAAGAAATAAAATTAATCAGTTCAGTTTAAAACACAAGATTCAAAGCATTTCTCTTCTACTTTAAAATTTGCACATATAAAGGTTTGAGTTTTTGTTGCTATATATATGATGTTGAACAGATTCTATTCTTTGTATTAGAGTAGCCTTAATTATTGCTGAGTTGTTTAATCAAGTTTAAATTCGGAGTACCTTTGAAATATTGGAAAGACCATCAGTACAGGATCCTGCCTATCTAAATATGTTAAAAATATTTTCAGGTAGTCTGCTTTTATCTTTAAAGCAACTACACGTATTTGTAAATCGAAATTTGAAAATGACATAAAAATATATTCTCATCATTTAAAAGTTTGGGTTTTTTTCCTTCTAAAAAAGGTCTAAACACATCTACAATTGAACATAATATCGAGTAGGAAAATTGCAAAAAAAAAAAAAGATTAAAATAACTAAACAGGATCCTCTAATTTCATGGCATTCCAATACTAACCTTATTACATATGTGCTGGCTCCATCCTGATTTGTCTCTGCCTGTAGTACTGGTTGTTTAAACTGTTGACAGCCCTCTCAGCATCCTCTTGGCTCCTAAACCCTACCATTGCTGCTGAACCTTGCATGTCATTACCAATTTGTACCCGAACAGTTTCCTGGATAGGGTTAAAGCCTTGGAAAAAGTTAAGCACTTCTCGGATTGAAATGGTAAAAGGCCAGTTCTCTGTTTTCACATAGTATGTACTTCTACGTCCAAACTGTGGACCAGTATTTGCACGACCTGCTGGTTGCTTTATCATTCTTAACATGTCAATCATTTCACTCTTTTGAATAGGTTTCACAGTCACTGACTTTCTCATAAAAACTTCATTATCTTTAAGCAATGCCCTAGCACAAACTGACTCATTAATAAATTCTGCAAAAGCCTCTCCTAAAGATTTTCCATTTGAATCTAGTACAAGATGAATACCTCGATTGCCTACTTCTAGACCAGAAAAGAAGCTGAACTGCAAATCTGGCAATGCAACATATGGCGGTAGTCCTTTCAAATGAACACATGTATAGTCACATTTTGGTGCATCTCCAGCTGCTTTCACATCTTTATTACCGGAAGGGATCAACTGAGTACCAATTTTTCCAAGTTCTTCTTTTAAATTATCCAAGTCCTTCTGAGACACTGATTTAATGTGAACAGTCTTTCCTGCTAACTGTTTCAAGTCTAATGATAAAGCTTTATTAAAGTCAAATTCATTATCAAATTTCACCATTGCCATACCAGTTGGTCTTCTTTGCTGATCATGTTCAATATATATTGCACTGCCATTTTCTGCAATTTTCAGATCTTTAAAAAATTTTTGAAGCTCTTCTTTATTCACTGAAGTTGCCCAGCCTTTAACCTGAACTATATTCTCTTTAGGAATTGTTTTAGCAGGGGATGTTTTGGATGGTTCCACTATCTTCGGTTTCTTTGCTTCATTATCCTTTGAGGGCATGAATGAATCTACTTGTTTATCATATTCTTCTTGTGGGCAAGATTTAACTTCAATAACATTGTCATTTAATTGTTTTTTATTTCTCTCTATAGCTTCAAAATATGCCTGTGAACTGCAAAAGTTAATGTAAGCAACCCCAATTCTCTTTCCCTCCTCATCATTTATCATTTTCAATCCATCCCAAGGAATTTCACATCCCTGAAAGAACTTTCTTACATCCCTATATCCAGCATTAGTAGGCAAATTCTTTACTACTATTGATAGAGAAGGCATTGTTTGTCTGTACTGTCGTTTTAATCCTTTTGGATCTGCTGCATCAATCTTGGCGGGTGGAGAACTTTTAAGTGGAGGCCCTGACAGCGAAGATCTTGATGTATCAGTGAATTTCGATGAAGGTTTTGGTGCATCAGTAACAGCTGGTGGACCTGCAGGTTGAGGTCTTGACGTATCAGGCAATAAAGGGACTTTTGGTCGTTGCTCCCAATCGTTTGAAGCTTTTCTAGACATTATAGGTGCCTTCTGTATTGGTCTTACAGGTCTTACACCTGGAGGAGCTGCTCCTAATATACCTGGCTGAGTTGAAGGGTCAAACCTAGAAATATTTTGTCTCACGCTGGTAATGTTTGTACTCATTAGAGATCTTGGACTAGATATAGATGTACTCAGAGGTGGTTTAGGCCCAGTCACTGTTGAGGACTATTTTTTGGTAAGTTTTGTAAAGTTGTACTACTTGCAGCTGATGCAGGACTTTTAGCTATACTAAATGAAACTGGTGTATTAGAAACAGATCTGTTATCTATTACAGCATCTTTGGACACAGGTAAATTTGAAAATGATGATGTTTTAAAACTTGGTGAAGTACTTTGTGTGTTTGGATGCTTTGATGGTACAGGAATAGATTGCAAAGGCACAGTAGTTGGTGGAATTGAAGACTTGCTTACACTACTTTCAGAAACAGATGTTTGTTTAGGTGCAGTGCCTATATCTGATTTCAGTTGCTGACTTGTTTTGCTTGGAGTTGTTCTGGATTCATTTTCTCTTTTTACATCTCTTTCGTCGAAACGTTTTTCTCTTCCAAACTCATCCACTTTTTTGTCTCGACTATCTCTTGGTGATCTGCGACTGTCCCTGTCATCCCTGTATCTACCATCATATCTACTATCTCTATCCCTGTCTCGTTCTGTTCTAGATCTATCATAATCTCTAGACCTATCATAATCTCTTGATCTGTCATAATCCCTACTTCGGTCTCTAAGACGATCATCTCTCCTATCATAATCAGAACGTCTTCTATCAACTTCTGATCTGCTTCTATCGTCTCTACTATAACGATCTATGTCACGCCTGCGATCACGATCTCTTTCCCTATCTCTATCTCTTCTGTCTTCATCTCTTTTCGGATCTTCATCGCGGCGTTGTCTAGTATCAACATCTTGTTTTGCCTCTCTTCCTGTACTTCTTTGATTTCTGGAATCTACATCTGATGGCCTATCATTCAGTCTTAATGGGACTTTATTCTCCTCTCCTCTCTTGTCAGTGTCCTGAGGTCTCCTGTTTCTATTGTCAATCAGATCATCAGACTTGTTTTTCGAATCATCAAGCAGTGGCCTTTGTATAGGTTGATTCTGACGTTGATCTGAGCCAGCTATGAGTCCTGGTATAAGTGGCTGAACAGTATTTCCTGGTGTTCCTATAGATGTAAATGCGGTATTAGGTCTTGGCTGATTTGCACTTACTGGAATGCTTTCATTTATTCTTAAAGGTCTGTTAAATGGTTGTTGTGAAAAACCTGGAGCTCCAAGTCTTGGAGGTGGATGTCTGATATCTGGTAGCCTGGCAGATGGAGGTCTATTGGGAAATCTTGGGTCAAAACTTGGCTGGTTTGGAAATGGAGCTCTAAAAGGTGGATTCTGGAAGCCTCTAAGTTGTGGGTAATCCTCACTTTTATACTCTTCTTGATCATCCACTATATCCATTGGAGAACCACCACTTGTATCAGTAGAGGGCTTTGCATCATACGGCAAGGATGGTCTGCCAGTTTTCTGGTCATATGCTGGTTGATTTTTGTCATTAAAACTAAATGGTCCTTTTCTAAGAGAGTGTTCATCTAATGAAGGTCTTCCATCAACTTCATAAGATGGATGATCATATTGTCTCTCAATAAGTGGAGGCTTATTGTCATAATGTGGTGGTCCATCCCTAAAAGGTGGTGGTCTTTCTCCATATGGAGGTCTATCTGGAAACCCATGAGGCGGCCTGTCATATTGGCCAGATGGAATTGGTCTATCAAATGTCCCTGATGGAGCTGGTCTTTCATATGGCCCTGATGGAGCTGGTCGGTCATATGGACCAGATGGAAGTGGCCTTTCATATTGATCTCTTGGCGGTGGCCTTTCATATTGATCTCTTGGAGGTGGCCTTTCATATTGATCTCTTGGAGGTGGCCTTTCATATGCATCCCTTGGTGGTGGTCTTTCATGTGCATCTCTTGGTGGTGGTCTTTCATGTGCATCATAAGCATCTCTTGATGGAAGTCTTTCATGAGCATCTCTAGGTGGAAGTCTTTCATTTGTATCTCTAGGTGGTGGTCTTTCATATGCATCTACAGCTGGTGGCCTTTCATGTGTATCAGCAAGGGGTGGTCTGAGTGGGTACCCATATACTTCCTTGTCTGGTTGGCTGAAACCAACACTTAAGGCACCATATGGAGGTCTTCTATTTTCATTTTCGATGGATGGAGGGATATTAAAATTTGGAGGTGGGTGATTAAAGTCTGGTTTTACTTTTTTATCAAATTCTTGATTCCAAAAAAGTGGTGGCTCATTCTCATCAACATTTCCTTTGTCATCTAATTTGTCTTCGACTTTTCCAATATGCATTCTGCTATCACTGTCCTCATACTGATTTATTTCTGATATTTTTTATTCGGATCTGGTGTTTCTAATAAACCAGAAGGTGGTCTTTGAGCTGGGGAAGAACGATGATCTATTCCCTGATTCCAATCTGATGAAGGTCCTAGTCCATATCTTCTCTGAGAACCATCTCCTCTGTACCCAAATTGATCACGAGGATCATTGTCACGATTAAAATGATGTCTGTCCAAACCAGGGGGAGTTCTTTCACTTAGTTGTAGATTTCTCTCATGTGATGGAAGTGTTTCCCTAATGTCCTCATAACCAGGTCTTCTGTCATAGCTTCTGTCTCTTTCTGTTCCACTAATTGGAAGTTGAGTTTGTCCACTTGGTGTTATGAACCTATTTGGGTCTGGAGGATACACATCTGTACTACCCTCTTGTCTTGAAGTTGGAACCTGGAATGGATCCCATGGTCTCCGAGGATCATTCTGAAGGCTCCCAGGTGGTCCTGGTTCCAATGGAGGCTTTGACTGTGGGTCCTGCCTTAGTGTTTCCCATGCCTGCTGTTGAGGATATGGAGGATATAGTGGAACTTTTTCTGTATCACTTTTTCTTTCTTGCAATCTTGGGGAAATAACATCTTGGCCTCTGGAACTTGATCGACTATTCTCATCCAATTCAGTGGGTGTTGGATAGCTTGTTCTACTCTCAACAGATGAACCCCGATCTGATCTTGGTTGAAACCTATCAGGAATCCCCTCTCTAGATGCTGGAGGATATCTCTCTTGATAGCCATCTCTGCTCTGTGGTGGATATCTGTCTGGAAATCTATCTTTTGCATATCTGTCAGGCTGTTGCCCATACCTGGCTACATCTGCAGCTGATTCTTGTGAATGGGAACTGTTACGGTCATAATCACCATTGTGTGTTGGGTGAGAGTATGAATCTTTTGGAGTATCTCCAGTTGGATATCTTCTATCTAGAGGCTGACCATACCTCTCAGTTGGTTGGTTTTCTCTATTGTATGATAGCTGTTCTTGAACATTTTGAGATGCTGCTGTTCTGTCTGGGTATCTTCCTAACTGATCATCATAATGCCCCTGTTGTTGATCTAGTCTGTCAAACTGTGGTCCTACAGGCATTACATTCTGTGTGTACAATTGGCTTGGTCTATTATATCCCCTTTCCAATTCTAGAGCCTGTCTGTCTTGTGGTGGATAAACTTGTTTGTCTGCTGGCTTAGCATATTCTGAAGCCATATATGGCTGCGGTGGAGTTTGATGTGTTTGTGGCGGTGTTGTTTGCTCAATTGATGCTGGAGCACTTTGATTCCTAGCCTCACCAATAACATTCTGCATTTCTGATTTACTACTGAGAAACAGCTGCACAGAATTTGTATCAATATAGCCATTATTCATCATCATTGCCTTTCTTGCATCCTCATCACTAACAAAAGCAATAAAAGCATCACCTTTTTCTCCTCCTATGATGTGAACACCTCCTGGGGGTATGTTGAGGCCCTTGAAGAACTGGCGTATATCCATAGCACTTGCGGACCATGGTAAATTCTGGAGACGAATAATAACTGACATGTTGAATTCTGAAAAAAGAGATGTATTATCATGTATTGTGTTTATACTGTAGAAGTCAGGGTGAATATTTCTGTTACACAATGTTTGATTTTGTATAATCTGTTTCATAGTAACATTAATATTGTTTGCATGATTGATATTCAGTAGTGTTTCTGGCTACATACATTTGTAAAGGGTTTCATGAAACCATGTCTCATTGCGATTGCTTCTGTTAAGAGTTAAAGTGTAATTTTAACTAACAAATATTTAGCCTAGTTATCAGTAAAATATGGTAACTAAAAAAAATAAGCAGTTGCGCCACGAGCGCATCATGCGCCCATCGTCTTGTGTGTGAAGTTTTATGCAATCATCATAAATAGTTTCTGAGATACGGCGCAACATGTGAAAACCCCCCCCTTTTTTTACAAAAAACTCAATAACTCTAAAATAAAATTTTGAATCATCACCAAAAAGTATACAGATCTTCAGATTAATATAACTAAGAAGTGTGTAAAGTTTTAAGCAATAATCATAAATCGTTTTTGAGATACGGTGCGACATGTGAAAATAAAATGCTTCGCTGAGCGCAGCCTGATACGACCGCAGAGGTCGAACCCTGAACAGTTGGTGCAAGTTTGGACACAATATTCAAGCTTGATACTGTCTGAATTTGGATTGTGATAAAATTTTTGACATACTACAGGTTTCTGACAAATAAAAATGTGGTGAATTATCTAAAAATGTTAAATGGGTTAAAAAATTGGTATTAAATTTAAATTGAAGATTTCTTGCTATTGCGCAATACTGTGCAAAAGAAGATTTTTTGCAATTGCGCAATATTGTGCAATTCAATATTTCTTGCTATTGCACAATACTGTGAAATTGAAGATTTCTTGCTATTGGGCAATACTGTGCAATTAAAGATTTCTTGCTATTGCGCAATACTGTGCAATTGAAAATTTCTAATGGAATTTATTAATAATAAAGTTTTTGGCAAATTTCCAATATACATGATTTAAAAGCAGTTTAGGTGAGATAAACAAAAAAGCTTCATCAGCAACATTTTATATTGGCAAATTTCCAATGAAGTTCATTAAACTAAAGTTATTGGCAAATTTCCAATGGAATTTATTAATAATGAAGATATTGGCAAATTTCCAATGGAATTTATTAATAATAAAGTTTTTGGCAAATTTCAATATACATAATTTAAAAGCAGTTTAGGTGAGATAGACAAAAAGCTTCATCAGCAACATTTTATATTGGCAAATTTCCAATGAAGTTCATTAAACTAAAGTTATTGACAAATTTCCAATGGAATTTATTAATAATAAAGTTTTGGCAATTTCAATATACATAATTTAAAAGCAGTTTAGGTGAGATATTCAAATGAGTTTCAATTACCAACCTTACACTGCCTTTTAAATTATGTTTTGTACTTAAGTAATTGTCCATTAACCTGGAAATCCTTTTCCCACTTTTTGCACCTTATTCCTTAACGGTTTGAGCCATAACTCCCAAAGACAATTCTTACCATCCCTTTGTGGTATTCCAATATCCCAAATCTAAATACATGGTTAGATTCAGCATATCAAAGAACCCCAAGAATTCAATTTTGATGAAATCAAATAAAGTTCAATTTTGGACCCTTTAAACCTCAATGTGGACCAATTTGATAACCGGGCCCAAATATCTCTAAATACATGGTTAGATTCAGCATATCGAAGAACCCCATATATTCAATTTTGTTGAAATCAAACAAAGTTTAATTTTGGACCCGATTTGGACAAACTTGAAAACTGGGCCCATAATAAAAAAACTAAGTACATGTTTAGATTCAGCATATCAAAGAACCCCAAGAATTCAATTTTTGTAAAAATCAAAAGTTTAATTTTGGACCCTTTGGACCTTAATGTAGACCAATTTGAAAACGGGACCAAAAATTAAGAATCTAAATACATGGCAAGATTCGGCATATCAAAGAACCCCAATAGTTCAATTTTTGATGAAATCAAACAAAGTTTAATTTTGGACCCTTTTGGCCCCTAATTCCTTTACTATTGGGACCAAAACTCCCTAAATCAATCCCAACCTTCCTTTTGTGGTCATAAACCTTGTGTTTAAATTTCATAGATTTCTATTTACTTATACTAAAGTTATTGTGCAAAAACCAAGAAAAATGCTTATTTGGGCCCTTTTCTAGCCCCTAATTCCTAAACTGTTGGACCAAAACTCCCAAAATCAATCCCAACCTTCCTTTTGTGGTCATAAACCTTGTGTTAAAATTTCATAGATTTCTATTTACTTATACTAGAGTTATTGAGCGAAAACCAAGAAAATGCTTCTTGGGCCTTTTTGGCCCCTAATTCTTAAACTGTTGGGACCAAAACTCCAAAATCAATCCCAACCTGCCTTTTGTGGTCATAAACCTTGTGTTTAAATTTCATAGATTTCTATTAACTTATACTAAAGTTATAGTGCGAAAACCAAATGTCTTCGGACGAAGACGACGACAACGACGACGACGACAACGTCATACCAATATACGACTGCAAAAATTTTGCGGTCGTATAAAAACACACCCCTGTTTTAGTTACAAAGTCCCGTAACTCAAAAGGTTTTAATCTTATTGACCATCATAAGAAACAACTATGTTAAGTTTCATGAAATTTGGATTAGTTGTTCTCAAGTTACAGTGCGACATGTTTACGACGGACAGATGGATGCCGGACATTTGTATACCATAATACATCCCGTCAAAATTTTGACAGGCGTATAAAAATTAAATTTTTTACTGCAGATGCTCTTTCTTGTTCATGAAGAAGCTTTTTTCCATGTTGCGTAACATTCCCTGAAAGTTCTAAAAAATTTGACTGCGAAAAACAATGTGGTAGAGAGTTGTCTCATTGGCAATCATACCAAATCTTCCTCATCTGTCAGTCTCACAAAATTCTATGAATGTTTGATTAAGTCATTGATGTCTAAAAATTTAATCAAAGATTGTACCTAAATGCTATCTGCAGAAAACAAAAGTGCATTAATCGGGAAAAAAACTAACATTCATAAAAATTTTCTATGGATGGGGGTTTTTGATCAGAAATGCTTCTATTCATGTTACATATAAAAATTCAAAGAAGTTTTACAGATTTATTGATGTCTAAAAATATTTTAAATATAGACTGAACCTAAATGTGAAGACACTGAATAGGATGTAGAATCATATGGTTGGCTTAAGTGACTACCACCACAAAAAAAGCTGGACAAAAATCTGTACTGTTGGTCAATAATATTTTTTATGCCATGGCACTCAGTGGCTGGGATACTTTGTGAAATCTATGTATATAATATCCAAATGAATAGATGTCTCAAATTCTTTTTAATACTTGTAGACATTGTACTACCTGAAGTTATAAAAGACCAGCTAAGATCACCTACTTTAAACAGAATATTCAGATTCTTGGAATTTGGCAGCAGACAAGGAGATTTGTTTTTCCATACATATAAATTAAATTTTTAAAATTTTGTCCAAACATTTTTTTTTTATATCAAATGAAGCAAATATAAGTGAAATTATGAAATGCAATTAAAATCAACAGAAATTAATTTAATGTAATTCTTTCTGAATGTATTGCCAATGATGATTGTCTTGACCAAGTTTATATCTTGTAAAAAGAGCATCGTGACAGAAAAAGTCTACACAATACTTTTGTCATCAAATTCTAATTGAATGCAGGGACATTTATGCAACAAATTAAAATGATCAGATTTCTAGGGACCAAAGTTTTTACAATCAACAGTAACAGTTTGAGTTCAAGATTAAACAAGATAAAAATCTGGTAAGACAATTTATTTTTTAATTTTTAGTTATTTGTGCTGGGTTGCTGCCTCATTGATGTATACCCAACATCTCATTTACAAGCACTAGAGTTTCCCCAATTGTTTTCAGGGGTGTGTGTTGCTTTTTCTTCAGTTTTTTGTGTTGTATTTTGTTATATTTATACTTTTCAACATCTATATTGCCTATTAGTTATGGTAACTAATAAATCTACTCTTTGTATTTATATTAAACTTTTCTAGTTTTGTTTAAGGATAAGAGAATTAACATGTAACATTAGTTTATGAATTAAAATTGTTAAGGTTAGGTAAAAAATTTCTACTATTCCACTATGGTATTAAGATTCAATATGATATTAAACTCGTATAAATTTAACATGGGTGAAATCATTTAAATTTTGGTTTCACAAGGGAAACAGAAATTGTTAACACTTCAGACAAAACAAGAGTTTACCACTTACAGAGGGGATTCAGAAGGTGGAGGGCCTTATGGAGCTACATTTATGGTTATTGCAGGTATTTTTACCTGTTCCATACCAAACGTTTCCTAATTTGGGGACCCCCCTTTTTAAAATTCTGGATCCACATCGGACTTATTTAAGGCGGAGTTCAAGTTTCTCAATTTTTTATATCTGACTAGTGTTTTGGGATTATGGTCCTTTTATCTTTTTCTTCTTGCCAAGATGTTGATTGTCCCTTCAACATATGATTTTGATATTTCTGTTTAACTTTAATTCTTTAATGCAACCACATATTTCCTATATAATGAAGATATATTATATATACTACATATTTTACCTATCTGATTATTTTCCCCTTAATTTTTCAGTGCTATACTTGCAGACTTCTCTTTTCTGAAAAAAGCAAAAACCATAACAAAATGTAATTAATAATCTTTTACTGAAAAGGTTATCTTCACAAATTGTTTTTCTGAATTAGAGATGAAATGTATGCTATTGCTCACATATGATTATGCTGCTAAATTTTTTTGGACAAATTCATATTTTTCTATAAAACCTTATAGTCTCTCTCTGCATTATTTTAATGTGCTTGAGTGAAATTTGTATAGTCCCAATAATAACTGAGGTCAAGTTTATAAGGAAAATCGGTTCTAATCAGTTTAAGTAAACAGACGCTAAATTCAATATTCAATAAGCAAGACAGTTTGTCATTATCTAAGAATTAAATTGTCCTGAACATGCATGAAATATTTGCCACTGGATGTTAAGCAACCAATAATCAATCTATCTAAGTACTTGTGCTAATATACTCTGATTATCGGTTGCATAAACTTGTACTAGAAAATTGCTGTTTGTATTTAGAAGCCAAAAACATAGTTAAATACACCCTATGGCTTAGCACTGAAACATAAAATTTTCATTATTCAATCCATTTCGTTTCAGTTCAATTTTTCAAACCTCCCAAGATTTTATTTAAATGATGCAAAGAGTCAATCCTAAATTTTTTTAGAAGCATTTAATGTATGAATGTTAAATTTCTACCTTTTCAGATTTTGAGATCTTTTTAAAAATTGTAATTCCTTAATTTATTCCTTGGTTGATTGAAACTTGTCTAATTTTCTTATATGCTATTGCATCACTCTTATAGAAAGATTTAAACATCATAAATGCTTGTTCAGGGTTCAATAACTACTACTTTCTTAATGCGCAAAGATAACTTCCAATACATTTGTGAGTTGTCTCCCATACCCAGGTTTTCCTATTATTAAATTCAAATTTCAAGAGAGGGACTTCAATCAAATAACAACAAATATATACCCCATCATAGAACTTTTTTTACAAAATATACCACTATAGCTACATGTATCATAACGCTATTTCATGAAGAGATAATTTAGATTTGACAAATATCTAATGCATTTATGATTGGTTTTAATCTGTGAAGAACTAACATCTGATTAGTTTGTGATACTTGTTTCAATAAGCAATCTTTTCATATTTTTTATCTAATTTGTTTTACCTTATCATATACCATGAAGCTTGAAATTATACAGTGACCTATTCCAGCTGCTCATCATTGATAAATTATGTTGTCCTTCAGATGTCTTTTGGTTATTTGTGTTGTACAAAGGAATTTTTTTTTTTTATTTCAAGGAAAGGGTTGGTGTTTTATTGACAATTTGGATGATTCAGTCTCAGCTTGACATATTGTATTGCATAGACACTGGTCTATTGTTGAAGATGCTTTGTTTGCCTTTAGATGTCTTTTTGGTATTTTGTGTTGTTGGTTTTCTGTCTCATTGATGTATTTAAACTTACAGTTCCCATATTCATAACTCAGTTAAATAGAATTTATCTATAAAGGTCATTCTTCAATGCATTATATCAGGTGAAGTGTTCTCATTTATGTCAATTTAGAAAGGATGAAGGAGAGTGCTCATCTTGCAATTTAAAAATTACCAATAAAACTGTACAATTTCTTCTTTGCGTTTTGAGTTGAATTCCTCAATCTTGTCCACAATTCTCCTTGAAGTCTGTAAGTTGAAAAGGAATAAAATCTTTAACCATACAAATTAAAAATGAAAAAAAATTCTCTTCTGGCTAGATAGAAACCAGGTACAAAAAATGTGCAAACAATTTTGACTCCCAATATTGATTACAAATCTGTTCTTGCATATAACAGTAGCATAATGTCCTACACTTGGAGTCTTGGATGACAGAGGCGGATTAAAAGGGGGGCCCAGGGGGCCTGGACCCCCCTTTTCTGGGAAAAATTTGGTTGATTATATAGGGAATCACTGAAGCATGACCAGACCGGGCCCCCTCTTAGGCAGTCAGTGGGCCCCCACTTATGAAAATTTCTGGATCCGCCACTGGATGATGCAGTTCATGTTCCAGCTTAAGCCTCATTTACAAAGCTTTTTCTCAGCACTACTACAGGAGTGTTTAATGACCATGCCTACCAATGAAATTTCCGCACAGGTGGCAATTTTTCAGTTAAAACTGTAAGGAAATTAAAATATTATGGGATTATTTTTTGTGACAGTTGATTAACAAAGTGAATGCTGCAAAATATTTTAAGTGACAAAGTTGTTTTTACTTAATTCCTCATAACTTAACAGTTAAAACAGATTCTTAGAGAAACCTCTAATTCTGGAGATTATCAACTGGAAGATATAACTTCTTTTTACAAATAACATGCATGGAAGCTAGGTTGTAAATATGTAGACTTGAAGACAAATTTCTTGCCGTTGAACTTTCATTACAAATATAGATCATGAGCCTCTTCATGACCAATGTAAGCTTTGAATGCTCTATAAAAAGGTATAGTTCAGTTCAGTCTTTGCAATAATGACAAGTTATTAGTAACCACCAAACATGAATCCTTTAACAAAAAAGGTCATTCCATTCTATTATATTCTACTAGAAGTCAAATGTAATATTGGGGCGAAAATATGATTATCATGTTTGTTTCATAATTGACAATGCCAATTTATAAGATAATGTGTAGTTATATTACTTGTCTTATGTTGATAAAAGTATGAACTATTTTTGTCAAGTTCAGTTACCTAATATATCAATTCGTCAAGGACTCAATTTGTTAATTCTAGACTAGTTATGTTTCATTTAGGTTCTTTGTTGTGTTTTGTTGTTTTAAACTATTTGTTATTGCTTGGTCCAGTTTTGTTTCGTTTAGGTACACTGTGGTGCAATGTAATTTCCCACTGGGCTGGGCAATACTCATAAAAACCCGGGTTTTTGCCATTGCTGCCAATTTTGAATATTTTTATTGTTTTATGATCCCAGAGATTAGTACTGCTAGCATAAAACAGTATACAAAGAGTTAAAATACATTCTACAAATCATGAAATCGTTGCTTAAATAAATAAAATGTCAATTATAGATAAACTTATTGTAATTGGCACCTATTTATATTCTGGGGCTCACAATATGCAGGAAAAAAATTGATAACATAAACTGACAAAAAGGTTTTGCACAGATACATGTATTGCTGCTTGAAAATATAAAGCTGGTTTATTTACAAGTGAAAATAAAAATTTGGTTTACAAAAAATCCTTCTCCCACTCCCACTTTCCTCCAAATCAAATGGTCATTCTCCCAGAAACATGCTAGACTTTGTAGGAGTTTCTGCTCATAAAAATTAGTTTCTTTATTCAGAATTACACATGTATTTCAAATTTATCCAAAATTGACAAAGCTCTATATTTTGCATGGTTCATAAGTTAAATGGTTACTTGTACTGGCCATCATGTATCAAGATCATTTCCATTCACTTTCTTGAAAAAGTGGGGTAGGGACCAATAATTTTGATTTTTAATTTAAATTAATGTGCTTTTTTTTTTGAAAACTTTTGTTTGAAACATCCCAACAAATTTTTAACATGACTCATTGAGATACTCTCCTCCTATGCAGAGAAAGATTTATGTGGTAGGGTCTTACTGTCAATGTATATTTGTTCACCCTAACAGAAGTTCCACTGGAAACTTTGTTATAAACAATGTCATAATACCTATTCCTGTTGGAACAAATATTCTATACCAATATTTATTCCTGTGGAAATAATATTCCAGAATATTTCTTCCTTTTGGAACTTATATTATGAAGGAACTTCTATTCCGTGACATTATAAAGGTGGAAAAAAATCATCAAAGATACCAGGCTTACAATTTTGTATGCCATACGTTTCGTCTACAAAAGACTCATCATTGAAGTTGGAATAAAAAAAGTTAAAAATTCCAAATAAAGTATAAAGTAAATTGAAGATCATTGAGTGCCAAATTCCATTCTGGTCATTGTCATCCCCCTAATAAATTTGAAATTTGCTGTTCGGTAGTACATCTATTCAAATTGAAATAGAGGTCAAGAGTCAATATATTTTAACCTTCGCAAAAAATGTATTTGTTTATTTCCCCATTTAAACTATTTAGAGAAAGCCAAAGAAAGAAATCAAGCAAAATGTTTAAAATTTTATGCCAAAGATTTGAGATATTAGGTTCAATCCAATACTTCAGTTTAATTGATACATAACAGGTTAATAACTCTTATATATATATATATGTCATTTGATTAATCTAAAAACCCTATATTTTTTTAATCTGTGAAAAGAAATCAGTCATATGAGAATTGACACCAGAACTTACATTGTGTAAACAAAAAATAGCAAAAAAGAAAAGCGATTTTTTGACATCAGAAGCAATTATTTGATTTTTCAAAATATATGTTTTTCCTGTATTTATGAAGGAAATAATTAAGGGCAAAAATGAATACTTTTCGTTACATAAGGTCGCCTTAAGTTTTATCTAAGATCATATCTCTTCCAACCTGATGCAAAACAGCCCATGGTTTTATCATGTACCAGTATGAAGTTGTTACCAATATAAATCATATATTCTTTATGTGCCTGTCCAAAGTCAGGAGCCTGCAGCTCAGTGGTTGTCGTACGTTCATGTCTGTCATATTTGTTTTTTCCTTAATTGTTTTGTTATAAATGAGGCCGGCCTGTAAGATTTTTCAAATGAATTGTTTCATATTTTTCATGTCAGGGCCTTTTAAAGCTGAATATACAGTATGGATTTTTCTCAATGTTGAAGGCTGTTAGGTTGCTTATAATCATTACATCCACTTCATTTGAACTTTGGTGGATAGTTGTCTCATTGGCAATCATACCACATCTCTATTTCTATATTACAACATAAAAGGGGCAATAACTCCTCAACTTTGTATTTGATTGGGCCTTCCAAATATATTTTTGATTTGAGCGCCACTGATGAGTCTTATGCGGAAGAAGTACATATTTGGCATAACAAGAGTACACATGCTGAAATGTCTCGCCTTCTTTACTAACCATTGATATTATGTTGATTATCCTAAATGAAAGCTTTACTACAACTATTACATAAACTTAACATGATCCAAGAAAATGAAGTCAAGGTCATATAAACCAAACGAGAAATACATGTACAACTTACAATCATTCAATACACTAAATATAGTTGACCTATTGCTTATAGTTTCTAAGAAACAGACTTAACCAAGAAAACTAAACATTGACCAATGAATCATGAAAATGAGGTCAAGGTCAGATGAAACAATAGTCGCAGGCTCGACAACAAAATAATAATAAGTTTTTTTAAAGCAGGAATTTCTATCCATCACCCAGATTTTCTTATGAAATGTGACTTTGTGGAGGAATTGCTTTCTACTTCAGATTTTGTTTCCTTCTCAAACTGACTTTAATATAATTCACATTTGGATCAACCTTTCTTCCATACTGGGCATTCATTTTCTTCATTTCATCTAGGCATTCAATTTTTAATATTATTTGGAAAATCTGCACTTTATTAAATATAATAAGCAGGATATATTAGTACAAAAATGGCAGTATATGAGATACACTGTTTCCCTCATACTTATTTTTGTGTGTGAATATACTTATGTATCATATTTATTCTGTCTGGTGAATTATCTGCCAAAACTGATCATCTTATTATTGTATTGTACAGCTGGACATATATAAATAACTGTTGTGAAGTACACACTTTGTATGCACAACTCCTAAATCCTAATATACCAATCGCTTATTTTCAAAGAATTTTCCGAAAATCTTCAGTGGCAACTACTTTTATGCACTGCCTATTTTTGATCTGAATGATTGTTGGACTATGCCAATTTATTTACAAAAAGCCTTGACATCTTTCATTTGCAAATCCTGCCACACTGACTGGAGTTTAATATTTAAATAAAATACTGTAATAGTTTATACATATATATATATATAATTAGTTTTTGATACAAATGATTTTGGAGATTTACCCATAGAAGTTTATGTTCTAGCTGATATTTGATTGATTGTTGCTTGCTAATGTCGGGTATTTCATGCGTATTCACGACGAGAACTAAATAACAAAAGATTTTTTTCACATTACTGCATGACTTTTGACTCTGGGGGCATATAATTTTTTGACAGGTTACCTACTTTGTGGTTGGAAATTCTGGTACTCGCTCAAGCGTGTAAAGCAAAGTACCGACCGGGCGAGGGCTGAACAGCCAGTCATGGTCGTTGAACACTTCCAGCAGAAGCAAAGTAGATTAATATTAATGAAATTTTCTCTTTTAAATTGAGGTTTATACTCAAGGTTAAATTTTATGTCTTATTGAGATATTTCATGAATGGAATGTCGACGTGAAATGTTATCTTGTCTGCTTGTGAAAAAGGGAGGTTATAAAAATTTATATTTTGGTCAATGATATCATTTAAAAGTGTTTTATATTATTGATAACAGCAAACATATATTATGATTGACTGTCAGTAATTTACTTATATTTCAACAGTATAATACGGTAAAATTTACATATTTTTCTTTAATCTTTTAAAAATGCAAATTTGAAATTAACTTTTGATAAAATATGTGTTTGTTTGATATATATAAAATACTTACCTTACAAACTATTTTCAGTTATAAAATGTGCATGCTTCATGCTTGTGTACTATTAAAATATGAGAATTATTTGATGCAGCACTTAATTTCATAAACATTTCAAAGATTCCAGAAACACTATGTAAACACTGTGGACAATATTTTATTTTGTCCCCAAAATTGTAAGCTTGATCTTTCAGTTACTCTTACTCGACAGAATACCACAATAGCCTACCACAAATTAGGTTACCCATCGAAAAATTATATACTCCAGAGTCAAAAGTCGTTAATATGAAACACTACGTTTGGATATTGTGACAAAAAGAAAAGATTTATGCCACAATTCAATAGTCTCCTGCTTGCAATTGATTGATCATGGCATGCTTATAATACCATTTTTTATTTTCTCACAGGACATGCAGGAGTTCAGCAAACTGTCAACCAATTATTTTAATTAAATTCTGGCTTCTTACTAGCCTTTTTTCAGTTCATTTGGTCAGAAAGTTGTGTTCAATCTTAATGGAATTGTAGTTGTTAAGGCTTATGATGGGGTACATGTTGATCAATCTTTAGTTTTCTGTATATTGTTTTGCAGACCATTGTCAAATAAAATATTTTCTGCTCTTTGACCCAGTTATTTTTAAATCTCAAGTTATATATATATATATATATCTTCTCTTCGATATCTAATATCTCCTACAAATCTTTTCTTGTGAGACACATTTTAAAAACCATTGTTAGTTGTATACTACCCTCTAGCTACAACACCAACTTTTATATAATTATTACTGTAATCAACCACTTTGGTGATCTTCCATCTGCAGGTGACAGAACAGAAGACTTTAAAAATAAAAACTGATGACACTGAGATATGTCTTGCCTTATGTAATTTTGATAGTATAATGCAAACAATTAAAATGGCAATACTTTAACATGTAAACTATGAAAACATTCAACCAATAAACCATGACTGAAGGTGCAGACCCTATATAATAAAAGAACAGAGTTCCAATGTCCCCAGAGTTGCACCTATTTTATCTGTTCTGTCTAAGGACAATAACTGGAAAAAATTTTTTGTTCTTTGAAACTTTTTTAAATTATCTTACTAGAGAGTTGAAGACTCGAGAGCAATTTTGGATATATTTAATATTTCCTAGGGAAACTCATTAAAAATATTTGATCGGCACTTATTTTTGAAATTGTCTGAGACATTGCTGTTATATACCTTTGATATGAATTTGATAAATATCTTGCAAAATTTGTACATATGCAAGAGCACTTTCAATGTAATTTTCCATATAATCAATGTTTCCAAGGGGCATAAACTCTTTTGAAAATAATTGATTGGCACTGATTTTTGAACTCGTTAAGGAAATTGCTGATATACAGCTATGATACAAGTTTCATAAAAATTTGGCAAGAACTGTACAAATGAGAGCGTCAATGATGCAATTTATCTAAATTATTAAAGTTTCCAAGGGGCATAACTCTCTTAAAAATAATTGATCAGCACCGATTTCGAACTTGCCCAAGGCATCAATGGTAAAATAAACCTATGATATAAGTTTCATAAAAATCTGATTAGAATTGTACAAATGAGAGTGCTAACGATGCAATTCTCCATATAATTAATGTTTCCAAGGGGCATAACTCTTTTAGAAATAATGTGGCGGCACTGATTTTCGAACTCATCCAAGACATAAACATATCATATAAGTTTCATAAAAATCTGGCAATAATTGTATACTTTAAAGTACTAACAAGACCGAACGGATGGCAGGTATTTGTCTGTCCCCTGCAACACCAGTTGTGGATCCGGGGGGGGGGGGGGGTGTGGGTGGGTGGGGGGAGTTCCAGGGGGTTATAACCCCCCTTTTTGACGATCAATGCTTTTGAATGGGGACAAATGGTTGGAACCCCTTTTAAAATGGCTGGATCCTCCCCTGAATGCGTTGCGCGGGGACAATAACTGCCAATGCTAAAACAACTGCATAACAAGCACCACTGACTTATTAAGTGGTTCCCCATAAACTGACCTCAACACAATCTTACATGTAAAATGAGCAAATTTCAAAGTCAATAGACCGTGATGGAGAGGGTGGAGCCAAATAAGCACCACGAAAATGAGATGT
Organism: Mytilus coruscus; assembly: GCA_017311375.1. Taxonomy (NCBI): domain Eukaryota; kingdom Metazoa; phylum Mollusca; class Bivalvia; order Mytilida; family Mytilidae; genus Mytilus; species Mytilus coruscus. The sequence continues at coordinate 31,001,000 of CM029600.1, forward strand.
GCCATATCTGATCATACAACTGCAAAACAAATATCATGCATTGACCAACCACTATTGGTTCCCCATAAACTGACATTCTTGACAGCGCTGCTGTTCGAAATAGCACATCTAATGCTGGTCATTACCATTTCTCTGAGGTTGAGCATTCCAGATGAAGTTAAATCCAGAAAAAACTTAAGGCACTTCAAATATATGAAATGAATGTTTATGAAAGCTGTAGTCCACCCCTTGTTAAGTCAAATCTACCTTTAATTTACTACAAAGGAAAAAATAAACTGAGAAAATAAGGATGCATTATCAGAAAACAGATGATAAACACAGCAAAGATCTTTTGAAACAAATTTCGTTGGGCATTTAATTATTATAATGCCTTTTATGCCCCACCTGATTCAGTTACAAATGTACCAGGGTTGGCAAAAACCCGCGTTTTATGAATATTGCCCAGCCCAGTGGGAAATACTGGGAAAACCTGAGTTTTACTGGGTTTTACTGGGTAATACTGGGCAATACTGAGTAATATAAAATACTGGCCTGAATTTTAAAGAGGATTTAGTGATCAAACACAAATGCAATACATTTAAGATATTTATAAACATATTTTGATTTAAAAATAAGTTTACTTGTTTGAGTCAGTCTTATAATACAAGTGTATACATGTACATTTGAGAAAGTATTATTCAACCAACTCTGAGACAAGTGTACATGAAGACACATTAGACAAATATTAATGGAATAAGCCTTTCTCAATAATTCTCCTAAAAATCTATTAAATGACCCTTCTGTCTAGATTGGTCAAACTATTAAAATAAAGCAAAAGAATTCATTTTTTTTCAAATATATATAACTAATATACAGAATTAACAATTACATGTAAGAAAAATTACTTTTAAATAATTTATATGTACATCACTTATTAATAAGTTATTATTCAGATTAGAGCACAGATATATTTATATAACAATAATCAGCCTTTTCATTTCTATGAGTGTTAATGACATGACCTTGTAGGGTGTTTATTTAGCAATGTGATTGCATAGCAATTCAAATTTACAATTCACTTAAACACTGCAATAAAATGCATTTTTTTCAAAGTTAGAATTATTGAAACAATGCTTGGAAATTAACAAGGTATCCTAAAATGTGTAAATCATGTATTCTGCGTATTTCTGCCTACATAGAATTAGTGGAGATGAGAATGAAATTGAATTTTCAATCTTCTAGAAATGACTCTCAATGGTTATATGTATAAAATTTATATATTTAGCTATAATACTATGAAACTACAACAAGTCTTTACTATTTTGTGTTGAAATAAGCTTAAAAACTCATATTGCCCAGTATTGCCCAGTATTACCCTTTTCTGGGAGTATTGCCCAGCCGGGGAAAACCGGGGTTTTCCCACCTGGGATTTCCTTGGCGGGTAATAATTTGCCAACCCTGAAATGTACTGGGTTTACAAAGACACCTGAAGAACTATTCTCCAGACTATCAAAATATTTATTTATTGCTTTTCCCTGAAAGTAATTGACTTTGAATTCGAATTCATTGTCATATTGTGGCATAACCTACATAATGCATATAAACAATAAAGATTAAAAAAAAGTAACACTTCCAAGAGCCTCTTTAGTCTTAAAGTATTTGAAACTGGTTATCATTTTAATTTTGACTTCTTTGTTCTGCATCTTTCTAACTTATTGAGGAAGAGCAGGCTGGCAGGGGTTGATTCACGAATGTAACTCGCCTTTTAAGTTACATTTAATTAGTTATTTATAGCATATAATTATTATTTTACCATTTTACTTAAAAACTGTATGCAGGTTTGATTTTGTTATATCCTCCTTATTGAAGAAATAATCGAATACATATGGTATAGATTCTGATAATGTCATATTAAAGATGCATTGAGTGAACCAACACCTTCTAACGGTACAAGCTGGTAATCAGGATGGATACCCGGAAGTATGCTGCTGTTGTCTTAAAACCTCGGGAAAATAATGATACACAAAGACAACAACATCCTAGATTACTGCAGTAATCTAGGATGTTGTTGTCTTTGTGTATCATTAATGTCATATTAAGTTAGAATATTATGAAACCCCAACTTTCTTTTCTCGTTTTGTTTTAATGATGAAGCAGACTTTTAGAGAAAGGTCTTGGAACATGTGGAATTTGAATTTTTTTTTATTAATTTACTCTGTTCAACAGTTTTATAGACTTAGTTATAAACTATCTATAAATGATAACCTCTTCTGATCTTCGTTTGCCATTTCATTGCAGAAGTTATTATTAGGCCTAATTTGGACAGGGTGACAAAACATGTATTAAAAATTGAAAATTCATAATTTTACCACTGTTTGACCTTGAGAATCCTTTTGTTCTGTAATTAGTTCAGCTAGGTGATGATAGTACCATCTGCTGTTTCAGTTATCTTCTAAATAGTTGAAATAATCTGGAGAAAAGCTGGGAAAAGACAGAAAGACTAAAAATATAAAACATGAGCATTATACAAACTGAATATATATACATGTAACTGGTCAAAGTATGTCTTGTTTAAATACCTGGTATAAAGTAAGGTTGCAACTCACTCCAGCAAAGTTAACTATCAACAATTTAGACAAGTTACTATTTATTACATAGCTCTCCATCAATACACCTCAGTACTCTACCTCAACTGTACCAAAGGAACAGAAACTCTTATTTTGTTAAAAGTAAAATAACAAAAATACCAAACTCCAAGGAAAATTCTAAATGGAAAGTCCCTAGTATAAGCAAATGGCAAACTCAAAAGCTCAAACACATCAAACGAATGGATAACAACTGTCATAAAAGGATCCACGGTTAGGACAATTTAAGACAGAAATTAATTGTAGTGGTATTGTCATGATTATGGAAATTGTAGGCAGAATGTTGTCCATGTAAACATTTTGCTACGGAACACAGCAAATGCAACCAATGAAATGATTTCAATGCAGATGACATGTTTCTGAAATTATAAGATTTATGTGTGTTTCTATGTCTAGATCACAACATTAATCATTTAAAAAAAAAAAAAACAGTTAAATAAATGTTATTGTGAAAAGAATTTATGAGGTATTCATCAATTAGGCAGTAACCCAAAAACATAATCTGAGAAGAAAAGATATCTATAGGGCAAAAGATTTAGCTATTGAAAATTTTTTTTGCCATCTACAATGAACAGATAACAAATAAAAGCATAATCTGTCAGAGGTTTAGCATATATTTCAATAAATTTAAAATTTACAACTTTCCACTTACATGTCTAACATGACAGATTCATGAATAAATCCTTTTTTTTTTTGGTATGAAAACTACCTCGATTCCTTAAATAGATATATGTTATACTATTTTTCAGAAAAGGGAGAAGGTTTGGTACCATTAAAGCGTTTAATCCGCTGCAAATGTTTGCACCTGTCCTAAGTCAGGATCTGATGTACAGTAGTTGTCGTTTGTTTATGTAATTTATCGTGTTTCGTTTTATATATACTAGACCGTTGGTTTTACCGTTTGAATGGTTTTACACTAGTACTTGGGGCCCTTTATAGCTTTTGTTGAGTGAGGAAGATGTGGTATGAGTGCCAATGAGACAACTCTCCATCCAAGTAACAACTTGTCTCAAGTAAACCATTATATATCATAGGAAGATGCCTTCAACACAGAGCACTGGCTCACACCGAACAGCAAGCTATATAAAGGGCCCCAAAAATTACTAGTGTAAAACCATTCAAACAGGAAAACCAACGGACTAATCTAAATGTTCACTCAATATTTTTATAAAGAAGGTGGTACGGTGACCTATAGTTGCCAACATCCACTTAATTTGAACTCCGTTGGATAGTTGTCTCATTGGCATCATACATCTCCCACAAGAAGGCCTTCTCATTCAAAAATAAATTATATTTCTAACCACCTTGACTAAATGACTGCATCTACTTCTGCTCACTATGTCTATGCAGGAAGGAAATATTGATTTGATGGAAGTTATTGAGAAGGGAAATATTTAAAGTTTATCAGTAAATAGTTCAGCATTCATTAGAAATTAAAAAGGTGCATGCTAAACTAAAACAAAGCTATTAATAAAAGGCATTATCATATATTCCTGCTTGATGCTTCTGTAAATACCCTGTTGGGATTGTTTAGGGAATATTAAGACCAAGTGTATTTCCCATTATAAGTTTTCAAAATAATAGCTAAAAATGCAAAATGGGTAATAAAGCCTAGAAGGAGTCAATTTATTGATTTTGGTCATGTTTGACCATTGTCGATCTTGTTTTGCTAATGCCATTTAATTGTTAGCATTTCTCTTTTATCTACTATGGAACTCCAGTAGGGTACCACAAGGTCATTATTATAGATTGCCTAAGGTGACTGTCACTCTTAAGAAAACTTTACAATTATAAATTGATGATTCTGGGTTTTGAACATAGGTCACAGGTCCTTTTAAATAAGACATCAGGTCACAAGGTTCTCACCATACACACAAGATCCAAGTCTGATTTAACCATGTTGGAGCCACAACACGTGCATGTACTATAAATATATCCTGTTTGGTATTAATCAGAATATGTATAATAAGTAGAAACTCAACATGCATAGTTTTAAGTTACCAATTTTTAAATAAGTAAAGGTATAGTAGAGTAAACTATTTCACATACTTAAGAATATAAATTCATAACAAAATTTGTTACTTATCCATCCTACATACATTTGCTCGGGCCCCCCTTTTTGTGGGAAAAATTATGGTTGATTACATAGGGAATCACTGAGGCACGACTGGTGCGGGTCCTGTTCTAGGCTGTCAGTGGGCCCCACCTTATGAAAATTTCTGGATCCACCACTGATAAGTGGATACTGGCTTGAACAAAGTATAATATATATGCATAATGAAACCTACATTTGTACTGTCTGTGTAAAGGGATATTATCTTTGTTTTGTAAGGTTTTTTTGTTGTTGAAGTTAAATAAACTTTGTCTCTTTTTTCTTAATGTTACCTACTGGAAGTATGTAAAGTTAAAGAAACTGATGTCAATCATGTTTGTAACGATGTCCACTATGGGCCATTTATTGGTTCAATGAAAATATTGTATTGTTTACAGGTATATGATGTTTATGATCTTTATTATGATGCAAAATGAAAGGGGCTCAGTTGTTATTATGTTAAACTACTGTAACACTAGCCTGTCAACACAGAGGTTAGGAGTTCGAGCACCGCATGTGGGAGGTGCGTTCATCGCCAATCTTAACTGACTAGGATTGCCAGTTTTTTTTGCCAAAGGTTGTTGGTTCTTTCAGGCTTCTTTCACCAATAAAAACTGGCAGCAATGAAATAACCATTATGGCTGAAAGTGGTGTTGAAACACAAATGATTAATCCATCAATATGATGCAAAATGAATTTCTGAGAAGTAGAACAACAACAGAAAATGAAGGATTTTTGAAAAGGGTACACCAATTTTCTGCTTGCGTTATATGTACAATGTATCTATTGGCACTGGCCCAGTACAGTACAATGTATTAATTGCCTTTGAAAATCTTATCATAAATGATTATGCAAGTTAAAAATTATGTTTAACATAGAGATATATACCTACATGAAATATCATGACAGAACAAATGCAAACAAATGTATTGTTATTGTTAATGTAATTCTTCAGTGCAGAAGTTGAGTTTTTAATGTTTCTTCATTTGTCTGTTACTAATGGTAGTGTGACATATATGTCAGAGAAGTGAGAGAACTGAGAGAAGTTGTTTATGTTGTCACTGTTTCTGATCTGTATATTGTAATCACTGCCGATATTAATCATAGCATGGAAGAATTATGTTGAATAATAACTAAGGTTGTTTTAATCTCTTTCTAAAAGAATCAGTTGATTACTGAAATCACTTTCTGATTTTAAAATATAGACATTTCATTTACAAGGATCTGAGAACACTCATTTTTATCATCTGATTTTATGACCTTTTGCGTTACTCTCATTAAGTTGTTACACACCTTGAAATATTGTGGGTAGAAATTCAATGACGTTAACGTAAAATGTTATTTTTCGCAACGTCAAACTGCAACATATCTGGAAAAGATGCATTTTTCGAATGATTTTAATCATTAGCATGAAAACGAGTACATGGATCCCTAATTTTTTTGAATGACATTTGACTAGATGCTGTATGAAGATTATTATTCCAATTTTTATGAAGCAATCAAAGACGATTCTTTTTAAGATTAGATAGACATACAGCAAAAAATGCCCGTTTTTTTCTTAAATCTTGAAAATTTAATAATTATTTCCAAAGAATTGATACACAAATTAAGAAGATACTTTTGTAAAGAAGGTATTTCTTATCTTTCTACAAAAATCTGCATGTGTTTATCTTTTGAAACAAAAAAGTTAAGTATGTCTGTCCAAAGGATAGAAATGTCCAAGAAACTGAGAGGTCTAAAATTTCGATCCCATTTATCTCTAAATTTAGCACATGAAGGTATATTTTTTACCAACAACAGATTTTTCTCGAACATTTTTGGTTGGTAATTATAAGATGTTTAGTCATGAATCATTGACATGTATATGTTTTGACCAAATGTCCTAGTTCTTTGGTGAAATTCAGGAAACTAGAGAGGTTGTGTGATACTTTTTTAAAGCTTCATCTAAATTCTATATGTTATATATATATGTGTATTGCTTCCTTGGCAATCTGATTTAAATACAGGTCAAGTGTCCTATCTTCACTTAGAATGATCCAACTAATGATAACTTTCTGATGTATAGACCTTTTTAAGGGTTTATCATGACTTGTTGTAATTACTGTACACAATGCTGTATCATACATTTGTGTACATACATGACATATATATGTAATACACGTGTGCACTTCCAAAACTTTTGAAAGCAGACATTTCATTGGTTGGCACTATCATTCCCAAAACAATAAATTGCTTCGCTGAGCGAGGCTGTATACGACCGCAGATGTCCAACCCTGAAAAGTTGGGGCCAAAATGGACACAATATTCATGCTTGATACAGGTCTGAATTTGGATTGTAATTAAATTTTTGACACATAATAAGTTTCTGACACAGAATAACTGTAGTCAAAGAACTTCAAATTGGTTTTTATGATTTGAAGTTATAATTTTTTGCTTTTGTGCAATATACTATGCGAATTGACCCCCTAAAAAAAATTAATTTTACCCTGTTTTTTTTGCGTTTGTGCAATATACTATGCTGTTGAATATTAACCCCCCAAAAAAAAATATTTGAAAAATTTTCTTTTAATTTCTGAAAACTGAAATGAGAAAAATTGTCCCCCTCCAATTGTTTCACCTCCCCCTTTTCCTTATTCCAAAAAATTCTTTCCCTCAAGTTATGGTCAGTATCTCAGACAATCATCATTTCTTAATACATAATTTAAAAGCAGTGTAAGGGAGGTAATCAAGCATTGTTTTTTAAATTGATTTTGATTTGGATTACCTCCCTTACACTGCTTTTAAATTGTCTCAATTGTCCATTAACCAGAAAAACCCTCGTTTTTCCCCTTTTTTTGCCCCTAATTCCTAAATGGCTTGAGCCATAACCCCCTAAAGTCAATCCTAACCATCCCTTTGTAGTATGGAAACTTGTGGTATAATTTAGAGAGATTCATACACTTTAACACAAGTTATTGTCTGGAAACTACAAAAATGCTTATTTGGGCCCCTTTTTTGGCCCCAAATTCCTAAACAGTTGGGACCATAACCCCCAAAATCAATCCCAACCTTTCTTTAGTGGTTATAAACTTTGTGTTAAAATTTTATTGATTGCTATTTACTTATACTAAAGTTATTATCCGGAAACCATCTGTCTTCGGACGACACTGACGACGACGACAACGTGATACCAATATACGACCACAAATTTTTTAATTTTTGTGGTCGTATGAAAAGTACAAAACGTAGAAAGGAACAGAGCGGGAATATATGTCTTTGTAAGCAATGCTTGATTGATTTCATTTTACTTAAATTGTACTGTTTTGTATTGATTGTATTTCATTCTTCAATTTATGTTTATGTCTGAAGATTTTAGCTTTTTTTCATTATAGATTTGTAGGTTTCTGATATCTTTTATACTAGCATTTTCGTCTTTCCTATTTAAGGAAAAACAACTGCAGGGCATTTATTTGTATCTGTAACGATCCAAGTTATGTCTTTACTGGTTCTCTGTTTATCATGTTTACTATCATGCCAATGATGGCATTTGTGCAACATCCAGGGTGACCTGGTCCCTTAAACTTATTTCATTTATTTTTCTTGCATTGTTTTTAGTCTTATAAACACTTCTTTTTATATATTAAGAATGAGGAATTAATAGGTAAGTGAGCCAGAGGGAATGCATATGTTTTATGGCAATGTATTCATTGATGTTTTATTGCAGTTTTATAACTTTCTAGTAGTAAGACCTGTCAAAGCAATGCTAGTGACACTGATAAGCAAATGCTCACATTAATCTGTGCAAATAAATGTTTTACACTGACTTAATTTAAGTTTCCTTGGAAGCCATGCAGTAGGATAAACTGTTTGATAAAAAGTAAAATAAATAAAATACTGAACTCCAAGGAAAATCCCTCATCAAATTGCAAAATCAAAATTCAAACACATTAAGTGAATGGAAAGCAATTGTCATATTCCTAACTTGGTACAGGCATTTCCTTATGTAGAATTTATTTGACTAGTTAACCAAATTTAGTTATAATTAACTTTCTGGTGTTTGTGACAAGTTCGCAGATCTTAACCTTGATAATACAACAATCACAACACAGAATTATAGAGGATGTGTATAAAAATGAGATGACAGAGTGATGTTTACTTGTTTTTTTCTTTCTATTTTCCATGTGTACCCATTTGTTAATTAAAGTTTGTTCAATGATGGGGTTACCAATATTTTTCTTTCAGAATCGGTTAATATTATCTTTTTATCACATTGATTACTCACTGCAGGATTGGCAAATACAAGGGTTTTACCAGGCAATACTGGGTAATATGAAATACTGGCCTAAATTCAATGATCTATATTTTAATTTATAACTGAGACTACTATAACATATTATAATAGTTTCAGTTCAGGGATTGAAGTTAAAATTTTGGCATGGTAGCCCACAGCTTTAATTTTGTAGCCCACATATATAGTCCTATACAAGAAAAGCAGAAATTTAAGTAGCCCACACCAAATTTTAGGGGCCATTGGCTAGTTGGCCCCTGCTAATTTCAAACCCTGCAGTTTATGAATTCACAAGTATGAGACTCTCAGTATAAAATGTATTAATTTGTGAAACTTTTGGTCCAGCAACTCTAAGACATACACGCGATGTACATGAACGCACATTGACTATTCATAAGTTTTATTACTGTTTATACATAATCCCCCAAACTTTTATTAAATTGCCATTATATCTAAATTGGTCAAACTGTTAGCATGACTGTCCAAATTTGCTGTCTATTATTAATATATATAAACATGATAAATATCTAACATTTAGAGTAAACAATCAATTAATTATTGTACATGTGTGAGAAAAATGACTTTTCAACAATTTTTGTCTATTTTTTTATGTTTTTTTTTAAATTTTTGTTGTAAAAAGTGTTTACACAATTCAAGCAGAATTACATGTGCATCATCAATTAATAAGTCTTTTTTATCTTTACAAGTGTGGGTGGCATTTCCTCTTATGGTGTTTATTTAACAATATGATTGTAAAGAAATTTAATTTTACAATTCACAAATGACACTACACTAGACATATTTTTTCAAACTTTGGATTGATTCAAACAAAGCTGGAAAATAAAAGAGATGCACTCAGGTGTAAACAATCACATGATCATGATGATGTACATTTATCTTTTATTATGACCTTTCAAAATCACTCTATTGTATTATTTCCAGTCAATATAGGAACAAATTTTAAAGGGCTTTAACATGTTTATGTTCCAGGAATTTATTTTATGAAGGAATAAATATCATGTAATTTGAGTTCTCAGGAACTTTTGTTATATACAATTACTATTTTGTTCCATGTGGAACATATATTATGTGGAGCAAATATACAGTAACATCCCCTTATGGTGCTTATTTAACAATATGATTGTAAAGCAATTTAATTTTACAATTCGCAAATAACACTACACTAAAAAAAAATTTTCAAACTTTGGTTTGATTCAAACAAAGCTGGAATATAAAAGAGATACCTTAAAATAAATGAAGTTGATTTTATTCGTTCGATATAAGAGTTATTGGCAGTGATTTTGCTAGCACTCAAAAAAATATAAATCAAACCCCAAAGACAAAGGTTAACATTATTAACTTAAAAGTGTACTGTAACATTTGAAAGTTTTGTGTCCTCGTATTACAACAGATGCACACCTTATGACAAAATGACTTTTTCATCCATTTTTTTCTTAATTTTTTTTGGGTCAGCTATCAGTCAGAGATATAACTCTATAGGGTTATTACAGAAAATAACTTGCATGTGTTATTACAGATACTTTCATGAGTTGTCTACTCTTTATTCCTTAAATTTTCTAAATCTGTAATAACATACTGTATGTTTGTTATTTGTAAAATATTTTAATTTATAATGGGCTCTAGGGAACTCTTGAGACTTTGCGCAGAAACTACCGGTAAATGCATAGCCTTGATAACTAATTTTTTAAATAAATTAATACATTTTTGATTAACCATGATAAATCAATGAGACAAGGCTTTTCAGGGATAAACTTAGCTGTAATAACAAGGCTCAGTTATTAAAGGAATATAACTTATTATATGAGACACTTGGGAATTACTGGGAAGCTTGCGCAGAACCTTATTACATGCTCTGGTCATTATTTCTTACAATAAATTAAAATACACTGTAATTAAGCATGATGTATGTCTGAGCAAATGCTTTGGAGTGATATAGAGAAGCTGTGATAACAACCTTTAGTTATTACAGGCATATTTTTTCTGTAATAACATAGGTGTACTATGCAAAATTGGCAAACTATGAACTGTTATATCTTTCTATAGTTAAGTATACATAAGGACAATAGTAATATCAATAGAACTTATATACATTTTAACTCAACTAATGATGTATATTGTCCCTTTGAAACATGTAACATACATATGTTATCACAGTTCTTTGATTTTATAGTCCACAATAACAAATGTATGTTATTTTTCTGTAATAACCCTATAGAGTTATATCCCTGACTGGCTATAGAAATATTTGTACGAACCAGGGACCAGAGGCGGTATTCATCAAGAGCTGATCAACAGTGACTGAATTCTGTATTCTTACAATAAAAACTATAGACACACGAATGGTACAGCTGATCATGCTGATAGAATAATGATCCCAAAAGTGAAATTTACGCATTCAACAAGTATTAACAGACTTTTGGTTAGATCTCCTTGCTAAATGTATATACATGTTGTATTCCCATGTAAAAGCATTGTTTCAATTCATTGAATAAAGTTGCTTAACTTTGTTAAATTTATATATCTTTTTTTATGAGAAACAATGAATTTCATATACTTGATGATAAACAGATAGTTTTTTTATTGCATTTTAATTGATATATGATACTTTCTTTTCTTTTCTTGATATAAAAAAAATTACTGGGGAGGAGATTGTATTTTCAATTCTTTCACCACAAACCAAAGAGGGGTAACAATATTTTTTATCAAAAACTTTGGGTCTCTCTAATTAGCGACAAGAAGAATAATTTAGCAAAAAGAAAATAAATTAAGCGTCAACATGGTCAAGATATCTAAATAATCATTGATAATGATTATATGAAATGAATAGATAAAGAAACATGTATTAAAGTGTGTTTTGTTTGTTTTTTGTTTTAAATATACGTGAATTTTCATGTTATTGAGAGAAGAAAATAAATTTTTTTTCATTTGTTTTAAAAAGTGTGTTTTTGTTATCATGGTTATCAAGGATATGTTTAAATACAAGTTGTTGTCTGCTCTTTGGTCGGGTTGTTGTCTCTTTGACATATTCCCCATTTCCATTCTCAATTTTAGACATGGTAGATATATTTACAGTTTAATGTATAAATGAATGAATTGATAATATGTAGCGTCGGCATGTCTGATATATCAAAGGTTCAAACCAAATAAATAATATTAGAATCTAATCTTTATTCATCTCACTAAAAAGGTCCATATATATTTAGGACGGGACATGGGAATGTTACAAAATGTTCAGATTGATATAACTTTAAAATAATGTAATAAAATAATTTTTACTAAAAATTCATTACAAGACTACTGTACATAGTGGAATTCTAGTCATTTCGGCATCTGGTTAAATCGGAACCCAGTATAGTCAATTTGGCACCTGGTTAATTTGATACCCAATGTAGCTGTTTTGGCACCCATGATTATTATTAAGTTTTGCAAGTACACTATTGAAGACTCTGTTTTCTTCCATATTTCTTAAGATATTTTTGCTTGTGGTGTCAACATATATTTGTCACCCATAACAGAAGTTCCAACTTTTGATTTTGCTATTTGATAAGGGACTTTCCGATTTAAATTTTCCATGGAGATCGGTATTTTTGTTATTTTACTTTTTGTTACAAAGAATGCTATAATATCTGTTCCTACTGGAACTTATATTATCAAGGAACTACCATTTCATGCCAACTATACATAATGAAAATTTGCTATAAACATAATAAATTGGTGCCAGCATTATTCATTTCATAAGAGTACTATTACTAGGACAGGAAAAGCAGAAAAGACAATTTAAATTACAATAATTAAATTTGTTTTTATCCTCATATGTGGATTATACAACACCTTTGATAATGACCTCTTTTGTTTAATCCAAGTTATTTTAATTACTTAACATTAAGAACTACCTGAAAATGGTTATAACAAAAAACAGGTTATTCCATAATTTTTTTAAATGATACACATTCAAACTTAGTTAATTAAATATTTAGAAAACTTCAAACAGCAAACAACTGATTATTTTTTATTGTGTTTTCTAACTGCTTTATTACATGTGCTGATTTTTTAACGATGTAGGAAATGTATCTTTTAAATTAACCTCTGCAATTGTATGTTTTGCATGAAAAAATTATTTAAAAAAAACAGAAAACCATTCTCCCTATACCATTAATAATAAACAGCTGCGCCACGAGAGCATGATACACCCATTGTCTTGTGTGTGAGGTTTTATGCAATAATCATAAATCGTTTCTGAGATATGGTGCGACATGTGAAAACCCCCCTTTTTTTTTTTGTAAAAAAAATCAATAACTCTAAAATAAAATTTATGAAGTGTGTAAAGTTTCAAGCAATAATCCTAAATAGTTTTTGAGATACGGCGCAACATGTGAAAAAAACCCCCCCCTGTTTTAGTTACAAAGTCCCCCAACTCAAAAAGTTTTAATCTTATTTTCACCAAAAAGTATACAGATCGTTTGATCATCATGAGAAACGACAATGTTAAGTTTCATGAAATTTGGATAAGTCGGTCTCAAGTTACGATGCGACATGTTGACATTTGTATACCACAATAGGTCCCGTCAAAATTTTGACAGACGTATAAAAAGGAATGAGAGACAAAAAAAATTTTGGTGCCACTTTAACTAACCAAATGCTGAAATCACTTTAAGTGCGGATTTACCTTTATCTACAGGTGCCAATTTGACTTGTACCCACATATTATTATTATGTTTTAGTCTTCATGCTTTACTTTTGAATCTACAGGCCCGAAGATGAATTTTACGAAAACTTCAGTAAGATTCTATTGGCCTGTAGATATTATTTTTACAGGCCCGACAGCATTTTTACAAGCCTGGGCTTGTGGTTGATTTTGAAGACTGCACATAGTGCACCAAAATATAACAAAATTTGAAACTTTATAAAAAATTATCAACTGTAATTAATTGACTCTTTCTATAAATTTTCTGTTTAAGTAGTATATAAACTTTCTTGTCGCTAAATTTATCTTCTATCACTAATATTTTTCTTCTTGTCGCTAATTAGTGAGACCGAGAACTTTGAAAACTACAAGACACATAGCTATATAGTCATAGAGTAAAATAAATGAAATCGTTGCACTCCAAAAGGACCATAATGGTTACGGTTCTGCAGCAGGCAATAACTTAGTATATATTATGAATGGGTTCCGAATTTGCTGTGAAATATATATCGTCAGGGCTGCCAAGTCCAGTGTGTGAAACCTTTTTTTTTTGGAACTCGCCAAATTGGCGAGCAGCTTTTCATTTCAACTCGCCAAATTGAAATCCCACTAGCCAGCTTGGCGAGTTCCCAAAATTTTGAACTCGCCATCTTATTTGTACGTTATTGTATGTAATAAACATTTTTAGAAATAGCTTTATTCTAGGTTTACTTATATATTTGGTTGAAGCTTTAGAGGAAGTATCTGTGATTTCCCTTTCTCTTTGACAGTGTTTACGTATTAATTTTGTTCAGTGGCTTCTCATTCAGGAGTACTTGGTCAATAGAAAGGGTTTAGTGGTATTGATATAATACCCTAAATAGGGTATACATTTATAAGTATAATATATAATAATGTAAATAGGGTTAACAGATTAACTGAAGAATTTAATTTAATTTGTGATTTAATAAGAAATCACATTGAAAATGACATCATTTAAGCAACAATTTATGGGTTTTAACTTTTTCTTGATAACTGTTTATATATTAACCTTGGTTCCAAAGAAAATGTTGGTTGAAGAGGGACTATATAAATCAAGGACTTGTAAATTTTCTTTATCTTGATAAGTTGTTTTAAAATGTTTATTATTCAAAAGTTGCTACTGTTGACCATAATTAATGCATTTTTCAATATTTGTGCCATTAGAAAATTTCAATAACAAATATTGTTCTGCAATGTACACTGTTAAGATTATTTTGGTGACCTTTTCCTTCCTTTCATGTTATTTAAAAGCTGAATTAATAAGCATCTTATTTTTCCATGCTGTTCTATTTAATATCCATTACTAGAATTAAGTTTTTATTTACAGTTTATAGGAAATTTACTCTTGATTCAATCTTCAAAACGTATTAAAATTACATTGCCAAAAGGAAAGTGAAAGTAATTCTATCTATCTATAAAACATGTTTGATTGGTTTAAGTTTTTCATACAACTGTCATCTAGCCAATCAGAACACATGTAACATAATATTTATCATCTGGGTTCCTGTTTCAACAGATGTCATGGATAACAGTATTGATTTTTATGGAAAAAATGTTTTTGTTAACGATCTTTTGGCTGGCTTGATTCAAAGTCGCCACAGAAGGTCACTCGCCACAAGGGCGAGTTCTATTGAATCTGGACTCGCCTAAATGATTCTTACCGCATTTGGCGAGTTGGCGAGCGGAGGTTTCACACACTGCAAGTCTCGCACAATTAGCGTGATCCTTGCACGTTTTCATGCTTATTTGGCAGCATTTTCCTTTGATCTTTACAATTTTGGCCAAATCTCATGCATTTCAAGCCATTTGCTTCATGAAAACTTGCCAGACCGCTGGCAGTACTGTATGCATGGTATGGGTCTGTAAATTTTTCACATCACTGCAATACGAAAGGGGGTAAATCCCCAGGTGACTGTCTGTATCCTAACGGGTGCAGGTCGTTTCGTAACCTAGTTGTTTCGTAACTAGTCGATTCGTAACTTAACTAGGTCATTTCGTACCGGAGACGTTTTGTAACCTTATATCAATATATAATAACAATAAGAGTAGTAGGTTACGTAAAAAGTAATAAAAAGACTTAGTGATGTACATGTAGCTTGAATGTTAAAACAACAATTAATTACTCTTCCTATCATACGCTTGGTATACGCAATTGTTAAATTAAAAATGTTGTTTTAAGCAGTTTACACAAATATTAAGACTCCCGACCACCACCTAGAGTCATAACAGAGGACAACTCTGACTCGGACAATTACAAAAGGTACGAAACGTCTCAGTTACAAAACAACGTAGTTACGAATCGACCAGGTACGAAACGACCAGGTTACGAAACGACTTGCATTCATCCTAACTATTATTTTCAAACCCTCTCATCCCCGCTGTAACATGCCATTACCCTACTTTTTACGGTACACGGTCTGCCGAAAAATTAGAAGACCACGCATACTTCCACAAAAGTTGAAGAGACGATCTGCAAAATAACATTGAAAAAATACATTAGCGGATAAAAATAGATTTTTAGTGTACCTAATATATTGTTTATCAGAGTGGTCATATAACAATTGCAAGCAAGTCACTGGTTACGTGAAAACGGTCTTTTTCTCCAATTAGCATTTTGCTGTTTTACTGTAAAAATGGCGACCAAATGATAAAATAACCGGAAGTTACTACCAAGGGATAAATATTCATGAATTTTAAAATTACATTTGAAAAGGGAATAATAAGAAATATGTGATTTGTTCTGCAACAAAATTCAAAGAGAAGTTATTTGATTTTTTAAAAATTTCATAACTAAGTCAATAAATGCTTGACTGAATGAATTAAAATTTCACATCAAAAAAAGCGTTTTAACAATCTTGACTACTCGACAACAAACATGGAAGACAAGTGCGCGAAGTTGATCTTACTGTTGAACTTTTTTGTTGTTGTTTGTTGTCAGTCTCAGTATAAACTTTTTGTAAACATAACTGATTGTAAAGAAACTGGGCTTTTCTTTCATTACTATCAAACATCAACATTGACCTGTTTACCGTGTCCAGAGGATAGTACTTCTATGACTGTTAGTTCTGATGGTAAGATCATGCCCAAACAAGACAAAAATTTAAGAAGAAAAGTGTTCTTGTCACTTTGCAATGCTTTTTATTAACAATAAAACTACATCCTTTATTGGTATAGTATTTTCTAGGCCATTTAAATTTGTAAAGCTGCTCTTCAAATTACAAAATTAAACATTAATTTTTACAAACAACAAAGAGACTCTTAGTAGTTCAAAATGTACCTCAGACAAAAACAGACACATTTACACCAGTAAGATCAGAATGGTTTCCATCAAAGTCAACGGTTTAAGAGGGAAAAAACTTGAACTGCAGGCATATTTACAAACTGAGTAGCACTGCAAGAGACCAAAATCGACAACAGCATTACAACCAATGAATTGATTCCAGACACATTAGGCTATGATATATACCAGTGATCTCCCCAGGCTGTTTAAGTGTTGCGGCACCGCGACGCTATAATTTTTTCTGTGAAGCTATAATAATTTCCGCAACGCTATAATTATTTTGAGGATGCTATTTTTTCTTGTCTCTATACATTGCTGCAAAATCGATGTTCTAATTTTTGAACTTTCATCTAATTACCGCTTGTGATCATAAAAATTATATCACCTTTAATTGTAATCTCTTAAAGTCAGACAATAGAGGCAATTAAGAGTGATTACATAGGTGTAAATTGCCCTTTGGGTGATAACTGTTTTGGATACGAATACCCCAAGCTGACACTTATGACATGAATAATAACATGTGGTCCAATTGCAAATTTTGACGTCAAGAATATAGAATCAGAAAATCATAAACAATTAAAAATCTACGTTTTGCATCATGACATAACCGTCTTCTAAGAGAAGAAAAAAAAATATGCAGGGTACCTCGATGTTGACAAAATGGCTGACCAAACCAAGTTGTACAATTACACATTTTTTTTCATGTTGATTAAACAGCAATTTTAAATTTATAAGTAAAAAATTCAAAGATATGAACGATTTATTTCTTTAGAAAAGAGGTGAAAACACTGACTTCACAGATTGGTTGTATGTTATTTCAAACTAACAACTTTTAATGAAGTGTATTCTTTCCCTTCCAGTACTTGTTCCTTGAGAGCGTACATTAAACATTCTGATTTTCGGCAAAATAAGTTTGATACTTCATTAGAATGTGATGAAAATTGCCTATAGTTAATGTTTCATCCATTTATTGCATTAAAAGGGTCATATTCATTCCAAATCGCTTGTGTAATATTGTTTATTTTCGTAATTTTTTCTTTGACCGCCATTGAAATATTTGTATAAACTACGGATTGGATGCGGGAATCATCGGACGCGTACCACCTATGACCAAAATCCGCATTTTTACGATAATAACTACAGACGCACAAATGGCACAGCTGACAGAGTAATAATGAACCCAAAAGGGAAAACTAAGCATTCCACACCCATTAACAGACTATTTGTTAGATCTCCTTGCTAAATGTATTTATTTCTGTGTAAGTGCATTGTTTCAATTTACTGAGTAAAGTAGCTTCACTTTGTTAAAAATATATACTGTATCTTTTTGATGAGAAGCAACTGGGACTCATACATTGAGTCCCAGGAAACAATGAATTTCATAAACATGATAAACAGAATTGTTTTTTAATGGAAATTTTATTAATATATGATATTTTCTTTTCCTTTTTGATATAAATAAAAAAAGTTCTTTTTCGTACTAGATATTTAGTTGGTAGTTTCTGACAAGAGGAAAAATATAATTCCATAACTATAAATGAATATTGAAGACATAAACTGAAACAAATATTATAATTTTATTTTAATTGTATTCTCAGTTATGAATTGAACAATATAAACATTACTTAAAGGAAATAGAGCATTGCCGCGAAGCAACAAATGACATGAATGACATTGAAAAAAAAAATACAATTGATTTTTTTATGCAAAATGTGATGCTATCCAAAATTTATGGGGAGAACACTGTATACCAGTGTTCTCCCCAGGCCGATATGACGCTGCGGTCCCGCAGCGCCTTCAAAATATTTTCGTTGATCCCGCAACGCCTTAATTGGCTGCTGTCCCTTAATACTTCATCCCGCAGCGTGTTGATTTTCACATTTTAATTATAAATGTTGGTTAATATTGTCAAGTTGCTGATTACCGCTGAGAGGTCGGTCAATGTTGTGCAATAACTGATAACTAGCAAAAGTCTCTGATTTACCTGTTCCAGCCTTATCAGACCATGTAATCATGTTATAGCGTAAATGATCATCAAGAAGATAGATATTTTTAGTAGAAAATAAAAGTTTTTAAAAACTTCAGTGCAAAAATTGAAGAAATAGATCGCAAATACATTGCATTTACGCATCGTCAGTGTGCGATACTTTGCCATTTTCGTTGGTCGAGAAGAAGAATTTATTTAAACACGACCAATGAACATGATGAATACACGTGATAAATTTGAATACACATTACTAAAGAAATTTACGATGAAATTTATGAATGAGAGTATTTGTACGTCAAAAAAGTAAAAATAAACTTTTATTAAAGATAACGAGGAATAATTTATTTTATTAGAAAGTGAAAAATTGTTGCTTGCAAGTAAAATTCATCTGTCAACTGTCACGTTTTAGATAAAAAATAATTTTTTAACATCAATCGTTAATTCGTCCATCGAGAAATATATGTACGGAATCGCTGCAGCATTTGTGTAATGTCACTAGTAAAAAATTTCACTGGTTTTAACTTTGACGAATTTGTCAAGTTTCGTTTATATCTACCTGCCAAAGAAACGTTTTGACAATTATACACACGGAAGCATATGTCAAACTACGGACACTGGTCATCTGGTTCATTACAATTTTTGTTTTAAAAGTTGTATACCAAACATCTTAAACATAATCAATTTTAATGCTGAATCAATATGTTCTTTGCAAAGAAAAATGGGTTAAGCGAAGGCAGATGATGTTTTCAACCCTTAAGAGGATAAAGACTGAGGAACAGTCTGTCCAACAAAATGTTACTATATCTCTAGAAGGTACAGAGAGTAAAGAAATAAATATACTGAAGCTGTTCAGCATTGGAAGGCCCAGAAGAACATGAGGATTTTTCTTGAACTATATATACATTTTGACTTATTTAATTGACTGTGATATAAATGCTTTTGTGTTTAAAAGAATTTATTTCATATATATATTCTTATTCTTTATCATGTTTATTAATACTGTGCATTATTGCATGTAATGATTTATGACCGATTGCTTCAGTTCACAATAGTTCACTCTAAAATAGAGTTATGCGCTCTTGAAATTTTGCGCCTTAACAAATTTCTGGGGAGAACACTATACCACAATGACAGAACAGGCAATGGGGAGGCACAATGTTACTCATCAAAACACACCTACATTCACCACCTGTGAAAATCCTCAAAACCTATCAGACTCTATTTGCAGCAAAATCGTCTTGCAACAGTCAGAGATATAACTCTATAGGGTTATTACAGAAAATAACTTGCATGTGTTATTACAGATACTTTCATGAGTTGTCTACTCTTTATTCCTTAAATTTTCTAAATCTGTAATAACATATGTTTGTTATTTGTAAAATTATTTCATTTATAGTGGGCTCTAGGGCTCTCTTGAGACTTTGCGCAGAAACTAAATGCATAGCCTTGATAACTAATTTTTAATTAAATTAATACATTTTGATTAACCATGGTAAATCAATGAGACAAGGCTATTAAGGATAAACTTAGCTGTGATAACAAGGCTCAGTTATTAAAGGAATTTAACTTATTATATAAGACACTTGGGAATTACTGAGAAACTTATGAGAACCTCATTACATGCTCTGGTCATTATTTCTTACAATAAATTAAAATACATTGTAATTAAGCATGATGTATGTCTGAGCAAATGCTTTGAAGTGATATAGAGAAGCTGTGATAACACCCTTTAGTTATTACAGGCATATTTTTTCTGTAATAACATATAGGTGTACTATGCAAAATTGGCAAACTATGAACTGTTATATCTTTCAATAGTTAAGTATACATATAGACAAAAGTAATATCAATAGAACTTTTATACATTTTAACTAAACTAATGATGTATATTGTCCCTTTGAAACATATAACATACATAAGTTATCACAGTTCTTTGATTTTTAGTCCACAATAACAAATGTGTGTTATTTTCTGTAATAACCCTATAGAGTTATATCCCTGACTGTGCAAGGAAAACATCATTCTATTGGAAGGTGGAATAGACCACCTGATGCCCCTTTGGATCAAATACAACTACTAAAGGACCAAATGGATAAAATCAAGAAATCAGGGAAAGCAGACAAACAACCATGCATTCATGTCTTGGATGATTTTAATTACCGTAAAATAATTTGGCAGACAAAGTTAAATAAAGATACCAACACATGTCTAAAGGGTAGTGATGGCCAAGCGTTAATAGATATACTAAATGAGGCTAGAGCTGAACAACTCATCCTGTTTCCAACCAGGGAAAGTAATACACTAGACCTTTTAATTACAACCTTACCAGGGCAGTTCACAGATATCCAATCACCTGATTGGTTTAGCGACAACGACATTGTCGTGGGTACTCTGAGATGCACATGTACAATTCCAAGAAAAATAAGACCAGAAAGGACCTTCCAATACTCAAAAGGAAACTACAACCAGATGAGAGAAGACTCAAGGGACTTCACCAGAGACAGATACTTCAATGGCCATCATAACAACAGGAACGTAGAAGAAAACTGGAACATGATAAAAGAATTTATACTAGGAACCACCAAAATCAATGTACCAACTAAAACATCAGCAGGAAAACAGTCAATACCATGGAAAAATAATAATATCAAGGCCAGGATAAAACGAAAGAACAGAACACACGCCAACTATAAAAAAACAACAGCATGAGAATAAAACGAAAACGGCAAGAATTAAGATGCACAATTAACAAGGAAATTGAAACAGCAGACAACAACTACGTCAACAACTTAATAGGCGATATATAACAGGATTCAAAACCATTTTTATACGACCGCAAAATTTTTGCGGTCGTATATTGGTATGACGTAGGCGTCGTCATCGTCGTCCAAAGACACATTGGTTTTCGCACTATAATTTTAGTTTAAGTGAATGGATCTCTATGAAATTTTACCATAAGGTTCAATACCACAAAAGGAAGGTTGGGATTGATTTTGGGGGTTATGGTACCAACAGTTAAGGAATAAGGGGCCAAAAATAAGCATTTTTGAAACTTCCAGACAATAACTTGTGTGTAAGTGTATGGATCTCTCTGACATTGTACCACAAGGTTCCATATCACAAAGGGAAGGCTGGGATTGATTTTGGGGGTAATTGCCTCAAAATTTTAGGAATTAGGGGCCAAAAAAAGGGGCAAAAAATAAGCATTTTTTTATTTTCAGTGCAATAACTTGTGTGTAAGTGTATGGATCTTTCTGAAATTGTACTACAAAGTTCCATATCACAAAGCAAAAGCTGGAATTGAGTTTGGGGGTTAATTGCCCAAAACGTTTAGGAATTAGGGGCCAAAAATAAGCATTTTTCTAGTTTCCAGACAATAACTTGTGTTCAAGTGTATGGATCTCTCTGAAATTGTACTGCAAGGTACCATACATCAAAAGGAAGGCTGGGATTGAGTTTGGGGTGATGAATCATAAGGGGGTTCAAAAAATTTGGGGAGGGGGATTTTTTTTTTTCCTTTTTTTTTCTTTAAAATTTTCCATTTTAAGTTGGTTATTTCTGATTTATATTTAAAAGCAAATAATAATGATATGGCAGGAGATACACACCAAACAGGATGTGCAAATTATTATATAATAGGTGTTGTGCAATAGCAAGAAATTTTCAATTGCACAGTATTGCGCAATAGCAAGAAATCTTCAATTGCACAGTATTGCGCAATAGCATAGCAAGAAATTGTCAATTGTACAGTATTGCGCAATAGCAAGAAATATTCAATTGCACAGTATTGTGCAATTGCAAGAAATATTCAATTGCACAGTATTGTGCAAAAGAAGACACTTTGTATTAATTGCTTATTTCTTGACCAATTTCAATGGGGTTTTATTCTTGAATTCTTGGGGTTCTTTAATATGCTGAATCTAACCATGTATTAAGTTTTTGGAATTTGGGCCCCGTTTTTAAATTGGTCCACATTGAGGTCCAAAGGGTCCAAAATTAAACTTTGTTTGATTTCATCAAAAATTGAATTATTGGGGTTCTTTGATATGCGAATCTAATTGTGTATTTAGATTCTTAATTTTGGTCCCGTTTTCAAATTGGTCTACATTAAGGTCCAAAGGGTCCAAAATTAAACTTAGTTTGATTTTAACAAAATTGAATTCTAAGGGTTCTTTGGTATGCTGAATCTAAACATGTATTTAGATTTTGATTATGGGCCCAGTTTTCAAGTTGGTCCAAATCAGGGTCCAAAATTAAACTTTGTTTGATTTCAACAAAATTGAATATATGGGGTTCTTTGATATGCTGAATCTAACCATGTATTTAGATTTTTGATTTTGGGCCCTGTTATCAACTTTGTCCACATTGAGGTCAAAAGGGTCCAAAATTAAACTTTGTTTGATTTCATCAAAAATTGAACTCTTGGGGTTCTTTGATATGCCGAATCTAACCATGTATTTAGATTTTGGATATTGGACCATAATAGGTGAATGTCCAATTTAAAATTTTTAAGTTCTTAGACCACATTCATTCTGTGTCAGAAACCTATGCTGTGTCAAATATTTAATCACAATCCAAATTCAGAGCTGTATCAAGCTTGAATGTTGTGTCCATACTTGCCCCAACTGTTCAGGGTTCGACCTCTGAGGTTGTATCAAGCTGCGCCCTGTGGAGCATTTTATTGAAATATATTAACAACCAGAAGGCAGATAAAATGGGAATACCACCACCTAAGACCCAAGATAATAAGACCGCCAATACAGACCAACAGAAAGCGGAGGCATTGAATACGCAATTTACAAGCGTTTATACCGAGACAGAATATGCAGTCAGGGGTACTACTTAAACAAGTGATTTCAGAATCACTTCTTTGAGTGATTTTGGCTGTGAAATATTAAAAATTTTCACATAGACTTTTCAAAATCACTGAAACAAGTAATTTGAGAATTTAAAATGTAATCACTTCAATAAGTGTTTATAACATTTTTTGGATATTTTTCCCACAAGCTTGATTTTTTTATTGGTAAAAAGACAAGAATTCCATTGAAAAAACAACTATGTACATGCAGACATTGTATTTTGCTTGATAAGCCTGTCAGTTTTTACAGTTTATTTGAATATGCAAAAACTGGAATAATTTGTAGATCAGGACATAACCTTAAAATAAATCATTCTAACTCTAAAGAAAACCAATCAGGTTACCTAATATTGTTAACCTTGGTCTGATAGTAAGAGTAGTTAATGAATATTTGATTACAGAACAATTCTCAAGGGTACTTTTAAAAGCTTTAGCGCACTTAAACTTACTGCCCAATTGATTTATGTAGGAAAATTATAGAAAAGTTAGTGAAAATATGGAAAATCAATGAAATTAGCATTTGAAGATCAAAGGGAACACCAAAATCACTTAAATAGGTGATAACTGAATTAAAAAAATCACTGAAATAGGTGATAATGAAATCACTTGTTTAAGTAGTACCCTGACTGATATGAACCCATTCCATACCAAACTCCTCATGTAGACAAAATGAGAAACATCACAGTAACAATCGAAGGAGTGGAGAAGATACTTAAAAACGTTAATGCGTCAAAAGCGATGGGCCTTGATGGTATACACCCCAGAGTACTGAAAGAATTAGCACCTAACATACCAGTGGTAATGGCTCACTTTTTCAAACAATTCATCAACAGAGGAACCATCCCAGATGAATGGAAAAATGCTAATATATGCCCATTAATCAAGAAGAATGACAGAACCATCCCAAGTAATTACAGACCAGTATCTCTAACATGTATCACTTGCAAACTACTAGAACATGTCATTTGCTATAACCTTATTCAGCACTTTGAAGATCACAACATCCTAAATAGCTGACTACATGCATTTAGAAGAAGATACAGCTGTACAACCCAACTAATTAATGTACTACACCACTAGGCAACTGCCATTGACAACAGGAAACAAACGGATATATTTATTTTGGATTTTGAAAAAGCATTTTACACCGTACCGCACAAGCTATTAAAAGTAAACTTCACAAATATGGAGTGCCGAAAAACATCTTGAATTGGATTAATGCCTTCCTATCTACAAGATCTCAGTGTGTGGAAGTAGATGGGATTAAGTCCAAAACATCGACAGTCCTATCAGGAGTACCTCAAGGAACGGTTCTCAGTCCCATCCTATTTCTAGTCCATATCAATGACATATCAGAAAATGCAACATCAGAAATAAGGCTGTCCCATGACTGTGTATGCTACAGAGAAATAAAAAATGAAGATGACTGTGCAGAACTACAAAAAGATATAAATACTCTTGGTAACTTGGCAACTAATTGGGGTATGAGATTCCAACCAATTAAATGAAACATGATGACATTGAGTCGCATGAAGAAAATAATTAACATCATTTAAATACACTCTCAAAAATACGGAACTCCAATTTTTAACATCTATTAAATATCTAGGAGTAAACATCAGAAATGACCTACACTGGGGAAAGCACATAGACATGATAGAGGAGAAATGCAACAAATCATATATGACATTAGGTTTACTAAAAAGAAACCTATCAGCATGCCCACTTGAAATTAAACTCCAGGCATACACAGGACTGATACGACCTGTCCTAGAATATGCAAGCACTGCCTGGGACATACATCAACTATATCTGCAAGACCAACTGGAAAATGTACAGAAAAGAGCGGCTAGGTTCATAACATCAAACTATAACTACGAACCAGGAAGTATGACAGCAATTTTAGACCAACTGTAATTACCATCACTAAAAGACCGCCGTACACAAAACAGACTGATCCTGTTCTGCAAAAGTATACACGTTCAAGCAAACTTACCATCTGACCAACTGAAAAAACCATCAAGGACAACCAAGAACATGCATAGCCAACATTTTCTCAGACTTCAAACAAAATCAGACACATTAAAATACAGTTTCATACCAAATACCATCAAAGACTGGAACCAACTACCACCGGATATTTTCATAAAAATTCAGACAGCAGAAGAAACAGCTAAAACCTGTATAGTGAAATTGTAAGAGGGGGCCTCACTAAAGTAAATTACTTGACAGGGTTTGAAATTAGCAGGGGCCCACTACTTAAATTTCTGCTTTTCTTGTATAGGACTATATGTGGGCTACAAAATTAAAGCTGTGGGCTACCATGCCAAAATTATAAATTCAATCCCTGCTTGACGCACATGTAGTGTATTAATATCCTTGGATGTCTCATCGTATTCCTATCAAGATCAAGATCAGGAAAGAAAACATGCATTATTGTCGAGTAAGAGCCAGAATGGGCTATTCCAGAAATAATCCATACCATCTGCAGAAGGTTTAGGAATTTCCAGAAAAAAATTCTGTAAAAAACTCCAATTTTCCAGTAAAAAATCTCTTAGTTGCCAATAAATTTCCAGAATATTTCCAAATTTCAAAAAAATATTCCAGGAAAAAAAAAGAGAATAATAATAAAAGTTCCTGGAAAATATCCCTTGGAAATAAATATTTCCAGACAAAGTCAATTATTGGTACCTTTGACATAAGGATACAGAAACTGATTGTGTCAGAACAGAAAATATCAAGGTCACAGGCAAAATTCATAGTACTGAGACATCACATCAGCTGCAGCAAAATTGATTTAAAGTGACAGAACTCTTAACTTTAGTGATACCATTTTTAGATGATTTTTACATTCGTGCATGTTCCTGCATATTTCCAATGTACATGTATGTTACATGTGTATAAATGCATCAAAGTGGATTGTTCATTGATGGCTTTGAACTGGTACTACAATATCCAGAAAACTCCTCAGAACTGATTAATAATCGTAGAACTGATAGAACTGTATTACCAGAAAACTCTATTTTTTATGGTGTAATACTGCTTACATTGATACATGTAATAAAGACTATACATATTCATTATAACAAATTTAGTGTCTTGTATGCAAGTTCCTTGAAAAGAATATGGCGGATATAATTATCCAAGAGGTATGTACACAATGTACATAACTCGCTCTTAATAATTACGTCTGCCATATATTGTTTGTCAATAGTGAAGACCCTTAAGCTTAATGCAATTATTCTACTGTATATCTTTGAAACAAGAAGTAAAAAATTATTCATCACCTCAATTGTTTTGAAATAGAAAATTCAAAAAACTTTGAAGTTTATAGAATGAGGACAAATTACATTTGTAGTTATACTTAATGGAAAAAATACTAATCTAAAAATAAGAAGAAGTGGTATGATTGCCAATCTTCTTATTTTTTATATTAACTCATCAAATCGATACAAAGCACATAAAAACACAAACATTAAAGACACAAAGTACAGATCTAAGAGAACTCATAGTTAACTGAACAATGCTGAAAGCTACGTGTAGTTCAAAGACAATAAAAACTAATAAAAATCATGTATCCAGGGTTCTTGTTAAGACGTGTATACACGTCCTGGACACATGAAAATCGAGCTGGACGCGACATTTATGAAACCTGTGAGTCCGTGGGATGCGTCCTCGATGTATCCCCTGAGTCCCAATCACATCGTTTTTCCTAGAAGATTCGTGATCGTTGACATAGTTTTGACAGGAAACTAAACCGGAAGTCGATGTTGAAAAATTATGTAATGTGTAGATAAATATTTTTGTTGACTGATAACTATTTTTTAAAATTAAACGTATTTCATCTAAAATATAATAATTCTGTTCAAACTGATTAATAAATATGTAATAGTTACTGATTTTTTAAAATTTTACGATTATTTGAAAAGCTTGAATATTTCCACGTGTTAAACGTCATGTACTTATCGATTGACACAAAGAAAGTAAAATTTTTTGAAATCTTGAAATGAAATGATATAATTTTTCACAACTGTTGGTACTATGCATAAAATAGATCGTAGAACAGTGTAGATTTAAAATTTTATAGATAAGAATAATTTTACTGGTCTTCAAATGATTTAACATTTTCTTGTATTGTGCATGTTGAACATCGCGATCGTAAACAAAGGTGAAAATGTTTTGAAATTGAAACAAATCTGATTAAAAAATGATTTACGGTTACGGTGTTCACTTTTGATTTGCTTTTTTTATATAAGATTATAATAATAATCAAAATGATTATTAACTCAATGCTTAAATATAATTAAAATTGATTAATAATAATTGATATGAACTGTGACAAGTCTGTGTTCATGCAATCACAATTTCTTATAAATACTGGCTTGTCAGTTAAAGTCCTTCTTCAAAATCAAACCTGATGACATTGAATCATCAGTACCAAGTAAAAGACCAAGAGTCAATGACCCACTACACCAAGAATATGATAGACATAGAAAGATCTTCAGAAACAGCTACTTCAGTTACTCATGTACATCAGTCACTACACCAACCAAAGCAAAGAAAGAGAGGAAATGGCAGTCTATATATGTTGTAATGAACAATAAATATTAAAAGATCATAACTTTTATTGATATAATAAAAATTACCAATACAACACGCATCGTTTTAGTTTTATTTCATCATATTAAGATCCAAAAAATTACATGCATCCTGGACTCATCAAAATCTATTGGGACTCACCATTTCTGAAAGTGAGAACTCTGATATATCTAAGATTAATATACCAATCAGTACACATCCAACATCCTATGGATTTAGTGTAAAGACGTCATTAACAGTCACAGAAAAACATGACCTTGTGCAATGCCAAAATAAAGGTATCAACAGATTGTAGAATTTAGTTTGAATTTAATTTACTGATATTTTATCAATATCTATACCAATAAAAACAATATTTAAAGCTCTAATACAGTGTTTATTATGACTGCCAAAATTAGTTAAGCAAAAAACAAAAAAGAAGAATTTTTCAAAGTAAGACAATTTATAATTATAATTTTACCAGTTGTCTAAAAATGTCTTTGAATTTGATCAGTGTCAATGATATATTACCTGTATGGTTATTGAACCCAGAACAAATTATAGTTTCTACCTTTCACATGTAGTTTATTAAAAAACCCAGCAAAATACAAAAAAAACAAACCCAAACCTGAATAAATGAGCAGATAATGAAATTAATAAAATTGTTTAAAATGTAAAAGAAGAGGAGGTGCTACTAGTGTTAGAATTGGTTAATGTTAAACACAGATTACCTATCAGGATTGTATAGTATCTTGCCCTAATTTACAAGAATAATGCATTATGTTGAATTTGTGATTGATTGTTTCTTCCTTAACACCCAAATATTTTATACATAATCAGGATGAGAATATATAAACAATCAAAACAATAGGTACATGTAGGTTCTGAAAGATTAGATGACAGGGATGAAGATGGTAAATTTAAACGGTCACTGAAAAACAATGGTATGTTGGTTAGGGACATAAATTTGCCATGCAAAATGGCAGCTACTGACCCCTCATAGAGTTATCATTCAGAGAGCATGGCACCCTGTCTACACAAGGCATCAAAATTTTATGTCTCCATCCTAAATGCACAGCCAAACAGACGCTCCACTTTAAAGGGTTTTACCTCTGGTCAGAAGAAGACAAGGTGACCATATTTCTATACCTCAGTCACCCTTGGGGTCATTTTTGTCGTAATGTTGTATGTATTTTTCTATACCATATTTTTAACACTGTTAAAGCTAGACTTGCAATTAAAAAGGGAGAGACCAACCAAGAATTTTAAATTAATAAACCAAAAAAAAAACACTGAATTGAATTTGAATCACTGCAAACATGGCAAACACAGGGTAATATTCTTCTGGAGGGCAATCCAAAACCATAAGCCAAAGAAAAGCACACAACACCATGGTCATAAAAAGAATATGACAAAGGGTCTACATGTATGTAACACTTCCCCAAAAAAGTAAAGATTGAGCAACAGGAACCCCACCAGTTTCTTCTCCATCAGTGACAGTTACTCCTCTACACGTTAATGTCCATTCATGTAAATGTTATATACTAGTATGTGGTAATAGGAAATTGTCATTACCGTTTCCAAGTATACAGGATTTTTTTTTTAAATTGAACAGGTCCAATGCATGTCTAACTTTTTATTATTTTTCCAATTAACAGGCTATTTTGTTTACTGTCTGACCTTAATTTGTAATACTGCTAATATGATTATAAAGTTTACTTGTCGTGTTTGATAGAAAATAGAAGGAACAGAAAAAATAATTTCTGATTACTATCTGTTGCAGGTTTAGATTGTATTTGCAACCCTGGTTACTATTATACAAGAAATTTTGGAGGTGGAGAAGTGACTTGTGCGAAATGTCCAGCCAATCAGGTAAGTTTTTCCTCATGTAGGCATAATGCCACAGCCAATCAGGTATGTGTTTCATCATATAGACATAATGTCCAGCTAATCAAGTATATGTTTCATCATCTAAATGCAATTTCCTAGCTAATCAGTAAGTATTTCATCTATGCACAATGTCACAGCCAATTTGGTATGTGTTTCATCATCTAAGCACAATGTCCAGCAAATCAAGTTTGTGTTTCATTATCTAGGCACAATGTCCAGCTAATCAAGTTTGTGTTTCATTATCTAGGCATAATGTCACAGACAATCAGGTATAAGTTTCATCATCTAGGCACAATGTCCAGCTAATCAAGTTTGTGTTTCATCATCTAGGCACAATGTCCAGCTAATCAAGTTTGTGTTTCATCATCTAGGCACAATGTCCAGCTAATCAAGTTTGTGTTTCATCATCTAGGCATAATGTCACAGACAATCAGGTATAAGTTTCATCATCTAGGCACAATGTCCAGCCAATCAGGTAAATGTTTCATCTAGGCACAATGTTCAGCTAATCAAGTTTGTGTTTCATCATCTAGGCATAATGTCATAGACAATCAGGTAAATGTTTCATCATCTAGGCACAATGTCCAGCTAATCAAGTTTGTGTTTCATCATCTAGGCACAATGTCCAGCTAATCAATTTTGTGTTTCATCATTTAGGCATAATGTCACAGACAATCAGGTAAATGTTTCATCATCTAGGCACAATGTCCAGCTAATCAAGTTTGTGTTTCATCATCTAGGCATAATGTCGCAGACAATCAGGTATAAGTTTCATCATCTAGGCACAATGTCCAGCCAATCAGGTAAATGTTTCATCTAGGCACAATGTTCAGCTAATCAAGTTTGTGTTTCATCATCTAGGCATAATGTCAGACAATCAGGTAAATGTTTCATCATTTTGGCACAATGTCCAGCTAATCAAGTTTGTGTTTCATCATCTAGGCACAATGTCCAGCTAATCAATTTTGTGTTTCATCATTTAGGCATAATGTCACAGACAATCAGGTATGTGTTTCATCAACTGAGCACAATGTCACAGACAATCAGGTAAGTGTTTCATCATCTATGCACAATGTCCAGTTTATCAAGTTTGTGTTTCATCATCTAGGTATAATGTCCCAGACAATCAGGTATGTGTTTCATCATCTAGGCATAACGACCAGCCAATCAGATATATGAGTTTCATCATCTGAACACATTGTTCAGCTGAATTTCCATATGTTTGTATACAACCATTTACGGACGTAGTATGGTATACCGTTGTCCGTCTGTCGGTCCGTCGTCAGCATTTTGGACAATAACTCAAAAACGCTTTTACAAATTTGCATGAAACTTTGGTGAATTGTTTATATCTATTGACGTGAACTCCTGATTTTTATAAATTTTTGATTTTACATTTCCGAGTCATTGGGTTTTATTAAAAAAGGGGGATTTTCCAGTTTTCGGACGATAACTCAAAAATCCCTTGAGCAGTTTTCATGAAACTTTGGTGAATTGTTTATATCTATTGATCTGAGCTCACTTTCGATTTTATAAATTTTAGATTTTACGTTTCTGAGTTATGGGGTTTTATTCATTAAAAAAGGGGATTTTCCAGTTTTCAGACAATAAAATCAAAAGTTCTTTGAGCAGTTTTCATGAAACTTTGGTGACTGGTTTTATATCTATTAAAATAACCTCCTCTTAGTATTTATAAATTTCTTATATGACATTGAGGAGTTATGGAACTTTATTCTTTGAAAAAGCGATGGGCGTATCATGTGCTCATGGCGCAGCTCTTTATTCATATTCACTTTTAAAAGAGTAATTATTTCATTATACAGGTAAACCTAAATCATTTGAAAATACTCTTTATTAAAAAATATTAAAACAAGGCATGCTTTTTATTTTAATTGTTGCAACAAATTATTATGAATGTTCTAGCAATTAATCAAATAACTAATTCAGACCTTTTCTTATACATGTAGTATGACAATTTCAGATTTATCGTTCAGATGTTTCAAATCTCTAATACAGTTGATGATTTCCTTTTAGATATTTATTGTGAAGAGTTGTTCCTCTTATTATTTGCAGGAATTATTTAAATTAAATGTTTTATAAGAGATCCATAACAATTTTAATTTAAACAAGATCTGAGGGTGTAAATAGTGTTGTTTCATTTTATAATACTGATGTAGAATACATTCTGATAACAAGATAAGTGTTTTCACCTGATTCCAAGGTGCTCCAATTGCAGAAGCAATATATATAGGAAAACAAAAGAAATGCATTTTTATACGACCGCAAAAAATTTTTGTGGTCGTATATTGGTATAACGTTACGCGTCGTCGTCGTCGTCGTCGTTGTCCGAAGACGCATTGGTTTTCGCACTCTAACTTTAGTTTAAATGAATGGATCTCTATGAAATTTTACCATAAGGTTCAATATCACAAAAGGAAGGTTGGGATTGATTTTGGGGTTATGGTACCAACAGTTAAGGAATTAGGGGCCAAAAGGGGCCAAAAATAAGCATTTTGTAACTTCCAGACATAACTTGTGTGTTAGTTTATGGATCTCTCTGACATTGTACCACAAGGTTCCATATCACAAAGGAATGCTGGGATTGATTTTGGGGTAATTGCCTCAAAATTTTAGGAATTAGGGGCCAAAAAGGGCAAAAACAAGCATTTTCTAGTTTCATGACAATAACTTGTGTGTAAGTGTATGGATCTTTCTGAAATTGTACTACAAGGTTCCATATCACAAAGGAAAGCTGGAATTGAGTTTGGGGTAATTGCCTGAAACGTTTAGGAATTAGGGGCCAAAAGGGGCCAAAAATAAGCATTTTCTAGTTTCCAGACAATAACTTGTGTTCAAGTGTATGGATCTCTGAAATTGTACTGCAAGGTACCATACCTCAAAGGGAAGGCTGGGATTGAGTTTGGGGTGATGAATCATAAGGGGTTCAAAAATTTGGGGGTTTCTTTTTTTCCTTTTTTCTTTAAAATTTTCCATTTTAAGTTGGTTATTTCTGATTTATATTTAAAAGCAAATAATAATGATATGGCAGGAGATACACACCAAACAGGATGTGTAAATTATTATATAATAAGTATTGTGCAATAGCAAGAAATTTTCAATTGCACAGTATTGCAAATAGCAAGAAATCTTCAATTGCACAGTATTGCGCAATAGCAAGAAATATCCAATAGCACAATATTGCGCAATAGCAAGAAATTGTCAATTGTACAGTATTAGCAATAGCAAGAAATATTCAATTGCACAGTATTGTGCAATTGCAAGAATATTCAATTGCACAGTATTGTGCAAAAGAAGATACTTTATAAATTGCTTATTTCTTGACCAATTTCAATGGGGTTTTATTCTTGAACTCTTGGGGTTCTTTAATATGCTGAATCTAATCGTGTATTAAGTTTTTGGATTTTGGGCCCGTTTTAAATTGGTCCACATTGAGGTCCAAAGGGTCCAAAATTAAACTTTGTTTGATTTCATCAAAAATTGAATTATTAGGGTTCTTTGATATGCCAAATCTAACCGTGTATTTAGATTCTTAATTTTTGGTCCCGTTTTCAAATTGGTCTACATTAAGGTCCAAAGGGTCCAAAATTAAACTTAGTTTGATTTTAACAAAAATTGAATTCTTAGGGTTCTTTGATATGCTGAATCTAAACATGTATTTAGATTTTTGATTATGGGCCCAGTTTTCAAGTTGGTCCAAATTGGGGTCCAAAATTAAACTTTGTTTGATTTCAACAAAAATTTAATATATGGGGTTCTTTGATATGCTGAATCTAACCATGTATTTAGATTTTTGATTTTGGGCCCGTTATCAATTTTTCCACATTGAGGTCAAAAGGGTCCAAAAAATTAAACTTTTTGTTTGATTTCATCAAAAATTGAAGTATTGGGGTTCTTTGATATGTCGAATCTAACCGTGTATTTAGATTCTTAATTTTTGGTTCCGTTTTCAAATTGGTCTACATTAAGGTCCAAAGGGTCCAAAATTAAACTTAGTTTGATTTTAACAAAAATTGAATTCTTAGGGTTCTTTGATATGCTGAATCTAAACATGTATTTAGATTTTTGATTATGGGCCCAGTTTTCAAGTTGGTCCAAATCGGGTCCAAAATTAAACTTTGTTTGATTTCAACAAAAATTGAATATATGGGGTTCTTTGATATGCTGAATCTAACCATGTATTTAGATTTTTGATTTTTGGGCCCCGTTATCAACTTTGTCCACATTGAGGTCAAAAGGGTCCAAAATTAAACTTTGTTTGATTTCATCAAAAATTGAACTCTTGGGGTTCTTTGATATGCTGAATCTAACCATGTATTTAGATTTTGGATATTGGACCATAATAGGTGAATGTCCAATTTAAAATTTTAAGTTCTTAGACCACATTCATTCTGTGTCAGAAACCTATGCTGTGTCAAATATTTAATCACAATCCAAATTCAGAGCTGTATCAAGCTTGAATGTTGTGTCCATACTTGCCCCAACTATTCAGGGTTCGACCTCTGCGGTCGTATCAAGCTGCGCCCTGGAGCATTTTTGTAATACTTCATGATATGTCTGGATTAGGCACATTTTTATGTGTTAAAATCATTAAAAAGTGATATTAACTGGTTTAATTTAGGTTTGGGATTTCTATGAGGAACAATTTTAAATGCATTTTGAGATTAATATTATTTAGAAATGCATAAATACTCTTGCACTTCAATAATGTCATCATGGTCATAAATTTTTGATTTGTTGCATTCAGTGATTTATGAATTTCTTGGCTATTTCCATTGCAGTTTGACACCTCTTAAACTATAATTAACTAGGTAATTAGCAGATTTGTGACTTTTACATCAATAGATCTAGAGTGACAAACTATTGTTTGGCAGCTGTTGAACAATCTGAAATAGTAAAGTAAGTTCAAATTGAATGCCAAATATTAAAGTATTTCAGAGGGAACTTTTGCTACCTAGTCATGTAAAGTCTCATGGAATTAGAATTCAGGTGAAAGATACTGAAATCCAGGGTTATTGGCATTGCACGAGTCATGGGTTTTTTCAGATTGTTTATGACGTTTTTACACTAAAACCCTTGGATGTGTACTGATTGATACTTTGGTCTGAGAACATGACTTATTTATTAGTTGTAATTAGCTTTTAATAAATGTTAATTGTCATGTACTACACTTTTAATCTGCACTTTTCCATTTAAACTTCAGGGTATAAAACTGAAGATCTGTACACATACATATGTACTATAACATAAATTTATGTTACAGGCTAGGTCAGCTGATGGATGGAGTTGTGTGAGGTGTGGTACACTTGGTATTGTTAATGGTGAATGTATTAAATGTGGGGACAGAATTACTCCAGGTATTGTTAATAGAGATTGTGTTACTTGTGGTGGTAGAATTACTCTAGGTATTGTTAATGGGGATTGTGTTACTTGTGGTAGAATTACTCTAGGTATTGTTAATGGGGAGTGTGTTAAACTTGTGGTGGTAGAAATCCTCCAGGAATTATTATTTACTATTGTAAATGGGAAATGTATTATGTGTGTTGACAGAATTACTCCAGGTATTGCTAGTCAAGAGTATTACTTGTTTATACTACAAAACTACTCAAGGTAGTGTATTACTTATGGTGACGAAAGTACTACATGATGATTGTTGGATACACATTCAAGCTCATGACTGGGTGGTACTGTTGTTATATTAATTAACATTCACAAGTTTTTTCATAATTATACCTTATTCTAGGAGTGGAGGGTATATACATGTAACAATCACTTTGTTCTTTTGTTCTGTCTGTTCGTTCGTACTACAAACATTGTCACATGTTTCTCAGTTACTGCTAAACATATTTACTTCATATAATGTCAGCAGCTTGACTGATGTATTGTGATGTGAAAATGCTTTCAGATCAGACACCTACATTTTGTTTTCCAATACTTTGACATTTCAATATGTTCAATCGTATTTATATTTTAGTCATATACTTTCTCTAGTACTACTGAACAGAATCACTTCATATCTGGAATGCAGCTTGGCAGGAATGAATTTAAATGTATAGGCGCTTTTTGGATATGTCAGAAACCTAATTCCTGTTTTTTTACCCTATTTTAGAAGGGACTTATAATGGTATACCTTATATTCTGTCTACATGTCAACACTACGTTTGATAACTCAAATTTGCTTTAAACAATTCTCATGAAATTTTAACTCAACATTAGGGTCAATGGGGGAAAGCTTCCTTTCCAACTTTCAATTTTGTTTTTACAGAGTTATGGGACTTAATTCATGGAAAATTCTACTTTTTCTCAATTGTTCTTCAATAACTCAACTTTGATGTGATACTTTTTCCTGAAATGTCATCACAGGGCTAGAATTGATCAAAGTTAGCTCCCTTTTAATTTTCATGATTTTCAATTTTGTCATTCCAGAGTTCTCAGACTTTATTCATGAACATTTTCAGATACCATGGACACACACTTTCCGGTGAATATGAATATTCCTTTCCGTTTTGAAAATTTCAAGTTTGTCCTTTGAGAGATACAGGACTTAAAACTGTCATTTTTTTAAAAGTATTTTTTACACATCTTGTACCATAACTTTACTATACTTTGATCAATTTACTGGAAACTTTACACAACTGTTGAAATGGGTGAAAGTAAAATACCTTTTGACTTTTTTACTATCTTTTGGGTGTTATTTGTCATTCCAGAGTTACAGGACTTTTTATACGCCCGTCAAAATTTTGACGGGACGTATTATCGTATACAAATGTCGTCTGTCTGTCCGGCGTAAACATGTCGCACCGTAACTTGAGAACGACTTATCCAAATTTCATGAAACTTAACATAGTTGTTTCTTATGATGGTCAAACGATCTGTATACTTTTTGGTGAAGATAAGATTAAAACTTTTTGAGTTACGGGACTTAGTAACTAAAACAGGTGTGTGTTTTTTCACATGTCATGCCGTATCTCAAAACAATTTATGATTATTGCTTAAAACTTTACACACATCTTAGTTATATTAATCTTAAGATCTGTATACTTTTTGGTGATGATTCAAAATTTTATTTTAGAGATATTGAGTATTTTGTTAAAAAAGGGGGAGGGGTTTTTCACATGTTGCGCCGTATCTCAAAAACAGTTTATGATTATTGCTTAAAACTTTACACACTTCTTAGTTATATTAATTTTAAGATCTGTATACTTTTTGGTGATGATTCAAAATTTTAGTTTTGAGTTATTGAGTATTTTGTAAAAAAAAGGGGAGGTTTTTTGCACATGTCGCGCCGTATCTCAAAAACGATTTATGATTATTGCTTAAATTTTACACACTTCTTAGTTATATTAATCTAAAGATCTGTATACTTTTTGGTTTTGATTCAAAACTTTATTTTTGAGATATTGATTTTTTTTTTTTTTTAAAAGGGGTTTTCACATGTCGCTCCGTATCTCAAAAACGATTTATGATTATTGCTTTTAATTTTACACACTTCTTAGTTATATTAATCTAAAGATCTGTATACTTTTTGGTTTTGATTCAAAATTTTATTTTAGAGATATTGAGCTTTTTGTAAAAAAAGGGCGGTTTTCACATGTCAGGCCGTGTGTCAGAAACTATTTATGATTTTTGCATAAAAATTCACACACAAGACGACGGGCGTATCATGCACTCATGGCGCAGCTGTTTATTTAACAGTCAGATTTAAGGCATTTTTTTACATGTCATACAATCGTCTGAGATCTCCATGAATGAAAATTTAACCATGGAGAAATTATCACAAACGCATTGTTATAAACAAAAAAAATTTCATTCCTCCATTTTTCTTGTAAGATATAGTAGATAGACTGATAAATTTTTAACTATATTAATTTCATTATAGAATAACCATAAAGTGTCATTAATTATACGACTGCAAAAAAATTTTTGTGGTCGTATATTGGTATGAACGTTAGCGTCGTCGTCGTCGTCGTCGTGCGTCGTAAATCCGGCGTCGTCGTCGTCGTCCAAGACGCATTGGTTTCGCACTCTAACTTTAGTTTAAGTGAATGGATCTCTATGAAATTTTACCATAAGGTTCAATATCACAAAAGGAAGGTTGGGATTGATTTTGGGGGTTATGGTACCAACAGTTAAGGAATTAGGGGCCAAAAAGGGGCCAAAAATAAGCATTTTTGTAACTTCCAGACATAACTTGTGTGTTAGTTTATGGATCTCTCTGACATTGTACCACAAGGTTCCATATCACAAAGGGAATGCTGGGATTGATTTTTAGGGGTAATTGCCTCAAAATTTTAGGAATTAGGGGCCAAAAAAGGGGCAAAAAACAAGCATTTTTCTAGTTTCATGACAATAACTTGTGTGTAAGTGTATGGATCTTTCTGAAATTGTACTACAAGGTTCCATATCACAAAGGAAAGCTGGAATTGAGTTTGGGGTAATTGCCTGAAACGTTTAGGAATTAGGGGCCAAAAGGGCCAAAATAAGGATTTTTCTAGTTTCAGACAATAACTTGTGTTCAAGTGTATGGATCTCTCTGAAATTGTACTGCAAGGTACCATACCTCAAAGGGAAGGCTGGGATTGAGTTTGGGGTGATGAATCATAAGGGGTTCAAAAATTGGGGATTTTTTAAAAAATTTCATTTTTTCTTTAAAATTTTCCATTTTAAGTTGGTTATTTCTGATTTATATTTAAAAGCAAATAATAATGATATGGCAGGAGATACACACCAAACAGGATGTGTAAATTATTATATAATAAGTATTGTGCAATAGCAAGAAATTTTCAATTGCACAGTATTGCGCAATAGCAAGAAATCTTCAATTGCACAGTATTGCGCAATAGCAAGAAATATCCAATAGCACAATATTGCGCAATAGCAAGAAATTGTCAATTGTACAGTATTGCGCAATAGCAAGAAATATTCAATTGCACAGTATTGCGCAATTGCAAGAAATATTCAATTGCACAGTATTGTGCAAAAGAATATACTTTGTATAAATTGCTTATTTCTTGACCAATTTCAATGGGGTTTTATTCTTGAACTCTTGGGGTTCTTTAATATGCTGAATCTAATTGTGTATTAGGTTTTGGATTTTGGGCCCCGTTTTAAATTGATCCACATTGAGGTCCAAAGGGTCCAAAATTAAACTTTGTTTGATTTCATCAAAAATTGAATTATTGGGGTTCTTTGATATGCCGAATCTAACCGTGTATTTAGATTCTTAATTTTGGTCCCGTTTTCAAATTGGTCTTCATTAAGGTCCAAAGGGTCCAAAATTAAACTTAGTTTGATTTTAACAAAATTGAATTCTTAGGGTTCTTTGATATGCTGAATCTAAACATGTATTTAGATTTTTGATTATGGGCCCAGTTTTCAAGTTGGTCCAAATTGGGGTCCAAAATTAAACTTTGTTTGATTTCAACAAAATTGAATATATGGGGTTCTTTGATATGCTGAATCTAACCATGTATTTAGATTTTTGATTTTTGG
Organism: Mytilus coruscus; assembly: GCA_017311375.1. Classification (NCBI taxonomy): domain Eukaryota; kingdom Metazoa; phylum Mollusca; class Bivalvia; order Mytilida; family Mytilidae; genus Mytilus; species Mytilus coruscus. The sequence continues at coordinate 31,040,812 of CM029600.1, forward strand.
GCCCGTTATCAACTTTGTCCACATTGAGGTCAAAAGGGTCCAAAATTAAACTTTGTTTGATTTCATCAAAATTGAATTATTGGGGTTCTTTGATATGCCGAATCTAACCGTGTATTTAAATTCTTAATTTTGGTCCCGTTTTCAAATTGGTCTACATTAAGGTCCAAAGGGTCCAAAATTAAACTTAGTTTGATTTTAACAAAATTGAATTCTTAGGGTTCTTTGATATGCTGAATCTAAACATGTATTTAGATTTTTGATTATGGGCCCAGTTTTCAAGTTGGTCCAAATCGGGTCCAAAATTAAACTTTGTTTGATTTCAACAAAATTGAATATATGGGGTTCATTGATATGCTGAATCTAACCATGTATTTAGATTTTTGATTTTGGGCCCGTTATCAATTTTTTCCACATTGAGGTCAAAAGGGTCCAAAATTAAACGTTGTTTGATTTCATCAAAATTGAATTATTGGGGTTCTTTGATATGCCAAATCTAACCGTGTATTTAGATTCTTAATTTTTGGTCCCGTTTTCAAATTGGTCTACATTAAGGTCCAAAGGGTCCAAAATTAAACTTAGTTTGATTTTAACAAAAATTGAATTCTTAGGGTTCTTTGATATGCTGAATCTAAACATGTATTTAGATTTTTGATTATGGGCCCAGTTTTCAAGTTGGTCCAAATCAGGGTCCAAAATTAAACTTTGTTTGATTTCAACAAAAATTGAATATATGGGGTTCTTTGATATGCTGAATCTAACCATGTATTTAGATTTTGGATATTGGACCATAATAGGTGAATGTCCAATTTAAAATTTTTAAGTTCTTAGACCACATTCATTCTGTGTCAGAAACCTATGCTGTGTCAAATATTTAATCACAATCCAAATTCAGAGCTGTATCAAGCTTGAATGTTGTGTCCATACTTGCCCCAACTATTCAGGGTTCGACCTCTGCGGTCGTATCAAGCTGCGCCCTCATGGAGCATTTTATTTTATTTGTTACAATTCCAATATCAAGTCTGGCATTTCTTAGTCATCTTACAAAAAATCGGGTTGTGACTCATCTTTTTTTGCATTGTCAAATTCAAATTCAAATCAGTAGTCACATCATTAACTAACTTGATCAACTGTTTGCAGTATGAACAAGAAATTTCGTACCTTTTTTTTTCAAAAGTTTAATAAAGATTTGTGGAGGGCAATAGTTTAAAATTGAAATGATTTTAGTGACTTAAAATGGCAAATACCATAAAAACAGACCATCCAACTTTTAATTCTGAGCCAAAAATATAAGTTGGATTTATTAGATTGATTATAAATGAGGCTAGCAAAAAGAAAAAAAATTTTGACCCCACCTTTTAGCCGTGGCAAATTTATTTATTTTAATGATGGCAGGTCCAAGAAGGAGATTATATGACGATGACGAATGATAAGTTAATATACTTTATGGAGATCCCTGCCTTGCTTGGATAAAATTACCGGTACTACAAACTTTACACTGTTTGGATTGGTGAATGCAGGCTTGATCTTGATTTTGAAAATTTTCTGGTTTGTTGCTCTAGCTAGAGTTATGGGCTTTTTTAACAGTCATATTTTTGTAGGGCTCTGAACTGCGATGGAACTCCGCACCATGATGGTCATGCTGATTTGCGATGGTTTAACGCTGAAGTGCATTTTTGATCACGCCTAAGTGTGATGGTGGCATTAATTGTAATGTTATCTTGTTGAAAGCTACGCCGAAGAGCAGTGGTGGTTACGCTGAAGTGCGATGGATGAAATAAATCATATTTTCAATGTTTTTCATGTTCACATGTCCATATAGAAGTTAATTTGTTTGTTAGAAGTAGCTTTCCAGTTTTTTTTTTTTTATGTAACACATCCAGTATACAGATATAACCTGTTTAATTTAAAACAGTCATGATAAATAGTCATTGCAGTTTCTGTCCTCACTGGAACATTGTAGTGAACATTATACTTTGTAAATAGCTTAAACCTAAAAAAGCAGTCGTTCCTACAATCGCTCAGACATTGACGCTACATACAAAAGCTATTTTCCTTTAAAACCAGTACTATTTGCAATGACTGAAAAAAATGTGGTAATTATTTGAAATGCAAATACTTCTTGGTTAGTCAGAACGAAACAAAATAAGCGAATAATCTGTGAGTCAGAACAAGGAATAAGATGGATTATCGATGTTTTTTACTGAAACTGCAGACAATATTGAATGCTTGGTATTTATCTACATGTACTAACTTATAAAAAAAATTCAAGCTCTCATAATAATTGGACATCTGTAAATATTAAACTAGCCATCATGGGTCTTATAGATCATCGCACATCAGCAAAAGGACCATTGCATTTCGGTGCAGACCATCACACTTCAGTTTGATCATCGCACTTCAGCATCCCCATCGCACCTCCCAGTCCTACATATTTAAGGCAATATTCATAGACCAAAGGATATTCTCATGCAAGTCTTTCTACAGAACCATTTTACTAACTTCTGGTAAGATGTCTTCGAAATATTCCATTTTATCCTGTTAAAAATTTCAATATGCACAAGACAAGAGTATCATGTGCTTATGGCTGCTTATTTGATACTTTGAATTATGAGTGGAGGTTTTATCAGGACAACATGTGCAACTTCTTATTTGTTAATATATAGATTGTATCAGGGATGGGGTAATCGTAATCGATTGTAATTGATTACATTTTTCCAGTAATCGACTGTAATCTGTAATCGAAGACATTTTCGATTACATGTAATTGTAATTTAATCGATTACAGCAAAATTTATGATGTAATCATCGATTACTTTTCGATTACATTTCGATTACTTTAGTCAAATTGTTTGATGAAATATAACCAATTTTGAATGAAAATATGTATGCATTCATCACTTTATAGTACAGATAAAATAGAATGTATTGATATGACTTAAGAGTTTATCAAATGCCTTATTTCTATCTATTGTACATGTCTCAAGCTGCATTCTGATCAACCAGATCTCAAACCAAATTTTACTGTATATCTAGCTTTTGAAACAAATGACTTTACTTGCTTGTCAATAATGTAAGCCCTTATATATTAAAATAAGAAAATAGATTTAAAATAAGAAAATAAATCTAAAATAAGAAATTAGTCTTAAGTTAAGTTCTGTACTACATTAATGTAGTAGGCTTATTTGTATTAAAATTCCTAAAAGCATAATTTTCAATAAGAGTTGGACTTTTAGCTTAGAATAGATAAACAGTTGATTCGTCGAAATGTTATGATATAAAAATTAGGAAAGTGCACAAAATTCTTTTGACAATCAACCATTGGCTATATATTGAAATTCTTTTTTCAGAAATAGATACATGTATCCCATTTTGAAACTTAAAATATATATTGTTAATAACTTGAACAGAGAATAAAAATTATCAACAAACTTCTTGTCTTTACTAATCAGATAATTAAAGACTTCTAATCAATAAGATGCAGACTTTGTTTTGATTTCAATAATGTCTAATTAAGAAGTAGATTTACATTATATTGCCCCAGGTTATAAACTGTACTCCATTGGCAGTTTTATAACCTGTAATTAGAAGGTTATCCAAACAAAAGGGTTAATTCATGCCTGTAATTATAAATTTCCATCTTTGAAATTAGCAGAACTAATTAATTATTCAACTTTTTTATATTTTTGTTCAGAGGAAACTCTTCAACATTGAAATGAACTATATTAAAATATATACCTGTGTATAATGAGTAAAACAAAAACCTGACTATAGTCAGTATGACAACAAAATTTTGCAAAACCTAAAATATAAAGAAGTGATTGGTGTAATGCAATGTCACTGCAAGAACTTTATTACCACTCATTAATGTTGAAAACCAAAATTTCAAGAATTTTGATACATTTCTGACCCTCAGTAAGAGCTTCCATCTAGAAAACAACTGTCGACATAAAATTTGCAAACAATGCTTGACATACTGTTTTTGGTAAAGTTCCAAATTTCCCCTATACATACTTTGAGCAACATAATTGTGTTTAACTTAGTTTATGATTATTTTGTAATTTTGTAGCATCTAATTGACAGTAATCGAAAAGTAATGTAATTACTTTTGATAAAGTAATCGATTGCAATCGATTACAAACAAAAATCAGAGTAATCGATTATTAATCGATTACACAAAAATCCTTCAAGTAATCGATTATTAATCGATTACATTTGTCAGTAATCGTGCCCATACCTGGATTGTATGTATATAATTATTTATAGTTGAAAAAAAGCTGAATGGAGGCTTAGTTACAGGGCTGCTGTCTCATTGACATAAACCCCACATTTCATTTTATTATATATGCATATTTGAAATATCTACAAACATTGTATGTATATTTAAAGTTGAAAGAGAGCTGAATGGGGCTTACCTGGTGGAACAAACCAAAGAGATTGCAGAGCATGTGAAGCTTACACCTGGTTAAATTCAGGGGGTACCAGGTATGTTTTAGTTCTGCAAAAAAAGTATTGGGGTATTGTAGCACGCTTGGTATCCATATTGTGTATTAATTACTTATAGGTTGCACTTCTGTAAATATAGACAATGTAATTTCCCATAGGAACTACTGTTATGGCTAAAACTGCCACTTTTACTATGAAGTTTCGTAAAAAATTATATTCTAGAATGGAAAGTTCATATGCACTACTATTTTTTTGAAAGGTCAAAATATAGGGTTGTGCAGCATATTTTCAACATTTATATGCCCCGAACTTAGAGTTTTAACTTTTACTAAAATTCTGTACTACCCCTTCCTTCACTTTGGGTCTTCCTCAGAATTCAGTTTGGCTGCTATCCATATGTATTTAATCTGGGAACCAGTACCTAAACAAAACAAAATATCTATGAATATTATATATCTCCCCAAAAGAGATGTGGTTTGTGAAAAAGCTGTATTTACAAAGTTCAACCTATAATATGCAGAAAAAAAGACAGTGAATGTCATGAAAAAAGATATTCTTTAAAGTCATATGATACTTCAAATAAAAAATATGATGAATTATATGTTTGATATAATAGACCACTTTCAAGTTATGTCCTTCACCGGAAAAGTTTGTCAATTATGCACGCCTTTATGACGTCATTTACCAAATAGAGGGGATCGCCTGTATCCTTGCACTATTAAAGTTCATCAAGTGTCTTCGTGATCGTCATTATGTAGGATAAACTAGAAATAATGTTTGTTCCGTAGGACAATTCCTTAATGACAGCAGTGCTGATTATCAATTATATATATAAATCAGAATTTAATTTACCGAATAATTCATGCAATATAGCATAATATTTTTTCAACTGCTCGCTCAACATGGGAAGGAATTGACGATGCCCTTAAATGCATGAATGATGTTCACTAAAACCAAAGTTTTTGATGGAAATGCAACGAACTTGAAAGTGGTTTATTGAATGGTTAAGTTTTACTTTTAAACATATATGTACACTATACCTGTTTTTAAAAGGAAATCCTTTATTTTTATCAAAATCTTCAGAAATGTACTGCCATTGAATTATTGAATTCCCATACTCTAATTCAAAGACAACTTTTCTGTATGTAGTGACCTTTACCAAAACACCTCTCGTTAGAAATTCTACAAGTGTGAAGGAGAAAACAGTGATGTAAGAAGAAAAAAAAAACCTGGAAGGAATATAGCATTAAATGATTCTGAAAGAAAAAAATTAATACTCCAAATTATTTGATAACTCTTATGACAAAGTTTCATTAACAAATGGGATCACTTGGAAAATATTAAAAAAAAAAATAAACAGTACTCTATCATCTCACTTATTTTTCACATGCTCTGTGATTCTGTGATGATTGTTTATAAAGATTAAGATTTTGGATGCTATAAGTTGTATAATCATACAAAGTCGCAGAATGGTGCAATCTAATGAGAAGGTCATGCAAAAAGTTACAAGTTTTACCTGTTTTTAGCTCACTTGGAGTCCGTCGTCTGTTGTCGTCTTCCGTTAACTTTTACAAAAATCTTCTCCTCTGAAACTACTAGACCAAATTTGACCAAACTTGGCTACAATCATCACTAGGGTATCTAGTTTAAAAAATTTGTCCGATGACTCTGCCTGCCAACCAAGATGGCCGACATAGCTAAAAATAGAACAAAGGGGTAAAATGCAAGTTTTGTCTTATATTTTGAAAACCGTAATATATAGAGAAATCTGACAGTGGCAGAAATGTTCAATATGTTGAGCTCTACCAATTGTTTAATTATGTAAAAACTTTTAGGGGACTTCTAATAGGAGTTATTGCCCTTAAATGACCAATTTTACCATTTTTTTCCATTTATGCCTATTATCCTGAAAACTATTATAGATAGAGAAACTTTAAAATGTAAAAATCATCAGCAAAAAAAGATATACTATTAAGTCCAACACGATTGAAATCGTCAGTCGACTCCTTATTAGAGTTATTGCCCTTTGATTAAGTCTTTTACCATTTTTGTCGAGCCTTCGACTTTTGTCGGCGAGACATAGCGATCCTACATTCCGTCGTCGGCGGCGGCGGCGGCCCACAAATATTCACTCTGTGGTTAAAGTTTTGAAATTTTAATAACTTTCTTAAACTATCCTGGATTTCTACCAAACTTGGACAGAAGCTTGTTTATGATCATAAGATAATATTCAAAAGTAAATTTTGTAAAAAAAATTCCATTTTTCCATATTTTACTTATAAATGGACTTAGTTTTTCTGCCAGGAAACATAACATTCACTCTGTGGTTAAAGTTTTGAAATTTTAATAACTTTCTTAAACTATCCTGAATTTCTACCAAACTTGGAAAGAAGCTTGTTTATGATCATAAGATAGTATCCAGAAGTAAATTTTGTAAAAAAAAATACCATTTTTCCGTATTTTACTTATAAATGTACTTAGTTTTTCTGCCAGTTAACATTACATTCACTCTGTGGTTAAAGTTTTAAGATTTTAACAACTTTCTTAAACTATCCTGGATTTGTACCAAACTTGGACAGAAGCTTGTTTATGATTAAAAGCTAGTATCTGGAAGGAAATTTTGTTAAAATTTTGTTCCTTTTTTCCGTATTTTACTTATAAATGGACTTAGTTTTTCTTCCAGTTAACATTACATACAGTCTGCAGTTTAAGTTTTAAAACATTTATTAGATTCATAAACTATCCTGGATTTTTACCAAACTTGGACAGAAGCTACTTACAATCAAAAGATAGTATAGAGAGGAATATTTTATTAATTTTTTCCTCATTTTTGTTGAGCCTCGATTAACAGCAAAAGTAGGCGAGACACTGGGTTCCATGGAACCCTTATGAATTTTTGCATTCTTGCCTTATATCTTAAAAATTATAATAGATAGATAGAAACTTGAATAAGCAAAAATGATCAGCAAGACAAGAACTACTATAAGACAATATGGAGGAAATTGTCTGACGAATTCTTATTGGGGTTATTGCCCTTTAATTTTTACCATTTTTTTTGCATTTTGCCTTATATGATAAAAATTATAATAGATAAATAGATCAAAAATGATCAGCAAGGCAAGATCTACAAACAAGTTAAATTTTGCCGATATAGTTAGTATACTGCCACTCTTTATTGGATTGATTGCCCTAAAATAAGGATTTATTTACCCTCTTTTGTGTTTTGAGCAAAAACTAAAGAAGATAGAGAGAAACTAAACAGATAAAATGATCAGCAATACAAGATCAACATTAAAGAGATTTCTGTCATGAATTCTATTCTCGTCTACAATGAGAGTGTCCTTTGTTGAATATGTACATAGACCTAGGTGAGCAACACAGGCTCTTTAAAGCCTCTAGTTGTTAGATGTGAGTAAAATGTTTGGTTTGATCATCTGCACTTCAGATGAACATAGTAATTATGAATTCACTGAGGGAGGTAAAAATAAAGCACAGTTTCACTTAAATGTTTAGTTCAAAAATGAAATAGTACTGTATGTTCAGAAATTATTGTGAGGTTTTTATTAATGTGAATAATGCAACTGTGTTAGTATCACAATAATAAGAATTCTGAATCTGATACATATATTTTTATGCCAGATTTTCCTGAAATCCCAATGATTAAACTTTTTTTTCCATTCCTCAAAAAATGCAATAATAAATGCACACAATAATTCCTGAAATTTACAGTAATTACATGGATGAAGTTTCAAATTGTTATAGGTTTTAACTATATCTTTAATATATTTCAGATGTGTGAGGTGTACAGATTATTTAAAAACCACAACAAACCTTACTTCATGTACCTGTATTGATACTCAGAAGGTTTGTTTATAAAAACAGTATTACATACCAACTGACCACTAGCAAAAAGAATTTAATAGAAAACATTATAATTATATTTTCTCTTTGCATGAAAAATGTCTCCAGCATACAGTATGAATACATGTATGAGATACGTTTTTGTCAACTTTCAACTGAGGTATAATCAATTGTATGCAACTGCAATGAACCCCAATAATTTAGAAAGTATCAGTTTTTATGCCTTTAGAGGGGGCATTAAGTGTTACCCTTGTCTGTCTGTACGTCCATATGTACGTACTTTCCTCCCAAAATAAGTTTCTGTTCTATAACTTTAGTTTGCCTAAATTAAATGTTATGAAACTTAAACACAATGCTTATTACCACAAAACACAGATAAATTTCGAATTTGGGTGTCGTCACTTTTACAGTTCTATAGTTACATCCCTTTATAACATATGCAAGCAGGGGCATTATCTGTGTACCATGGACACATTCTCCATTTACTTATAAACTTATTAGAAAGGAATGTTTTTTTTTGCTAGATTTACATGTATTGAATTTTTTTATATATAAAACATGAAATAATGTGTATATATTTTAGGCTGATGGTTTATGTCTTCCTTCGCTGCCTACACTTACTAATGTCATCACAACAGTTCCACTCACAGTAAGTAGTCAAACAGTTGTATATATTTTTTATTGTTTTAGATTTACTGTTCATACTTAGAATTTGAGAAATATTATACTTTAGAGGTTAATATGTTTAACAGATCTGGTATAATGATACTATGGTCTCAAGAAGGTCATCATATTCTTAGTAAAGATATAGTTGTCTCCCACTGCAATATATTTCCCTATAAGAAAGTTGTGGTTTCTTTATAAAGATTCTTCCTTTTGTTCCTCTTTAAGAATAGAATTTTCAAACAGGTCAGAAAGTTCAATGTTGTGGAACTTTTAACGTGTTTGAGATCACAACATCTGAGGAATATGTAAGAAATGTGTGAGACCACAATATTTCTAACAGTAGAATAGTTGGACCTGGGTTATACCACAGTAAATTGACTTGTGTGAATATTGTTGTCTAGCACATACATTAAATATTTCTATGATTTACTGGAATATTATGATCTGGCACAAATCTATAAGTAGTGTCGTAAACATTATCTCAGATGATCAGTCATCTATCTGTTAAAGCTGTTAAACAATGGTGATAATTGAGTATATTTTACATAATCAAAATTGGTGCTGACAAAGTCAAGTAGACAGAATGTGTATTTTTTATGTTTATCATATTTATATTGTTTTTATCACAGCATATTCATGTTGTGTTTATCATATTATACCCCATGCAACGAGTTGCGGAGGGTATAATGTTTTGACCCGTCCGTCCGTCAGTCCGTCCGTCCGTCCGTCAGTCCTGTTTCTTGTCATCGCAACTCCTCTCAAACCACACAACAGAATTTCTTGAAACCTTTTAGATAATAAGGACATACTATGTAGTTGTGCATATCGACAGGAAATTACGATTCAATTCTTTTTCTAGGAGTTACGCCCCTTTGAACTTATTTACTTTAATGTACTACTGCAACCTTTTGTCATCGCAACTCCTGTCAAACCACGCAACAGAATTTCATGAAACCTTTTCAGATAATAAGGACATACTACGTAGATGTGCATATCGACAGGAAATTACGATGCAATTTTTTTCCAGGAGTTACGCCCCTTTGAACTTATTTGCCCAATATACTACTGCAACCTTTTGTCATCGCAACTCCTCTCAAACCACACAACAGAATTTCATGAAACCTTTTCAGATAATAAGGACATACTACGTAGATGTGCATATCGACAGGAAATTACGATTCAATTTTTTTCCAGGAGTTACGCCCCTTTGAACTTATTTGCCCAATATACTACTGCAACCTTTTGTCATCGCAACTCCTCTCAAACCACACAACAGAATTTCATGAAACCTTTTCAGATAATAAGGACATACTACGTAGATGTGCATATCAACAGGAAATTACGATTCAATTTTTTTTCCAGGAGTTACGCCCCTTTGAACTTATTTGCTTCAATGTACTTCTGCAACAGTTTGTCATCGCAACTCCTCTGAAACCACACAACAGAATTTCATGAAACTGTGTAGATAATAAGGACATACTATGTAGATGTGCATATTGACAGGAAATTATGATTCAGTTTTTTTTCTGATACAATTTTTTTCCTTACACTTATTTTATTTCTCCAATGACAATGTTGGGACGTGGGGTATGTGAGCGCTCACTAAGGTTCTTTCATTTAAGGACAGTCTCCTGTTAACTATACAGATTTAACTGAGAAAAAATAAAACCTTAACTTTTATAGTGCTTTCATTTGTTTAGTTACATTCAAAAGTATAAGTATATGACAATTTTATCAAAATAAAATCAAATCATTTATATGTTGATTATAAAACACCATTTTGTCCCCAGCAATCTATAATGATACAGTATTAGTCCATTTGGTGACAAATACTTTTATACCTACTAGCCCACAGCTCATTTAAAGAAAATACTTTTATATGTCTAAACCATTTTTTTTTTAAATTTCCAGTAACCAGAACCAATGTTTACTGGTCACTGGTTAGCTATAGGGGACAGTGGTTTTTGGCACAGACTGTTGCTATTTTGTTTGATTGGCCAAAGGAACAGCTTACCTTTGCTTAGCACCTGAGTTCACCCCTAGTTTTTGGTTGGCTGACAATATCAAAATCTTTGGTTTCTGTTAAGTGTGTCATGTTATGTTGTTAATCTTTTTCTTTAGGGCATAGGCCATGGCATTTTCGTCCTGCTTTAATTTTGGATGTTGATGGCTCTTTTTGTACCATTTGAATTTTTGTTTCTCAGCCTTTAGTTGTTTGACAATCACATTACTTACTTGCTTATCCCTTTTCCTGCATACTTGCAGATGAGGCCATCACATTACACATTTTTGTTATTATGAAATCATAATAAGGAATTAAGACAAAAAGCTGACAACAATTAGTTTAAAAAGAGAATGATTGCCATTTTTGTCGAGCCTGCGACTTTTGTCACAGAAAGCTTGACATAGGGATAGTGATCCATCGGCGGCAGCGTTAACCAACTTCTTAAAAGCTTAATATTTCAGAAGGTAGAAAACTTGGATGCTTCATACTTTGTATATAGATGCCTTATGATATGAAGTTTCCGTCTGTCATATGTCCATTGTCCTTGACCTCATTTTCATGGTTCAGTGACTACTTGAAAAAAAAGTTAAGATTTTTTGTAATGTTAATTTCTCTCTTATTATGAGTAATATGATAACTATATTTGGTATGTGCATACCTTGCAAGGTTCTCATGCCTGTCAGACAGTTTTCACTTGACCTTGACCTCATTTCATGGATCAGTGAACAAGGTTAAGTTTTCGTGGTCAAGTCCATATCTCAGATACTATAAGCAATAAGTCTACTATATTTGGTGTATGTAATATCACAAACTAGTCAAAACATTTACTAAATTTTATCATCGGTACAAGGACATCATTCGTAAATATAGCTCAACATGCAGACTTCTTATACGTTCAGGTATTTCACATCCAATCTTTTATGGTAATATTCTTTATAAAGCACTAAAATGTCAGTATTCACCTCAGAAGCTAACAAAACTTTTAAATAGACTTATTAAGAAGGGATATAGTTACGATACTGTTGTCAGGTCATTAAAGATTGCATATTTTGGCTTTAATATTGATTCACTTATAGGGTCTTTGCATCGGAACTAAACACATTTATTTAAAACCAGTTGTTGGCATGACACGGGTTATGCTCTTCTCATATATTTTATGATGGTATGATACTAAACCCTAACGGGAGGGATTGTGCCAGATATTCATATGATGAAGACATACTCTTTCAATCAGTTTAATTGAGGTCTGGAGCTGGCATGTCAGTTAACTGCTAGTAGTCTGTTGTTATTAATGTATTATTGTCATTTTGTTTATTTTCTTTTGTTACATCTTCTGACATCGGACTCGGACTTCTCTTTAACTGACTTTTAATGTGCGTATTGTTATGCGTTTACTTTTCTACATTGGCTAGAGGTATAGGGGAGGTTGAGATCTCATAAACATGTTTAACCCGCGCATTTTTGCGCCTGTCCCAAGTCAGGAGCCTCTGGCCTTTGTTAGTCTTGTATTATTTTACTTTTAGTTTCTTGTGTATAATTTGGAGTTTAGTATGACGTCCATTATCACTGAACTAGTATATATATTTGTTTAGGGCCAGCTTAAGGACGCCTCGGTGCGGGAATTTCTCGCTGCATTGAAAACCTATTGGTGACCTTCTGTTGTTGTCTGTTCTGTGGTCGGGTTGTTGTCTCTTTGACACATTCCCATTTCCATTCTCAATTTTAATGATTGTAAGGTTTATATCCAACTGGCAGGTGTCATCTGACCTTGACCTCATTTTCATGGTTCAGTGGTAATAGTTTAGTTTTTGTGTTTTGGTCTGTTTTTCTAATACTGTATGCAATAGATCAACTATATTTGGTGAATGGAAATATCTTATGATGTACATGTCAGTCTGGCATGTTTTATTTTACCTTGACCTCATTTTCACGGTTCATTGCTCAATGTTAAGTTTATTTGTTTTGGTCTGTTTTTCTAATACTGTATGCAGTAGGTCAACTATATTTGGTGTATGGAAATATTTTACGATGTACTTGTCAGTCTGGCAGGTTTTGCTTGACCTTGACCTCATTTTCATGGTTCATTGCTTAATGTTAAGTTTTTGTGGTTTGGTCTGTTTTTCTTAAACTTTAAGGAATAGGTCAACTATATTTGGTGTATGGAATGATTTTAAGGTGTAGATGTCTCTCTGGCAGGTATCATCTGACCTTCACCTCATTTTCATGGTTCATTGGTCAATGTAGAATTTCCATGGTTTGGTATGTTTCTTTTATACTATAAGCAATAGGTCATCTGTATTCTGTGCATGGAATGATTGTATTAAAGGTGTACATGTATTTCTGGCTTGGTTTATCTGACCTTGACCTCATTTCTTGGATCATAAATGTTAATGTGATATTTGAAGTGAAACTTTATATTTAGAACTATCAACATAAAATCAATGGTCAGTATAGTAGGCGAGACATTTCAGCGTGTGTACTCTTGTGAATTGTTACTGTAAATTCAAAAATTATTGCAAGGTTTTTAGCTATGCAAATAATCCGAATTGGTGAGTATCCCAACAATAAGAACTCGCATTCTGATATCTGATACATATATTTGTTTGCAGCTTTTCCCGAAATCACAATAATACTTTAAGTTAATCCTTAATACATTTTTGTCCATTCTTCAAAAATTGCAATAACAAATGTATGCAATAATTTCTGAATTGACATAATTTAGATTAAGACTTAAGTTTATCTAATTTACAGGATGGTTTTGCTGCTCAGTTCTCCCAACTTTTAGATAAACAATTGAAGGCAGCATATCTGATGTGCCAAGAAGTAAGTCGTCCTGTCTGGAACTAGGCAAATCAGAATGGACATTTTAAGTCGGAACTATGTCAAATTATTATTTTTTGTTTAGTAAACTTGCTGCTAGCTCAGGCACAGGATTTTCTGAAAACTATTTTTTTTTTAATTGTATAGTAAAGTAAAAAGAAATAGTCATTGTTTTCCTATTTTAAATCAATTTTAATTATATGAAAAATGAATTATTAAATATTATACTGAGAATAACTTGTCAACAGACATTTGAATTTGAATATTGTTACTTTATGATATATTCTAGAACCATCATAGTTGAATGCTATGTCTTTTCAAGCTAAAATTAATGACAAGGAATATTAAATCAATCTGGAGAGGTCTTTTTCCTGTTTCCACAAAGAATAAGAAAAGGATGATTGTTTTTATATGAATAATAACTTTTTGATCTCTTTATAATGAAAAAAGAAAAATATGCAGTTCAGATGTAAGTCTTATAAAAGTGCAAATGAAAGAAAGTAAACTATTTCATATATCTCATAGTTAAAACTCAAGATTTAAAAAAATATATGTTTTTTTTCATGCATTATATTGACTTTGTCATGTTTGTATTTTAATTCCAGAACAAAAATGAGACAGCATGCCAGACATTGGGTAATATGTGTGCATTGACATTTTTTGAATATGAAGATAGTTCACCAAAAACCTCAGCATGTAACCTGTACAAGAATATTATACAGGAGAATCGTGCAGACTGGTATGAGGTTTTTATTTGCCTTTTCATTGGGATAGAAAATGTAATGTCACAATACCCAAATTGCACCTATTTAGCAAAAAAAGAAGCGGGAATCTTTCACTTTTCTTAGAGACTAAACGATTTGCATTTTTATGATTTGACATTATGTATGTCTTTCAACGTAGCTAAATATGTTTAGATATACACAAAACATTCACAAAAAGTCAACTTTTAAAACTGTGCAATTAAAATATGTTACAGGCATTCATTTCTCAAAAAATAAGGGCAGTCATGAACTATTGTCGAATTGTTCTAAATATTTGGAGAAATAAAACAAAACATCAGTTATTTGATTTTAATGGATGTGAATTTTAAGAAAGATGCAATTTGGGTACTCCTCATTACATAATCATGGATCGTTTGGAGTTCAATTCAAACCCATTTTTCTATTCTTCATTATAGATTCAAAAAGTTGTGAGTTGTGAAACTACATAGTAAATAGGATACATCTACAAAATAAACACAGAATGGAAACTTTTGTCTGGATCATAAATAAACGTAGCTGAAAAAACTGTCAAAATAGGTGCAATTTGGGTACCCTCACGTTATATATGAAATTTTAGGACACCTGCTATGGACAATTTTTTAATCAGTAGATTTCATTGAATTGGAGAAAAAAAAATCACGAAGATTTCCTTTCTGCTAAACAATTGTTATTTCTCTGTTGGGGATGTGTATAAATAGATTTAAGAATTGCTTGTCATGAGGTCCTAAATGTTGACCTGCAATATTGTTCGAACCTTGAGGTAATGATTTTGCTCATTATTGACAGCTGTACTGTGACTATTAGTGACTAATTTCTATGTCATTTTGTCTCTGGTGGAAATTTGTCTCATTGGCAATCATTCCACACCTTCTTATTTTACTATACAAATACAAATCTTCTAGTTTCATGAAAAACAACATTTTATTTGAATAGAAATAAGTCTGGAGCTGGCATGTCAGTAACTGATAGTAGTCCTTGTTAATTTATGCATCATTGTCATTTTGCTTAGTTTCTTCTGTTACCTATTCTGACATTGGACTCAGACTTCTTTTAAACTGAGTTTTACTGTGCATATTGCTGTGTGTTTGTTTATTCTACATTGGCTAGAGGTATAGGGGAGGGTTGAGATCTCATAAAACATGTTTAACTCTACCGCATTTTTGCGCCTGTCCCAAGTCAGGAGCCTCTGGCCTTTGTTAGTTTTGTATGTTTTTTTAATTTTAGTTCGTTTATATGTTTTGGAGTTTAGTGTGACATCCATTTTCATTGAACTAGTGCACATTTTTTGTTTAGGGGCCAGCTGAAGCCCGCCTCCAGGTGTTGGATTTTCTCGCTGTGTTGAAGACCCATTGGTGGCCTTGAGCTGTTTTCTGCTCTTTGGTCGGGTTGTTGTCTCTTCGACACATTCCCAATTTCCATTCACAATTTTATTGAATATTTTGATTTTATTTTTGAAAGGAAAAAAAAAAATTGTATTGTTTTGACATTTTGTCAGCATTAATGTAAATAAGGACACCATATACAAACTTGAAGGACTACTTCTTTTCCAAATTTTTCAGGGTGATTGTTTAGTATGGTACTAGTATTGTTTTCAAATAAATCTTATTATTTGTACCCAATATTTTTTCCACCACCACAAATACATGTAACTTATCAAGTTAACCTTTTTATGGAGTTGTGAATGTAATGCATTGGATTATTTATGATATTATTCAATAAGCATGCAGTCTAAGGAATTTGTATTATTTAATTTATTATATGAAGACATTGTACACCTAAAAGTTGAATTGAAAAATTTGGTAGGGTTGATGAACATTTTATAGGAATTTTAATGAAAATATACTAATTGTATAGTAATTCGTGATTTCCAAAAAACTGCAAAATTAAACACAACAATTTGTTTTAAATATACCAGCTGATATTATTGGATATTTTGAAATCTTAATATAAAGAACACACAAATTACTGCTTTTCCCACCATATTTGACAGTTCTTTCACTATAATAAAAAGTATAACTAAAATACCAAAAAGGGGAAGACCAAAAAAAGTTGACAAAATCGAATGTTATCAAGCAATGGAACAAGTGAAAAAACAGCCGTCATATTCCTGAAT
This sequence comes from Mytilus coruscus, assembly GCA_017311375.1. NCBI lineage: Eukaryota > Metazoa > Mollusca > Bivalvia > Mytilida > Mytilidae > Mytilus > Mytilus coruscus. Next base: position 31,057,484 of record CM029600.1, read on the forward strand.
TGGAACAGGCATTTTTCCAAAGCAATTGATGGGTTAAACCTGGTTTCATAGCTAGCTAAACCTCCCACTTGCATGACAGTTGTACATAGTTTCGTTATATGGACAAAATTGGGTGAGCAACCCAAACGTCATTATTAGTAAATGTGACAATAATTGGGATCCAGCAACAAAACTGTGTGAACATACATCACAGACATACAACACAGCTGACTTAAAACCTGCTTACACACTGTAACTGGTGGTTGTCTGTCCTGTTTTGTAGTATTACTTTGGATTCATTATTATTCATGGGATACCAAATTTTGTGGATTTCGTGGGTACAAGTGGGTACAAGTACACCACAAATTTAATTGTTCAACTAAGTTAATATTTTCTATTGTCTTGTATGCAGATTTTTTCAAAACCATGAAATCAGATACCCCTGAAAATACAAAGTTTCCTTCATCCACGAATATAAATGAATCTACAGTATTGTTTTATATTTTCAGGCAATCATTTTTGCCTGATCTGTACTTCACACGAGATGGTGTAGTTGCACAGGACGGAGATAGAGTACTTGATGATGAGTCTATTACTACAACTTATACCTTTGATCCTCCAATGAATATCAAGATATTAGCAGCTAGCTATTCACAGAATGGAGAGTTCCTCGGCATAGACTCAGTACTGGGTGGCAAAATTCAGCTCTGCTCAGACACCACTACTCGACTTAATGCAGCCTTTGTTTTTGGCACATATTATTCACATTCAGTAAGATTTCTTTAGATATCATTGAAACTCAAGTTTGATATGATCAGTAACTAAATGTAGCATTTTTTACATATTTTGTTCTCCATTCAACAAATTCAATTTGTAAGCTAAATACTTTTCTCTTATTGTTAAAATTAATTAATTTTTTACTATAAAAAAATGTCATATTCCAAACTTTGAAAATTAAAAAATCAGAGCACCAGATATAATGCTTAGTATGACTTGAAGAAACTGATTGGATTATTTATTTATATTAACAATAATTATTGATGTTATTTGCAGTGTTCCATTCCAGCAATAGATTTGTGGGATCAGACCAAATATAAACCAGAGTTTTATGATCTGTGTATCCTTTTATAATTGCTTAGCAGTACTCTTTTATAGACCAGTTTTATTTGAAGTTTTGTTTCTCAGTGCAATTGAATGTTTCATATAAGTATGTTTTGAACTTAGCAGTCTTTGTTTTTGTATCACAAAGGTCATTTGGATTTTTTTATGTTTTAAAAGAGTACAATATATTCTTCCTCTAGAAAAAAAATCATGATTATACAGGTTTTTGCCTCTCCTGCGACAAAATTCACAGTATGCGAGACATAGATATTACTATCCTGCAGCGGCGATGTAAACTATTTGCATAAAGCTTTATATTTCACAAGGTAGAAGACCTGGATGCTTTATATCTTGTATGCAGATACCTTATGTTTAGAAGTTTCCGTCTGTCATATGTCCATTGTCCTTGGCCTCATTTCCATGGTACAGCGACTGCTTGAAAAAAAATTATAGTTTTTTGTCATGTGAATTTCTCACTTATTATAAATAATAAGATAGCTATATTTGGTATAACGGTTCCTTGCAACATCTACATGTCCGTCAAACAGGGTGCACCTGACCTCGACATCATTTCATGGATCAGTGATCTAGGTTAAAGTTAGGTGATAAAGTACATTTTTCAAATACTATAAGAAGTAGATCAACTATATGTGGTGTGTGGAATGATTGTAATGGGTACATGTGTTTTCCAGGTTTCATCTGACCTTGGCCTCATTTTCATCATTCAATGATCAATGTTAAGTTTTTGTGTTTTGGTCTGTTTTCAAGTTCTATAAGCAATAGGTCAATTGTATATTGTGTGTGGAATGATTGTAAGGTGTACATGTCTGTCTGGCAGGTATAATCTGACACTTGTCCTCATTTTCATGGTTCATTGGTCAATGTTAAGTTTTTGTGTTATGGTCTGTTTTACAATTACAATAAGCAAAAGGTCAACTTTATTTGGTGGACAAAAAAATTGTATGGTGAATATGTCTGTCTGACAGGATTTATTTGACTTTAACCTCATTGTGATAGATCAATGAAAATGTTGTTTATGTAATACTTTTAGTAAAACCTTTATCTTTGAAACTTTCAACATAAAATTAATGGTCAGGCAAGGCATTTCAGCATGTGCTCTCTTGTTTTTATTTACAGTCATTCTATTTTACAAGTCAAAACTTTGATTCAATGTCAACTGATATGATCATTAACATTTTACAAACACTATGACAGATGCAAATGCTACACAATTATATAAAATCATAATTTATCATTGTACTTTACTTTTATAGTGTAGGCTATGAAAACAAACAATTACACACATTAAATTCATGGAAAAGTTCTATGCTACTATCAAACACAAGTAATTCGACTTCGTGTAAGAAATGGATTTTGTTAACACTTTTTATTTCACAGTGTACATTTTGATGGTTAGGTTGATGAGTGAAAGCTGTAAAATATGTCTACACAATGAGTTGGTAATCAGTTATTGTTTTGTCTTGAGTGATTCTCTGGTTCCATGGTTGGATACCAGGGTAAATATGTTTTTGAGAATTTTAAGAAAACTTTTCGAAACAATTGAAGACTTAACTCTATACAAGTCCTTGATTTTGAGCTTGAGGCTGGACGACAAATTTATCCTGTACCAATAAAGCTTAATGACTACTTGTACAACAGACAGGCGGTAAATCAAGGTAGGTTAACTCCCTTTTCTTATAGTGGAAAACATCAAAGCTCAATACTTAGAACAGGATACAGTTGGTTTCAAGAAAGAGGATTCATAGAGTCAATAGAAAAGGAACTTTGAAGTGAATAAATTTCACATTTGAATACTGTTTTATATTACATAACTTTGCTTGAAGAAAAGAAGATTCATAGAGTTAGTAGAAGATATAATTTGGAGTAAATTCATTCCACTTTTTAACATTACAGGACTTGTCTCACATGAGGTGAAAACACATAATGTCCATTTGGCCAAAACTAGGAAAAAAATTAAGTAGAAAATGACTTTTTTTAGGAATATTTTGGTAGGAAGATTACTTAATATATAATATTTTTTAGAAAAATATTCACCTTGAATATCAATCATTTTATTTTTATATTTAGTGTGATTTAGCATAATGACTTTGCTATGAAAAACCATTAGATATGCATTTATAACTTTTAATATGTTGAAACAGAAACTGACAGTAAAGATTGGCATTTAGTGAAGAGATTTTTCCTGGTGGACAATATAGCTACAACAGGTATAACATAAAGTTCAAATAGAGTAATTAGATAAAATATAGCTGAAAAGGTGACCTTTAAATAGAAAACTTTGTTAACATTAAACACTTTCTATTGGATATTCTGTTTCCAACATCGGTGGCGTTGGCAGCATCGGTGAATGGGACGGCTTCAGCAATATTTTAGTTTGTGATTAGGTCAGTTTATGGGGAACTTCTAGTGGTAGGTCAATGATATTTAGTATGCAGTTGTATTAGCATTGACAAATCTAATTTCCATGGAGATTATTTGGTCCAGCCCTCTGTCATGGTCTATTGACTTTGAAAATTTTGCATAGTTTACATGTTAAATATTAAAATAAGGCGATGTTGCCAATGAGACAACTATCCACCTAAGTTTAAATAAAGTAGATGTAAGTAAAATTTGTGTTTGGTTAGTTTAAGATGAACAACTAATAGTAAGCCATATGATATTTTGTCTGAATTGTACAATGAATAAGAGGAAATGTGGGGCCCACATCGATAAGACAGCAAGTTAACAACACTAGAAACATCTAGACATCCAAATGTCAAAATATAGTCCTCAGCAACTGTTTATTATACTGTAAATGTCAAAATATAGTCCTTAACAATAGAAACTGTCTTTGATACTGTAAATGTTGTACTTTGATTTGGAGGCTATTAATGCTAATTTGGAAATCATGTAAAAATTCAGTGTAATATTCCCTTCATGAATAGTTTGTTCAATTAACCAATATTGATGTGAAAGGTGCAGTTATTGTTCTGTGTAAAATAGACTAATATTGATTATTATTGTAATTGTCAATAATAACAGCCAGCAAAATTATGCATGTTTACAGTATGTTAAGCTCTAAATCGCCCAAAGTCTAGATCAGTTGTGAAAGGACAAGGTTCACTTTTGGCCAAATATGGCCTTAAATTTAAACTTTATCATTAAACATCAAAGGCCCTAATTTGTTTCTTAAATTGATCTATTTCAAAAGCCTTATTGCTGAATAAAAACAAATATTCCTCATCAGAGTACATTATAGGCTCCAAAGTCATCGTCAAAATACAATGATTTTGTGCATTTTTCAGACATACAATGTTCTTTAACCAAAAGGTACCAATCATTATATTGTATCTCTGGACACAAACATTTTCTGGATCAGGAGTTGCAGCCAAAGTAATTTATGCTAAAAACTGTTATATGTTTTGGTGAGATTGGACCAAAACTGACTTTAAAACACAAATTATGCACAATTAAGGAGCCATTTCTTTGTTATTTATAATGTGTCATTATGTGATGTGTCAAAAAGAAGTTATTTTGTATCAATACATGTAGTAATACAAATATTTCTATGTGAAATTTGTAGTATCTTGACCTGATTTAAAACAAGAAATTAAAATCTGAAGGTCAATTTTAACCCTTCGTTAACCTACTCCTTTAACAGAGACTATCTGTCATGAACATCAAATTAACAAAACTTTTAATTAAAGATAATCACTCATCTTTACAATAGTTGTCCTTTATTACTACTGGTATGGAGATATAAAACCTTACTGCATGTTTGTTTTTAGGAGCAGCAACAACAGCTGGTGCTCAGCCAGATTATGTCAGATATGTGAAGTCTATAAGTATGAATCTTAAGTTAGTAGGAAGTACCAGTACAGGCCAGATTTTCCCACCATATATCTCTATCACTTACGGAACCGTGTCACTTGTGGATGCACAGCAGGGAGCATCAATATCGGTACATATCTTTAGTGTATAACTTATGATGATTTACATATTAACAAATACTTGGATGTGATTGGTCTATTATAGTTTTCTGCCCTGGTTTATACTTCAGTAGACCATATTGCCAAAACTACATTTGTAATCTATGTAAACACTATGTTGATATCACTGTGTTATATTCATGCGTGACACATGAATGAAGTCCTGAGGTTCCAATAAAGTTGAAATTGAATGAAAAAAACCCAAATGATTGCGTGGAGAGAATTTTTCTAGAGATTATTGAATGGTAAACTAGGCTGCTGATTTACAAACTGTACTTATTGGAGTGTTAGGTATCTATTTTAATGGGTTGTAGTACAGGATCTCTCATCTGCATCATTTGTTTTTGTTACATTGTTGTTTATCAGCAATTGTTTTATGCCCCATTTATGGGCATTATGTTTTCTGGTCTGTGCGTCCGTCCGTCCGTTAGTTCGTTCATTTGTCTGTTCGTCGGTCCGTCCATCTGTTCGTCCCGCTTCAGGTTAAAGTTTTTGGTCGAGGTAGTTTTGATGAAGTTGAAGTCCAATCAACTTGAAACTTAGAATACATGATTTTAATGCCAAATTAGAGATTTTCCCCATTTTCACGGTCCACTGAACATAGAAAATGAAAGTGCGGATGGGGCATCCATGTACTGGGGACACATTCTTGTTAATCCATGTATTGTCTGGACTACACTGTTTGAAGTTATACACCTATTTCTGATTTTATATTACTGTAAATTCAGATATTATTGCGTGCATGTATTATTGCGATTTTTGAAGAAAGGACAAAAATGCGAGATTAATTAATGCGACTTCAGGAAAATGTATCGGATATCAGAATGCGAGTTCTTATTATTGCAATATCACCCAGTCGCAATATTTGCATTAATAAAACCCTTGCAATAATTTCTGAATTTACAGTATCTTTTTATCTGTTTGTCCATAAGAGAAGAGGTTTTCAATATGGTTACATGTTGTCCTGAAGTGGAAGGATTATATTTTGTAGGCAGCATTTGCATACTATTTCTATGTGTGCATACTATTTCTACTTGTGCTGCATACTATTTCCATGTGTGCATACAATTTATATTTGTGCATACTGTTTATATTTGAGTATACTATTTCTATGCTTTTGTTCAAGATGGATTAAGAATGTATTATGTTCAAATATCATTTGAATATCTTTTAAGAAAATTGATGTTGGGGTATTGTTTTTCTTAATTAGATTGTACTAAGAAATATCAAAATTATGTGACATGCATATTTAATTCTGATTAATTAATTGTCCCATTGTACATATTTTATTTTCAGACATCATTTTCAGTTGATTATGAATATTCAACTGACAAATACAGACGCGATTTTCAGATTTCTGTAGGAACACTGTCAACCCTGAGTATTATCTATGCTGGTTACAGGACATGGGTGTGGTCAAAAAGAGCGGGAAAACCAGCAATAGACTTTCAGACGATCATCAATTTCTTGTTCTTTGTATCAGGATCTTTGGCTAATGTCTTCTTTGTGATTACATTTGGTATAGCATTCTACTTCCTGACATTCTTCAAGGTCAGTGTGATAAATACAGGGTTTCCCTGGATAAATATTCTATTTTGCCACCTATTTTGCCAAAACAATATATTTTTCGCCACTTTTAATTTTTTTTTGCCGACGAACATAAAAATATTTTTCATTTAAAATTTTCCTTCTTTTTTTAAACAAAAATAGATTCAGTTTGCTGCATTGTTATCTTTCATTCTACATATCTATTTTTAATCTACTTTGTAATAAATAGACACTCAATTATAACAAACATTTACTTTTTAAAAGATACAGTAAAATTGCAAAATAGATCGTGAAATCATTATTTTTGACTTCTGGGAACACGGGAGTAATCTTCAATAAGTTTATTGGATACTTCCCAACTAGTTGAAGGATAAAGACTAATGTCAGAGATTTTTCTTACTTTTAGTTATTTTTCTTCATAACAATTTTTTTTCCAGGCCATCGTTAAAAGAAAAAGTTGAGACGTAATACATGCTTCAAACATATGCGTCACTAAAACGATTGGAAAGTACCCACTTGAAAACAATTACTTCTGTCAAAGTTAAAGGATAAAGTTTAAAGTCAGAGATTTTTCTTACTTTTGAACATTTTTCGTCACAATAGCAATTTTCTTTTCCAGATCATCGTTAAAAAAAAAGAGGAGATGTAAAACTATGCTTCAAACACATGTGTGTGAAAAAGATTGTGAAGTATCCACTTCAAAACAATAATTTCTATCAAAGTTGTAAAAAATATCCCATAGTTGACATTTGAAGCCATTTAACCCCATTTTATTAAACAATACAATCAACACCTTTATTAAATAGTCCATTGTTGCCGATAGCTACAAAATACAATCAGCTGATTATTGATTTTCTATCAAATCGTAGCGAGTTAAAGTGAATTCCCAGTATTGTCTGATCAGGGAAAAAGTACGAGAAATCCGAAAAAAGTAAACAAGATGGACTAAGTCGAATCGTTATATTTCTTTCCCCAAATTCTGTCACCAATAATGAATTTTAATAGCCACAATATTGATTTTTACCGCCAGTGGAAACCCTGGAATAATAGATAGTTTTCCATTCACATAATTTGAGCTAGAGTTGTTTCCCTTTGCACAATGTGGGTATAGCAATGATCACAAATTCCTTCACATATCAACCATTATTTTGTTATAAGGACCACTAAACTTTAAAAAAAGGTTGTTTTCTGAACAGTTTTCCTTTGTTAAGCTGGTATAATTCACCACTAAAATATAAAAAAAAAAAGTGACTTATTTTTTTTTTAAAATGTTATCTATAAAATTATATATTTCTTATTATGTTTCATGAAAATGGATAAGCTTAAAATAAGAATCATCATATGCTTAATGGATTATCCTGCTTTCAAATGGTAAATCTGTTCATAAAGAGGTTGAAAAGGAATTCAAGAGGGATAATATTGCTCCTCCATTGTAAATTTTCTGAATACTGCTAAAAATAGTGATAAATCATACTGTACTGCATAAAGGTCTTTATATTTATCTGAACTCATTATTTCATTTGCATCCTTAATTTTTCTTTTGCTAAAAAAAATTCTTGTTTGAAGTCAAAATTAGGTTAGTTCATTGAAATTAATATATACGGATTAGAAAATGAAAATAAAATGTTTTAAACTTTGTGTGTCTGAAGCGATTTTCTGGATTTTTTTCATCAGGAATTCTATTACTCAAACAGTTTGTTTTATGCTTTCTTACAATTTATGTCTAGTATAAGAAAATTGTCATTTCTATATTTTATAGTAGTAAAGAGGTATAAATTCAAATGTTAAGTAAATTAAATACAACCGTTTACTTTCAACACATTTGAAAAATATCTTTTTTCACATTTCATGGATGGATATGCCTTTTATAAGCTTATATTTATAAACCTTTATTCTTTTGTAGGGACAAAATACCGTTTTTGTTCCATATCACAGGATTAGCAGAACGTGAATGGCTGGCATTGTTTGGAACAGGATTTGCTTTGAAATGTCTACAGATGGCTCACATGATAATCATGCAGTGTACAGCTGATGTATTCTTAATCGACTGGGAAAGACCAAAACATATGGTTGCTACCTCGGAAAAGAAAACAGGAAGTAATGTGTCTATTTGGCGTACTTATTTTGTAGCAAATGAATGGAATGAAATTCAGACACTAAGAAAAATTAATCAGATTTTCCAGATTTTTGCTGTTATTTTCTTCCTGAATGTTGTTGGGTTTGAAAATGTTGCGACCAAAGATCCAGATGGCAGAATTATTAAAGATTCAACATCATACAGGGCTGTAGATAGTACTATGTTCAGATATGCCATAGGAGCATCAGTTTATATTTTAGTTGGTATGTATGAATGACAAATTTGTTGGGGTAAAATATTGGTTTCATAACCATTGATATTGAATTGCTCTAATTTTCAAATTATTTTTTTGGAAAAATCCTAAATTAGCTTGCTAAACATAAGAAAAACCATCTTAACTTCATTTTATTTCAAATTGGATTAAAATATCCTGATAAATTAAATCTTTGATCTGTATATGTCACAAAAATCTGCAAGTTTATATTATTTTAATCATGCTATCGCAAGAACCCAGTTTTAGCATTGTTTCTTTCTTTTACATTATTGGCATGAGTTGGAGATGAAGTCTATAAACATTTCCATAAAATATCCAATTACAATGTACATGTACATCTATATATAAGATATTTTTTCTCTGTAGCTATTTGTCAGTGGATTTTCTTCACATTGATATATGAGAGATTTATTGAAGATAAAGTTCGACAATTTGTGGATCTTTGCTCTATGAGTAACATCAGTGTGTTTGTAATGGCACATGCTCAGTTTGGATATTACATCCATGGAAAATCAGTGCATGGGAAAGCTGATACCAACATGGGAGATATGTTTGATATGATGAGGAGAGAGGAGGTACATATTATGGAGGTTCAATCTTTTTAGGGGTCTTGGCCTTTGTTTTACAAAAAATCTTACGACAAAAATTGCTGGGATGTCATGAACAACTCAATATATTTATAAAGAATTTTAGTCCTAAGATTTTTGTGAAAGGCATACCTGGTATAATAAGATTAGGATTGGATAAGGGTCATGTTTAGGGGTAGGTTCAGGTTAAGGTTACAGTAAGAGAAAGATTTCAAAACAGGCTTGAAAAAAATATAATACCACAAATGGAAAGGTAAAATGCTGAAATAGAAAAACTAGACCAATATGTAGGAAAATGGAAAAAGAAACATCTGAAAATAAGAAAATCCTCATTATAATAAATATAGAGGCAGATGAAAAAGCTCACTGAAACACACTATTGAAGAACAAAAATATAGTCAATACAAACTGTAAAATAATATACCAGGGATCACCACAACCTATTTAAGCATGGCGGTGTGCCACGCTAAAATTTCTACAACCACGTTAAAATTCCCAGCGCCACGCTTATTTTATTGTCCGCCACACTTGAAAATTCAATATATATAAGTTATATTTCAGATATCCCTAATCCAATTATCATGTCAGTGGCAATTAAGAAGTCTAATTATTGTTAATTGCCTCAAGGGATATACACTGACAGCTGATTATATTATTTACATGGTCTCGAGTGGTTGAACAAGGTAACAACCAATCAACGATCGTGACCCAATTTCTTTAATTTGAAAAGTAAAACTTGTTAACTATAAACTACAGTTATTTTATAAATGCATATGTTTGACTATACCTTAAATGAAATGTTTATATCCTAACTAGATTAATAAAAGCAGTAATCCAGAAACAAATGAATTCCTGACCACATAAAAATCATATGCTTAATGGATTATCCTGCTTTCAAATGGTAAATCTGTTCATAAAGAGGTTGAAAAGGAATTCAAGAGGATAATATTGCTCCTCCATTGTAAATTTTCTGAATACTGCTAAAAATAGTGATAAATCATACTGTACTGCATAAAGGTCTTTATATTTATCTGAACTCATTATTTCATTTGCATCCTTAATTTTTCTTTTGCTAAAAAAAATTCTTGTTTGAAGTCAAAATTAGGTTAGTTCATTGAAATTAATATACACGGATTAGAAAATGAAAATAAAATGTTTTAAACTTTGTGTGTCTGAAGCGATTTTCTGGATTTTTTTTTCATCAGGAATTCTATTACTCAAACAGTTTGTTTTATGCTTTCTTACAATTTATGTCTAGTATAAGAAAATTGTCATTTCTATATTTTATAGTAGTAAAAGAGGTATAAATTCAAATGTTAAGTAAATTAAATACAACCGTTTTACTTTCAACACATTTGAAAAATATCTTTTTTTTCACATTTCATGGATGGATATGCCTTTTATAAGCTTATATTTATAAACCTTTATTCTTTTTGTAGGGACAAAATACCGTTTTTTTGTTCCATATCACAGGATTAGCAGAACGTGAATGGCTGGCATTGTTTGGAACGGGATTTGCTTTGAAATGTCTACAGATGGCTCACATGATAATCATGCAGTGTACAGCTGATGTATTCTTAATCGACTGGGAAAGACCAAAACATATGGTTGCTACCTCGGAAAAGAAAACAGGAAGTAATGTGTCTATTTGGCGTACTTATTTTGTAGCAAATGAATGGAATGAAATTCAGACACTAAGAAAAATTAATCAGATTTTCCAGATTTTTGCTGTTATTTTCTTCCTGAATGTTGTTGGGTTTGAAAATGTTGCGACCAAAGATCCAGATGGCAGAATTATTAAAGATTCAACATCATACAGGGCTGTAGATAGTACTATGTTCAGATATGCCATAGGAGCATCAGTTTATATTTTAGTTGGTATGTATGAATGACAAATTTGTTGGGGGTAAAATATTGGTTTCATAACCATTGATATTGAATTGCTCTAATTTTCAAATTATTTTTTTGGAAAAATCCTAAATTAGCTTGCTAAACATAAGAAAAACCATCTTAACTTCATTTTATTTCAAATTGGATTAAAATATCCTGATAAATTAAATCTTTGATCTGTATATGTCACAAAAATCTGCAAGTTTATATTATTTTAATCATGCTATCGCAAGAACTGAGTTTTAGCATTGTTTCTTTCTTTTACATTATTGGCATGAGTTGGAGATGAAGTCTATAAACATTTCCATAAAATATCCAATTACAATGTACATGTACATCTATATATAAGATATTTTTTCTCTGTAGCTATTTGTCAGTGGATTTTCTTCACATTGATATATGAGAGATTTATTGAAGATAAAGTTCGACAATTTGTGGATCTTTGCTCTATGAGTAACATCAGTGTGTTTGTAATGGCACATGCTCAGTTTGGATATTACATCCATGGAAAATCAGTGCATGGGAAAGCTGATACCAACATGGGAGATATGTTTGATATGATGAGGAGAGAGGAGGTACATATTATGGAGGTTCAATCTTTTAAGGGGTCTTGGCCTTTGTTTTACAAAAATCTTACGACAAAAATTGCTGGGATGTCATGAACAACTCAATATATTTATAAAGAATTTTAGTCCTAAGATTTTGTGAAAGGCATACCTGGTATAATAAGATTAGGATTGGATAAGGGTCATGTTTAGGGGTAGGTTCAGGTTAAGGTTACAGTAAGAGAAAGATTTCAAAACAGGCTTGAAAAAAATATAATACCACAAATGGAAAGGTAAAATGCTGAAATAGAAAAACTAGACCAATATGTAGGAAAATGGAAAAAGAAACATCTGAAAATAAGAAAATCCTCATTATAATAAATATAGAGGCAGATGAAAAAGCTCACTGAAACACACTATTGAAGAACAAAAATATAGTCAATACAAACTGTAAAATAATATACCAGGGATCACCACAACCTATTTAAGCATGGCGGTGTGCCACGCTAAAATTTCTACAACCACGTTAAAATTCCCAGCGCCACGCTTATTTTATTGTCCGCCACACTTGAAAATTCAATATATATAAGTTATATTTCAGATATCCCTAATCCAATTATCATGTCAGTGGCAATTAAGAAGTCTAATTATTGTTAATTGCCTCAAGGGATATACACTGACAGCTGATTATATTATTTACATGGTCTCGAGTGGTTGAACAAGGTAACAACCAATCAACGATCGTGACCCAATTTCTTTAATTTGAAAAGTAAAACTTGTTAACTATAAACTACAGTTATTTTATAAATGCATATGTTTGACTATACCTTAAATGAAATGTTTATATCCTAACTAGATTAATAAAAGCAGTAATCCAGAAACAAATGAATTCCCTGACCACATGGTTCTTTTGTTGACAACAATGTCACATGATCTCTTTTGGCGGGAAAATACTGGGGAATACCTAAATAACAGACAAACATTGTCTGGTTATTTGTAGCCAGTCAAGGCCGTTAAAAACTCCCATCATCATCTGGTTATTTTTAGACAGTTAGATCTGGGATAGGAGTTTCTTAATTTTAAAACTCTTTTTAAAGTAAGAAAATTAGAGTAAAACTGGAATGATATATAATTCCTTTACATAATTGTATTGGAAAAGAGGGGACTTAATTTAATAAAATTCTACATAACACATATGATTTTATAAACTGCTAGATAGGCTTAATTTGGTTGAAATGACTGAAATTCTGTGACTGAATATTTTTTTTATTATTAATTCCTGTATCTTTTTAGACCTTTTTACCATGTGGTTTTCCATAAGACAATTAAGATAAAAATTTTCAGAATATTCCTGCAATCTGGGAAGCCACATCAGGTGTTTACTCTCCCTGTTTAATATGTTCCTACAAGTGTGGTGACCACTAATAAGACCAACTACAAAATCTGTGTGAGACCCCCTTTCCAAATTAGCTATATATATGACAAATACATGTAAGGCATATAATTAATAATTTATGCACAAGGAATCATTCAACAACGCAACACAAAATCTCCGATTTGATGAACTTTCTCCCCCACCCTTGATTTTCATTCTGTGGTGAACCCTGTATACTGTAAAGGGTAAACATGTAGAAAACATTTGCAAAATGCAGAAAGAGGAAAGAGAGAAACATTGGTGATTGTATTAAGTTGCTATTTACTCTAGATATGTTTAAACAAAATATTTCTATAGATATAGTGAGAAGTATGAACAATATGAATTTATAAATTAGTTCCATACTTTTTGAAATGCAGGAAGATCTTTGTGGAAAACGTGGACTTTTACCAGATACAGAGCAACAGACATTTATGATGGCATTACCACGAAAATTAAGAGTCAAGTATGAGACAGTAATGTTACCTGTGGCTTTAGAGGTAAGCATAAGAGAGGACATTAAAAAAATTGAGATCTATATATTATGTAATTTAAAAAAAAACTATTGTTTTGGATATAACCATTTTAAAGATTATTCTTCTTCTGGACTTCTAAATACATTTCTTATACAGTAGACTCCGGCAAATCGGATACCCAAAATGTCAGCTTAAAATTTCCGATTACCTGATATATTCAATTAGACAATGAATTTATATTCATTGACTATTCTGCAATAATGAGTAGATCTAATCCTGAGATGTTACTAACTCTGACAATTGCTAAATATGTGAAAGGGCTGGAGGATTGATGGAGTGATTTTTATCAGTTACATGACCACGATGTTTGTGTAAAAAATTATCAGCTGGTTATGTAATGATTAAATTTGTTTGCAGTTTTTAAATCCTATATTTAATAAAATAAATCAAATGTCCTGAAATATTTATGTGAATAAATGTCTACCATCCATAGTTTGTGACTTTATTTGGTTTGAAAACAAATTAATATCCATTATTTACATTTTCACACAGGTAAACTAATTTGGCTATAAATAGATCAAAGCATGTCTGTGAAGAATCTCTAAACTAAAATCGTATTTGTTATAATTTTATTTCTTTAAATAATCAAATTTTAATTTATGAAAATAATCATGATTGATAAAATATTATTGCATAAAGTTTACGTTTTCTGAAGACTTTTTATGTTTAGGTCATGGTTCTAGAGGCTTTCTCACAAATTTGTTTACAAAACCAAAATGGTGTCCATGACATGTGTTTACTTTTGCACATGTGAAAAAAATATTTCTGACAAAAGTCAGATATCTCTAATCAAAAGGGATTTATACTTATATTTCAATAAATTATTCAGAAGGAGGTACATTCAGTTTAGATTATATTTCTGATTCTGTGAGCATTTAGAGTTTAATAAAAATTCTCCAAACAGCAACGTATCCTGTCAACTGAGTCTTGTATATTTTATAAATAGATTCAAACCATTTGAAGTAAAAGGGCATCTAATTCACATGACAAAGGAAGACAATGAATAAAGACAACCATTTATTAAGAAATAGTTCCTTTTTATTTAGTAAAAACGAACTTTTCTTGTCTGCAAGATTGTAAATTCGTAACTTTGGGGTCCATTTCCTGTCAGAAAAACATTGAAAATATCCGATTGTGCATGGTTTTGAACAAAATTACCTGAATATTCTTATCTGATTTGCCGATATATTCTTATATCCGATATTCGATTACACGATAAAATTAACATTAACATATAGGGAAGGGTTTGGTGTTTTGAGATAATATTACAATAGCTGATATATTCGTTTAGCCGATATCCGATTAGGTGGAGTCTACTGTATCAATGTCAGAAATAATATATTAAAAACTAGGGCTACTGCTCTAGATCTAAATCATTTTCAATATTGAACTTGTGTACAAAATCCATTTGTAGAAATAGAAATAACGATAAAGATATGTTTAAAAGTTTTATCTAAGGGCTGTTCCAGATCTAGATGCATGGGCCGGGGATTGGAGGCACTCAAAATATGGGTAATTGCATTTTTCTCTAGAATTTTGTTAGAATTTTAGGTGAATTGAGAATTTTATATTATGGGTGGTTGGGGTCTAAAAATGTTCCTCCCATCCCCCATGCATTTTAATCTGTAAGCCCTAAAAACAGAAGCTGTAGGGACTTATAAATAGTTCTACCCTTGTAACTGCAGTTTTGATCATGCTACCTATTACATGCTTGAAAATAAATTTCAAAGAATGATCATTTCAGGAGAGTTCTAGACATGACAGATAAGGTGAAAAAAGTTCTACTAACAATTTAATTTCACAATTAGCCAAACAAAATTTTATTCAATTCATTTATAAATTAATCCGTTTTGCATGGGACATTCTGAATATCATTTTTCAAAACAAAAAATCAATGAAATGTTCAAACCTGAATTAGAAATGACTTCTGCATTCCCTGTTGCATCTAGGGCTTTAATGTTTAGATGAAATGTTAGTATGAAAAAGAGTCAAAAGGCACTATTGATAAACTTTCTGATTAGTGGTGGGTAAATTTCAATTAAAATTCTATGCATGGTGAATTAGAATTAAAAAGTGTCTTTAAACCTCTTTATAGACAATATTTTCTGAGGTAAAATGTTGCATGAATATTTACAGGGAGCTGGTGCAGTGGGGGCTGCTGGGAAATCAAAAGATGCTATCATTAGTGCAAAGACTCAGGCATATAATGTTGTTAATAAATTCCTTGCTGGATTTGTAGATCATGTGAGTAAATAATATACACTTATATATCATCAATCTGTGTACAGTTATCTTTTCTTTCTTTTTCACACATATTAATGTTTTATTGCTAAATATTACTTATATACAATTTCCTTGCTGGCTGAGGTAACAGGCTAAGGGTCTCTGTTTACAAAAATGAGCCATCTATCCAGGGGTAGTAGAAGTAGAATGTATGTAAAATATATTCTTAGTAAGGGATTATGCTATTGTTTACATTCCGTTTAAATCAAAGAATTTCTACAAACAAGTTTTGAATATTTTTAAGATTTATTTTGAAAAGTGTTGCTTTTACTTATGTTCATATTCTATCTATCTTGTTCATATGTTCTGTGCCAGTCTGTAATCATTAATTAAAATAATTTAAACAAACATTTTCAACAGAAATTTGTATTAATAAATTGATAAAAGTAAAATTCATACATTGTTACCAATAAAACACAAAGTGTTCCTTAACTATTGAAATTGATATATCACTAAATGAATAACAGGGATTACTCCTGAATTTCTCAAAATATTTCAATTGTCAAAAAGTTACAAAAAAAACCAAAAAATTCTTGGAGGTTATCCAAATTGAAATTTTATGCATCTAAAAATTCAATTTAAAGATTCTCTTTGCATGTTACTTTAGTAATAAGGTATTTCCTTGTATTAAGATCAATTTGAAGAATATTAATTCTATATAAATGAACTTTGACAGATTTTTATTTTTAATAGCAATATTTCACAAACAATTTTTATAAACACCAATTATTAGATTGTTCTATAGAAATTTCTATTGGCATTTACTTGATTGAATATTGACGTGATCCTTAAAAACTTGGCATTTGATTGTATCATTGCCTCATCATGTATCAGCTGACTTCTTTCCTTCGACATACCTGTACATGACTCAAGACGATAGGCTGCTTATTTTTGACAGTCAATCAGTGTAAGACAAAAGATGAATTTTATAATTTACATTTTAATTACAGTCATTAAAAGAAATAGACTATGTTGTCAAAGACAAAACACTTTTAGAGAGTATTATGGACACTGAATTTCTGGATGCTTCAGAGAAAGGAATATTCTATAATGGTAAGTTCAATAGACAAACAAAATAAGATTTTTTTTACATTTGAGTTCTAAATATTCGTGCAAGACAACCATCAGTGGTGTTTGCAACTGTTTGTTTTTAAAAATGTATGTTATATTAATATAATATACTGTGGAATAATTTATTTTCATTGGTATCCATTTTCATGCAATCGTGGATTGATGAAAAAATATATTTTCATGAGTTTGCAAATAAGTCTATAGAAAATTTGTACTTTGTTGAACATATACATGGTTAACGTTTACTAAAGTAATCCCAAAAAAGGGAAGAATTTGTTTCTTATTATGTGTAGATGACTGTTCTGTACTGTCATTTAGATTTGACAATTTTTGTTGGAGTTGTTGAACTTTGTATATCCCTAGCCCATTACAGCAAAATCACTCCTTATAACCGTTTTTCACAGTTATACAGCAGCAACGACATTTAGTTACTGCATAGAAATCTTGTTTTATGTCACTTTGTGTTTCATTTAGGGAATGACTGTAATATTTTTATGCCCCATCTAGGGCATTATGTTTTATGCCCCATTTATGGGCATTATGTTTTCTGGTCTGTGCGTCCGTCTGTCCTTTTGTTCGTTCGTCTGTTCGTCCGTCCGTCCGTTCGTCCCCGCTTCAGGTTAAAGTTTTTGGTCGAGGTAGTTTTGATGAAGTTGAAGTCAATCAACTTGAAACTTAGAATACATGTTCCTATGATATCATCTTTCTAATTTTAATGCCAAATTAGAGATTTTCCCCATTTTCACGGTCCACTGAACATAGAAAATGATAGTGCAGATGGGGCATTCGTGTACTGGGGACACATTCTTGTTTGGTCTGTGTGTCCGTTCGTTCATCTGTCCGTCTGTCCCGCTTCAGGTTAAAGTTTTTGGTCAAGGTAGTTTTTGATGAAGTTGAAGTCCAATCAACTTGAAACTTAGTACACATGTTCCCTATGATATGATCTTTCTATTTTTAATGCCAAATTAGAGTTTTTACCCCAATTTCACGGTCCACTGAACATAGAAAATGATAGTGTGAGTGGGGCATCCGTGTACTATGGACACATTCTTGTTTCTCTCTATGAAGAAATAACATCAAAAATGTGGTGCACACTGAATAACCTGTGTAGTGGATTATTTAAAAGTTTGCACCACATTATTGAGCATATTTCCAATAAATCATGAGGTTTTTGAGGTTATTTCGAGTAAATCATGAAAAACATTCACATGACAAAATTATATCTATGAGCTGATAGACAAAAAACTTTTAGCCAATCAAAAGACATGTTACATCCAAAATTGAATTATTAGAAAATGTTACTCTAGAAAACCATAGAGTTCTTATTATATAAGGATGACATTCAAATGTTGGTAACTGTCGACATACTTTGCATTAGTATACAACTCTGGACTTTTTTGCTAAAGATTCTTTTAATTGCATATATCAATTTATCTTATACTAAGAGCAAATAACTTATAATTTTTACAGTTTGATAATAGCATTAAATTTAAGTTAATTCCATATTTTTCGAAATGGTGCTTAGCAGGCTGATATGAAAAATTTATTAACTGCTTCAGGTTATTATCGCATGCCTAATATTAAAATATTATGAAAAATGCAAAACAATTGATAGCACAAATGCATTTTTTCAAAGTTTATAAGTTGTTTTTTTTTAAGATGATGGTCATTCGTTTGACAGAGCTTTGTTTTATGGTAACGAATCAGCCTTAGTGGTATTTGATACACTACTATTCTGTATAATAGATCTGATATTTCAAAATTTTGTTCTGGCTGGAGTGCTCACATATCTAATCACAGAGGTAAGATTTAAATTGCAATTATTTGATCAATACATAAATTAATTCAAATGTTTACTGTATATAAGGATGAATTAATAGTGTTGAGATATATGAAAAAACCTTCTTAAAATATCTTAGGCATACCTGCCAACTTTCACGATTTAGGGGTGAACTACACGAATTTGACCCCTTGTCATGATTGCACGATCGTGATCGTGAAAAAAGCCCTAAAACACAATTTTGTTAAATTCTACACGAAAAAAATGATTGTTCTTGATTTTGAACTTTTCCCAAGGGAGACAATCAGGAAACAATCGTGAACAGCCAATCAAAATCGTGGTTTCTTGTGATTATTGGGCATTGCAAACATGCTAAATTATGAACTTGTTTGGAACATTGGAGTAGTAGTGCTCTGTCTGTATGTCAGAATTGTAAAATTGTGATCATGGCAGATGAATTTTCATCTGCAAAAAGGTTCTTACACAGCTTGAGAAGAAAAGCATCGACAAAATTCAAAGATGCAATACTACCATAAACATAATAAATAGTAGCTTATGGACATTACACTTATTGTAACAGATCATACAGTGTTGTCATTCTTGTAATTAAATTACCAAATGATTTAAAGTAAAATGTACTTTCTTTTATTTTTACAAGGAATCAGATAAATGTCCTTCTTTGTGCATATTTTTAAAACTGAAAAAAACAGCAACCACTTTAATATTCCTACTCAAGAAAATATATCCTCCTATTCTAGCTATACATGTTCATCTTTTCTACACAATAATATAAGTATTAGAATTATGCAAAAAAAAAGAAGAAAAAGGCTGATTAGCATACCATATAAAAAAAAAGAAATGCCACTTTTTATAGAGCACAAAACAGTGTATGCAAAATGCTGCAAAAAATGTAACCTTTAAAATTGTTGTGACACGCACTAAAACCCCCATGGAGATTTTCAAAAGTTGGCAGGTATGCTTAGGTAAAAATTTTAATACCCTTTTGTTCCATGTTTTTATTTTTAAAAATGCTGCAAAAATGTAACCTTTAAAATTTCAAAGAGATTTTGAGATTGAGATTTTCAAAAGTTGGCAGGTATGCTTAGGTAAAAATTTTAATACCCTTTTGTTCCATGTTTTTTTATTTTTATTTTTGTTACAAATATTTGATTTATGTAAATCTCTGTTGATATTCCTGTTTGCAAATATATATTTTTTTTCACCAGCAACGGCTTCTTGACAAATGTTAAGCTAATTAAACTTGAATTTGATGCATAAAAAATAATGTTATTGTTTAAATTTGCACAGTCAGCCTGAGTAAATATTCACATCTTCGTGTTGTTTTATTGTCGAGCCTGTGACATCAGAGTTCTCGAAATCTTTTTATATTTGGTGGTCCCTGAAGAAAAACTGCTGGTCCTCACTACTATTTTTATTACAAAATACCAAAATTGTGTCGGTCCTTTGCAAATTTTGGTGGTCAAATCCCTCGGACCACCACTTTTCAAGAACTCCGCGACATAGGGATAGTGATCCAGAGGCAATGGCAGCTTTAGCTTACTTCTTAAATGCTTAATATTTTAGAAGCTAGAAGACCTGGATGCTTCATACTTTGTTTATAGATGCCTTAGGTTATGAAGTTTTGGCCTGTCATATATTTATTGTCCTTGACCACATTTTCATGTCAGTGACTACTTGAAAAAAAGTGAAGATTTTTTGTAATGTTAATTTCTCTCTTATTATAAGTAATAGTACCGTAATCGGGCTTGTATAGTTCGCACTGGTACATAGTCTGCACCCCCTTCTCACTATGAAATTCAGGTAAAAAAACTTTTTATAACTGTTGGAAAATGTCAAATGAAACTCCGGCAATTTCAAATCGTGTGTGGTCGTTTGCGGTATTTTCATGGAAAAACCAGTTTTCCATCATCAAAAAGAAGTTGAAACTGCTTGTAAATGATTCTAGAACACTTGACGAATGTTAAAATTAGTAAAAATCACACAAAAAACAGTTTAGAAACTTGTGTATGTTCAAAACCGGAAGTTTGAGTAGTACGTGTAAAAGAAAATAAAAACAGTGAGAGTATACGGAAAATCAGTACTTAATAGATATCATTAGAATACAACTTTGAAAGTTAAACAGTTCCATCGTTGTGTAAAACAATGTTTAATATATCTATCACATTAATGTTTGAAGGATCTTAAGCTAATACAAAACACATGCATCAGTATGAAACACCAAAACTGAACGAAAACCGATTACGTTTTGTAGTTTAAACTTGTCAACTGGTTTACGGTCGACTTTTATACTATTTTCATTCTGTTGGATTCAAGCAGATTCCAGTTTATTTTAAGCAATGCAGTGAAAAGATACGAGAAATTTGTAATGAAGCATTTAATTCCTAAATTTATCAGTACTAATTTGATATTAAATAAAAATAACATATTAATATGGATAAGGTAAAATTATTAGTTTTGAAAATGATAAGAGCGCCCTCTACAATACCAATAACAAACATGGCGGAACGTAAACAAACCATCTTGTGAAATCGAGTTTTTTCTCTTATTTCTTGCTTATTGTACTCTATAGTCCACACCCCTGTCTGGCAGGTCCAATTTTGGAGAATAAAACCGCTGACTATACAAGCCTTTATTCGGTAAACTATATTTGGTATGGCTTACCTTGCAAGGTCCTCATGGCTGTCAGACAGTTTTCACTGGACTTCGCCCTCAATTTGTAGTGAAGAAGGTTAAGTTTTTGTGGTCACGTCCATATCTCAGATATTATAACCAATAAGTCTACTATATTTGATGTATGGAATGATTGTATGGTGTACATGTCCAACTGACAGGTGTCCTCTGACCTGGACTTCATTTTCATGGTTCAGTGGTTAAGTTTTTTGTGTTTTGGTCTGTTTTTCTAATATTGTATGCAAAATGTCAACTATATTTGGTGTATGGAAATATTTTAAGATGTACATGTCAGTCTGGCAGGTTTTATTTGACCTTGACCTCATTTTGATGGTTCATTTATCAATGTTAAGTTTTTGTGTTTTGGTCTTTTTCTTAAACTATAAGCAATAGGTCAACTATATTTGGTGTATGGAAAGATTGTAAGGTGTATATGTCTGTCTGGCAGGTATCATCTGACCTTGTCCTCATTTTCATGGTTCATTGGTCAATGTTAAGTTTTCCTTGTTAAGTTTGTTTCTTAGATACCATATGCAATATGTCAACTATATGTGATGCATTGAATGATTGTACGGTATACATGTCTGTGTAGCAGGGCTCATCTGACCTTGACCTCATTTTCATGGTTCATTTGTCAATATAAAACTTTCAGGGTTTGGTCTGTTTCTTGTATACTATAATCAATAAGTCAACTATATTTGGTGTATGGAATGATTGTAAGGTGTACTTCTGGCTTGGTTAATCTGACTTTAACCTCATTTTCTTGGAAGTTAAGTTTATGTTATACTTGTAGTAAAGCTTTATATTTAGGACTATCAACATTAAGTCAGTGGTCAGTAAATCAGGCCAGATATTTCAGCGTGTGCACTCTTGTATACATAAGTATGAAGATTTTTGGAAATTCTTTGTATTTTTATATTTTTTTTAAAGCAGTACTAACTGGGTTATGAGTAGCTTATGAATGTTATTTCTTATTCTGACAATGTATTGTATTATTTCTTTAGAGAATGTTTAACATCAGTCTTTAAGTTTTTAGCAGAGATTAAAAATTATGCCTCCTTTACCAAGTGGGTACTATGTTGAATGTTGTTTTTTTATGTAGGAGATAATTGCACTCTATTAACACATGGTTTGAATAACGAAAATGACAACATTTAAAACTAGGCTCAGCTGTAAATTACTAGTCCATTACATATGATTGGAATACATTATATTTTACAGTTGATTGCAATGGGAAGAGACAGTGGAGGAAGAATGAACCTTGCCAAGAAAACATTAGTGGACCAAAGATTTTTAATATAATTTGATTACATAGTGTTTTCATATACGCATCAACAGTCCAAAGTCATAGGTCACACGATTTGGAGTCAATGAACAGTGCCATTTGCAAAAATAAGAGTAACAATTCTTAAACTGACTTCATTAAATTACGAAATGCTAAGGAATGCTGATATTTGTATCACAAAAGATGATATTTAAGAACATGTTGATAGAGATCTATGTATATGTAAACACATATGACGTGCATCTTTACATATAGATAGATACATATAAATATATATATGTGTGTGTGTAATTTTACTTGTTAAATCAATTGAAAAAGTTTTGGGCAAATCTATTGTAATGTAATGTGACTTTATAAAAATTACTCAAACATTATACAACTGCAGAAGCTAAAAAATCTACTTAAAGTAATGTGACTTTATAAAAATTACTCAAACATTATACAACTGCAGAAGCTAAAAGCCAGAAGAATTTTCAACTAAGTTCATTTCTTTGCATTTTTGGTATGATAGTGTGAAAAAAACAAACTATTTGATATTTTATTGTTTATTGTTTATATTCCATTCCCTTTACATGATTAAGTTTGAATTAACAGATTCATCTTAACAAGCTAGCATTAGTTGAATTATAAGCTCATACAAGTACAGCTTAGGTGAAGGTGCACCTTTGCTACCCCCTCCCAAAAAAAAAAAAAAAAAAAATTACAGCAAATTTTGTATCAACATACAATCCTCTAATTCTTAACTCTCAGGCGCATCCCTTAAAATCAAAGCCTGGATCTGTGTCTGTCATACATGATTCTGAATGAACAGTGTTATTGTTTATATATATGTTTACATGTGTGATATTACATTTGTTGTGTTAAAGATTATTTCACTGAAGTCTGATCAGATTGTCAAACTTGCATTTCATACTTCATCATATCCGTCCTAAATTTATTTTATACATTTATACAATTACATTTTATTGTGAAGATCTGATAAATTTGTTGTGTTTCATATATGCAAATTTTATTAATAAAATTGTTTTTTCACATTTTTATTAATTAATTTATTTTTCACATTTTTATTGAAGGTATGATTAACGCTCCTAAATGAATTACTTTTCCTGAATAGGATATAATAATGCTCAAATATAAAGCACAAATTTTCCAAATCACTAGTAGCATTAAGGGCTCTATTTGACCCAAAATATGAGTTTCCAAAATGTCATATAAAAATATGAAACAACTGTGTTAATATTGAAAGAATATTATTTTAGAGAAAAAAAAAATTAGATTTTGCAAACAGTAGCTGTTTTTTGAAAGCCAACTTTTAATTTCAGAGGAGTGCCTTTTATTTCTTTTTTTTTAAAATAGATTTGAAAACATGTTTTGTATTAAGAATATAAAAGAGTTCTTAGAATATGAAATAAAAGTTAAAAGTTGGATCCAATATTATGATATAGATTAGATATTATTAGGTTGTGTAAATAGAAACTCATACATTTGTTAAATGCGTATACAATTAAGAATAAATTAATTTATTTTATGATCTGTTTGTGTTTACATAATTTTTTGCCAGTAATTGATAATAATTGTTTATTCTTTTGTCTATGCCAAAGTACATGTGTAAGGTTTAATATGCCAATTTATGAAAATAATTTTAAGCTAAGTATTTTCTATGAAATTAAAATGATGTTTGAAGGCAACTTCAGTGCAATGCAACCAGATCCATTTAACTATTTTTGAACTCCTACTTCCTCAAGTATTCAGATCCAGAGTCATTATACTTATCACTTTCTGGAGGCCATCACTCATTATCTGTTTTTATACACCCGTTTACAAGACATATTATGATATACTGTTGTCCGTCTGTCTGTCCGTCCGTCCGTCTGTCGTCAAAATGTCAGACATTAACTCAAAAACGCTTCAACCAATTTGCATAAAACTTTGGTGAATTGTTCATATCTGTTGATGTGAGCTCCCTTTCGTTTTTTATAAACTTTAGATTTTATGTTTCTTAGTTATGGGGTTTTATTCATTAAAAAAAGGGGGATTTTCCAGTTTTCGGACAATAACTCAAAAATGCTTTCACCAATTTGCAAGAAACTTTGGTCAATTGTTTATATCTATTGACATGAGCTACTTTTTGATTTTTGTAAATTTTAGATTTTACGTTTCCGAGTTATGGAGTTTTATTCATTAAAAAAAAGGGGGGATTTTCCAGTTTTCTGACAATAACTCAAAAATGCTTTCAGCAGTTCTCATGAAACTTTGGAGAATTTTTTATATCTATTGATGTAAGCTCCCTTTCAATTTTTATAAATTTTAGATTTTACACTTCCGAATTATGGGATTTTATTGATAAAAAAGGTGTGTTTTTCAAGTTTTCAGACAATACCTTTAAAGTGCTTTGAGCAATTTTCATTAAACTTTGGTGTTTAATTAAGATAACCTCCCTTTAGTTTTTCACAAATTTCTGATACGACATTGAGAAGTTATTGAACTTTATTCTTAAAAAATGCGATGGGCGTTTCATGCACTCATGGGGCAGCTGTTTATTCCTTCTGTATCACTTTTATATCAGGGTTGGGCAGTACCATTGGTTCTTTTTCTACATACAAGCTCTTCAATGTTTCTATTAGGTTTTGACTTTCAAATATTTTGGTCTTGAACATCACTGGAGACATTAATTGTTGAAATGCTCACCTAGTACCACTGACATGATTGTATTTGCATTTGCTCATGAATAGCTTGACAAACTTTTGCTGTTGGCTTATGTGGGTGTAGGGGTGTCATTTTGTGTTCTTGGCTTTCAGTACATCTTTTGTGTTTTTGGCATTAGCTGTGACAATAATGCAACCTTTAAAAACTTTTGATTTATTTTTTTAGACACAAAGTGAAAGGTTAATTGATCATATATTCTTTCAGAGGAACATCATATTAAGCAAACCACTCATGGTATTTTTTATTCATCCATTGTTACACTAGTTTACACCATACAATACTGATTTCATCAAATTTGATTTGTTACCTCCTTAAACTATAAATGAAATGATCTTTAGTTAATATTTGAAACCCCTATTGCATTATGTTATCCTATTCCTCCCAAATTGTGTCAACAGTTTTTTTTACCAGTACTGAAAGGACAATTTTAGGATCAAACATAGTTTCTGTTGATCTGGTAGATTCCTGCTTTGACATTGGAACACTAAAATTTGCCAGTACTAAGCATGGATAGGAGTTTTAAGAATGACAGGAATTTGACAGAAAATAAAGAGTCCAAAAGTGAAAAATATGCATTCGACAAGCATACACAAACTCTTTGTGAGAATCCAGTATATAATACAATATTAGGTAAACATTAAAAAATATATCAACTTTTTGTATGAAGCTTAGAAATTGGAGAAGGACGAGGTTTAGAGAGCCTTTCAACTATCATGGCAATACAAAAATGTTGATATTTTCTGGCAATGACCCAATAATGTTATTATACTGCACACTGAAAATGGCTACAATTATAGTTATGAAAATGATAATGCAAAAATAAAACGTATTTGCCACCCTAAACAAACCCAAAATTGAGAAGAAAGGGGGGTGAAATGATAATGACTTTTAACAAAATATTACTTTGTTACTATATTTAAAAGACAAAGACCTCAGGAAGTTTTTTAGCTTCAGCATAAAAATAGAATGCAAGCTCAATCTAGTGCAGGTGTGTTTGAATCCAATCTTTATTGACTAGGATTGTCAGTTTTCCTACGGAATGTGGGTGGTTCTCTCTAGCACTCCCACTTCCTCCACCAGGTGTGTTTGAATCCAATCTTTATTGACTAGGATTGTCAGTTTTCCTACGGAAGGTGGGTGGTTCTCTCTAGCACTCCCACTTCCTCCACCAGGTGTGTTTGAATCCAATCTTTATTGACTAGGATTGTCAGTTTTCCTACGGAATGTGGGTGGTTCTCTCTAGCACTCCCACTTCCTCCAGCAATAGAAGTTTACCGTCATTAAATAGCCAATGGTGCTGAAAGTGACATTAAACACCATTCAATCAATGAATCCATCTTTGGGCATGGCAAACAAAGTAGAACATAACAGAAAAGAAGTAACTGATAGAAAGGTTACAGTATACTTTATCTGCTGATATGAAATCATGCTGTTCTATATTGTAATATTGTAATACTGACTTCTGTACTTTAGTGAAAATTTCATATGCCCAAAAAAGTACAGGAATTTACAATGCTGTGCTCAAGTAGTTCAATTGATAGAAAACTAAAATTAGAAATTACTATAGATAAAGGCAACAGTAGTATACCGCTGTTCAATAGTCATAAATCGATTTAACTGAAACAAACCCGGGTCACAAACCAAAACCGATGGAAACACATCAACTATAAGAGGAAAACAACGGAACAACATGAACCCTGAACTGCTACAAAAACAAACGCCAAGATACATAGAAACGGACTATTTGATAACAACTGCCATATTCCTGACGGTACAGGACATTTTAAGAAAAATAGTGGGTTGAACCTGGTTTTATGGCTAGCAAAACCTCCCGCTTATATGGCAATGTTAAAAATACTATAGGCATCATTAAATACCAAGGATGGCAAAAAAGCGGTTAATACTAGTATTGACCATGCCGGCGGTAAATACCGGGAAATACTGGCAAATACTGGTCGATTGAAATTTTGAATGGACATTTAAAACCACTCTACCTGGTCAATTACTTTTAGTAATGAAACAATGAAAGTGTTAAATTCATTTTAAATGTTCTCATTTCTATTTTTATTGTAAATTCTTAATAAACAGTGATTTACAATGATTTATTATTACACAAGATAAAATGTTTCGTCCCTGGCAAGGAAACTCATCAGGTGGCTTTTGCACTGACTATAGCATTGCAATCATTACATTTTGCACTGGTTTTGTTGTTGTCTTATATTGTATAGAAATTCCAAATAGGGTTTGGTGCTTAAGGTCAAGATGGTTGTACTATGTGTATGTAAATCATGTAAATATTGATTATGTAAAGGTAAAATTTATACTACATTATATATATTTTTGGTTTAAACATAAATTACAGTTCAGCCATAAGAGTAAAGGTCCTTCATACCTTCCATTTCCTGCATAAAGATGATTTTTGTCTCACATTTAATAGACGAAATATTTTATTGTTTAAGTGAGTCTTCAAATATCACTTTTATTACTTTCAACCCATGTTTTGTCATCATTTATTTAGGGCTGTTGTTTTTATAGTAATTAAATTTTCACACTAGCAATGCCAGTTATAAGACACCTGTAACTTCATTTACCTGTAGTTTTATGTACCTGTAAAATTATGCATTTTCAATAAAAATATTTTGATTGAAAAATGTTGTAATAATTAATTTGTCAATTCTTTATATAAATCTAAAATATGCAATATCATAACTTATAAGGACTTAATTAGTAGGTATTAGTGTTAAAAATGAATAAAACATATCAAATTCATTCATTTATATCAGCTGAAACATGCCAAAAGATAAAAGTTTAAATATACCTTACTTTTTATCATTTTTTTACTTCAATTAATAGTAAAACCACCATGAACATTTCAATCGACCAGTATTTGCCAGTATTGACCACTTGAGTACTGTCCGGGCGGTAAATACCGGTAAATACCAGGGACGGTATTTACCGCCCAACCTTGTTAAATACCGAATGTCAGCGCATTGTTATATAAATAATGTCCATGAACCAATCAAAACTAAACTTAGTTTTGTCCATACTTAAATGAGAACCCAAATTCTTGACTGTGTAAAACTTATATTTAGACTTTCAAAGTGTCGCTGTGTATAAGTTATATGTATTTATAATTATATATGTAGTAGTAAATACACTTTAATTTTATGTGTAATACAATCCATGAGAGTAGTTCTCAATCAGCCAACCAAGGTGATATAAAAATCAGTCATGAATGTACAGGCTTTATCAAAACCCACAAGAAAAAAAAATATTTAAGTATATAATAAAGTATATTTGATGTGGTATTTTCAATATCACTCATCGTATCAAACCTCAACAAATACAATCATTAGAACTCTTAGGAACGTATTGATGTCTGGTTGGTACAGGTGAGATATTGCAAAAACCCTATCACAAACATTCATAATATAGTTAAAACAGACCATGGGGTTTGTTAAAGCCTGCAAAACCATGACTGACATCGATATCTATATAGATTGTATATGAATTTATTTGTTGATATTCTGGCCATTTCGATGAATTGTAACAAATTTCTAAGCTTTGCTTTAATCTGTCAATTAAAAGTTTCAATCATTGTACATTTTTATACAAAAATCACTTTGAACTATTTTTCTTGTAAAAATGAAATTACATCATTTTATTTAGTTATAAATTCATCATCACCTGACTCTATACTTTTTAAGAAAATTTAGTTCAAATGTATAATTCCGACATAAAGATCGGTGTCAAGTGAGGCCTCCTGCCCTAGTTTCTGTATTTGAACATCAACAATTCATGAAAAGTAATATATCATTATACACATAGTTTATGAAAATTTACTACAACTCAGTTCGAAATTTTCATATGCATGTATATTCCACCTCTACTCGTATTTCTTGTTGGAGAGCTGATGAAAACAAATTAAAACTTATTTTTAAAAGTCCCAAATTTTGGAAAGAATTTTTTAATTTTAAAATCTGTCCTTTGAAACAATCAATTAATCACAACTGATGAATATAAAATTATCTCTTATGCCCAAATGACACAGTAAGATCTGTCCGAACTTTATTCAGCCTGTAATTATAAGTATGGCAACATAAAAATTATCTCAAAGGTTAGGTACAGTAAGACACATTGACCATTTACAAAGACAGAATCAATTTCCAAACACTTAATGTAATGTCCACATCATTTCAGTATACAGATAAATCTGCGAAAAATACATAATTTAGGTTAAAGTATGATAGCTAATTAATGCACAATATACATATATACACCCACTAAAATCTCATATCCACTAGAACATGCCATTATTTCACCAAACACGATTTGAATAGTTGAATAATCATAAATAGATACGCATACTGCAAATAAATATCAGTATTGTTATGTAGAAGTCTCATTTCATACCAGTAAACAATAATGTTTAGTGGTTCATTCGGGTAAAAGGAATAACGAATTTTAATCCAAGATTATTCAGGGTATTAAAAAAACGCAATCTTTTGAAGAAATGAAAAGCACTAAAAATATTTATGAACATTTCTGACATGGTAATAGCACTCCAAAATGGAACTTGGCGAGTTAATCATGTCTGACTCAATAACACACACTTCCTCTTATATGACAGCCTTTCAAAATCCCTTTAGGTAACCATTAATTAGGCTGGTTTAAGAATAGCCATAGTTTGAGTTTATTCCATGTATTTTCAAGATCTTTTTCGTTCATTGGCCATTCAATAAGAGCTATGTCTTTCCACAACACAGCTAATTCGTGTGGAATTTCTTCCGTCTGTAAATCTTTTGTTATAACAATTATTTTCTGTAAATTTTGTGAAAAGTGATGATATTTTGCCCTTTCTATTGCGTATTCTCCCCACGTATCATGTTTAAAAGAAGCCGTAACGAGAAAAATAATATGCCTGCTCTGTTCGATGTTATCTGCAATTTCATCAGCAATAGGTTTTCCTACTATAAAATCTCTGTCAGATATACATATTTGCAGTCCCCATTTTCTTTCTAATTTTGGTATTAATACATGTTTTACCCATGAAAGGCCACCTTCAGGATAGAACACAAAAACATCATACTTAAAATTTACAGCAATACCCTTTTCTAGCATATTTCTAAAGCGTTTGTATAAATAAAATGAAATTCTCCATCTGAAACTGTATATAAGTGTAAAAGGAAAGAAAATCCCAATAAATGTCACAAACAATCCGATTACTGCTTTTAGCCATAATTTACTGTTACATCCTGCATACAAATAATTGTAATATAAAGCAGCATGGTGTGTATTACTTTCTGTTGAGTTTTGAAGGATGCATTTGTATGTTCCATCAGCATCAAGTGTCACATTGGTTTTATCAAGCCATTGGATAAAGTCAGAATTTGTGCAGTCACATACAAGTGCATTATTGTCCAAATAAAGTCTGAATCCGTGTTTTTCGTTTAATTGTTTGAAATAAGCTTGAAAGGAGATATTTATGTTGGTTAGAAGGTTGTTGGTCACATCAAGTTCCTTGAGATTTGGTATTTTTGTGATCGCCATAGGAATTTGTCTGAAAAGATTATTTGATAGATTCAAGTGGGTTAACTTTGTCATATGTTCAAAGATATTAAGCTGCAATTCCCATAAGAAGTTGTTTGAAATGTCAAGTTTTTCTGTTCCTGGTATATAGGTGAAAATATTGTCCTGCATTTTGCTTGTGATGTATAAATTTGAGTGTTCTATTATCAGCGTTCTGAGGTTAGATAGTGGATGCAAATGCAGTGTGTCGAAAATTACCCTCGAATCAATTCCTGTGACATCCAAATAATCTATTTCCGAACCGGCTAATATTTTCCCCTGATCAACAGTTTGACAGAAAGATACATCGAAACGACTTACTTTTGTATTTTCCGGTATTTCCCATAATACTGGTTCACCAGTACGGAAAATATGACTCATTTGTACAACTTGTATGGAAGAGGGTAGTGTTATGACCCTGTCTTTTGGAATACTACTCATATTGAATTCTAAATGTTGAGTGAAATTTATAAAACCTAAAGGTATATATGAATACTCAAACTTCCAAAGATTACTGGTACTGTTAAAAAACTGTATTGTATTGATTAGTTGATGTCCGTTAAACAATGAAAATCGATTTTTTGACAATGAAATTTCACGAAGACATTCTGGTCTATCAAATGTTAAAAGAGATCCATTGTTAAAGTCTATAATATTATTGTTTGAAACATCGATAACTTTTACACAAATTGTTTTCAAATATTGCATCATGCCCTGTGTGATAATAACTTCATATCTGTATGTACTGTTGTTTGTAATTGATTCGTCATTTACATGATGAAAGTTGATCATTTCCATAGAACCATTTGCTAAAGGTTTCAGAAGATGGAAAGCTTGGATTAGATGCATGTACGTGTTTGATACATCTAACACTTTAAGATGTGGAAAAGGTTCAAGTATTCCATTTTCTACTTTTACAAAATGTCGACATTTCCACAAATACAGATATTCAACACTTGAGTTAAAATTTGTGAACGTGCTGTTATTAATTTCTCGTACCTGACAATGACTGAACTCCAATTTCCGAAGATTTCCCATTTTCTTAAATTCCTGTCCAAAAATAGGGAATGGTGCCAGATCAATAGAAAAATCTTCCAAGTTTATTAGTTTTGCGAACGCTCTATCTGGATAATGTGTCCAGTTAGCATGGTCTGAAAAATTTATATTTCTACTGACGTTGAGCACTCGTAACTTTGCAATAAATCTGAAAAGTGTAGGAGTGAACACAGATAAATTTAGTCTATTTCCGACGAGCTCTAGTTTTTGTAAAGAGTCTAATCCATCGAATGCATTCGGCTGTAGAATTTCCAATTTGTTGTTATTGATTGTTAGTTTAATCAGTGCACTTAAATTCTTGAAGGTGCCGTTTTCGATTATTTGTATTTCGTTTTGATCAAGGATAAGAACGTTAATGTGTACAGACAGATTTTTTGGCACCTCTTTCAAACTTTTATTTGTATAATCTGCTGTCACCCATTTGTTTACTGTTTCTTTGGATGTTGTCAAAACTTTTGCACTTAAACAGCATACAACTGAACAGACTAAGCCCAAAACTGTGTGCATCGTTATTCTGAAATCCATTTAGTATTTATCCAATGTGCTTTCAAGCAATTATATTAACAAGTAGATTTTGCGAGATGTAAACAATACAGATCCTTGTTCGTATGTGAAAACCGAATTCTTGCATCATTCAGCAGATCTATAAAATGAATGAATTAAATAGTAACACATATAATAACTTCCTTAAAATAAACATAAAGTTGTTTTTTTTTTAAAGTAAATGCATGGTGTACATTGTATTCAAACAGTCATGTAATACTTTAATGGGTGTTAATATAAAATATGAAATGTTGAACTTATATCAGGTAGATTGACACAAATAGGAAGTCATGAGGCCAAAGTTGTGTTATTCTTTGGTTTGCGTCTGTTTTGTATAAGGTTTTGGTGGTCTTCAGCCACATTTAACAAAAAGAATTAAATGTTTTATTTTTTAATAATTAAATAAACATTTGGATTTATAAGGAGCATTTGAACGTTAGTCATATATATGTCTTTAAACATTGAAATAACAAAACAAAAAACACATTGTAATATTGACGTATTGTTTGCAACAATTTTTTTTAACAACAATACATTTGATGTTAGAGATGGGTATAGTTAAGAATAAGTGTGCGTTTATCTTCATGACTTGCTGACGGATTTGAGACCAAAGACGACGTTTAATACAATTGAAAAGAACTGTCTGGCGTGTATTATAAAAGACTGGGATTGAATTGAGGTTTGGTCAGTGACCTAGGCAGACTATGTATAAATTAGATTTTGATTGAATATGGTTATTATGTAATTTTTATATTAATCTATATGCTAAAATGATGAGGACATTCCAGAAAGTGTTTGGACAGTCATTTTGTTTTTGTTATATAAAGAAAATGGTCAATGCGTCTTACTGTCGAACTACCGAGTTTCATTTTAAAGTTTCCATATTTATTGTCAACATAACTGTTTATTCTCAGTTATGTTTGATTAAGAAAAAGTACAGTTGAATAAAATGCGAACAGGCCTTACTGCGTTACCAGAGCATAACGTCATTAATTGGGATTTACTGAATGCATATTAATAAGAAATATCTGTTATTTTGGCTATCAAATTGGTCTGATTCGAGCGCCATTGATGAAACTTATGTAGTCGATACGTGTGTCTGTAATGAGTTTTTACAACCACTGGGTCGACCCCACTGCTGGTAGACTTTTTGTATCACCAACCCAATAGTCAGCATTTTTGTCTTGACATTGAATAGGATTTTTGAATATTTACTGTTTATAAAATGTTGAATTATTAGAAACTCTTAGGTGTTTCTTCCACCAGGCATAGATTGCCTAAGCAATTATTTGGCACACTTTTTCGGAATTTTCGGTTTTAATGTTCTACAACTTCGTTTTAGATTTGGCCGCCATATTGTTTTGATTTGAGTGGCTCTGATGTTTTTGTAGACGAAACGCCTGTCTGGCGCACCATGTTATAACTTGATGAGTTTTAACTTTAATATAGAACTGATATAACACCTTGAATCATGCAGTATTAGTAATAGTCTTGACATTTTTATAAACAAAATACTGCTAATTACATTAATTGACAGCGATTTCCATTCAGCAAAATACAATTTTAAATTACAAATCACGTCTGCCGATATCTAAAAACAAACCAAACTGTTGTCAAGTTCTGACTTGAAGTATTTCAAACAATTTTTGTATAATACAATTGTAATGCACGAGGGGATACATATAAATATTTTGTACTTCATCTGTACTGTAAAACAATCTTTCTATATAACTGCGGGCAAGCTCTGATTACTGCAAGGTCAATTTTAGATACGTCAGATCGGTCTATACATATCATCTCTTATACCTATACCTATATCAAACCAATTGCGACTAAAATGTTCGATTACAAACACGTGTTGCAGGATCTCAATATTGATGACTTCAAGTCTGAAACTCCTGACTGCACCTGTGCTAATTTCCCATTCGTATATAATCCGGATGGCCAAGTTATTACTTGTGACCTGACCTTTGTCAATAACACTGCTCTACGAAATGTGTTAATCCAAATTAAGGCCCGAAATATCGTGAGCCTAAATCCACCAAAACACAACTTTAAAATATTGATGGTCGGAATGAA
Source organism: Mytilus coruscus (assembly GCA_017311375.1). Taxonomy (NCBI): domain Eukaryota; kingdom Metazoa; phylum Mollusca; class Bivalvia; order Mytilida; family Mytilidae; genus Mytilus; species Mytilus coruscus. The sequence goes on from CM029600.1 coordinate 31,092,486, forward strand.
TTGACGATTATGCCAGGAAAGGATTCTATTGTTTGTGTTCTTGTCTTTTTTTTTTTTTTTTTTTTTTGCCATATCGTCAGTTTGTCATCGATTTATGAGTTGAATATCCCTTTTGTATCTTCCACCTCACTTTTAGTTCTGATCCGACCTTTTCCTTTCCCAGAATTCATCCCCGTCGACCCACTTTGCAGAACCTAACTTTTTGATTTATAGTTCAACTTGTTCTCGTCATTAATATGCATGCAATATTTTTAGGCGGACGTAAGCAATCAATATATAATTTAAATCAATCTAAATTACAGTTTGTACAAATAGTATGAAATTGAGAATGGAAATGGGGAATGTATCAAAAAGACAACAACCCGACCAAAGAGCAGAAAACAGCCGAAGGCCACCAATTGGTCTTCAACACAGCGAGAAAATCTGTAAGCTATAATTGGATAAGAAGGTTTTTTTTTTACATTTCAACGTTGCAAAATATTTTGTTGTTAAAAACGTTTTTATGAAAAACAGTAGCTTAATTACGAATTGCTAGTATTGAAAATCACTTCTGGTGTCGTATGAATGTTTTGTTTTTATACACTTGTTTAACTATAAATTATGATTATAAGATTACTTACCAAATTTCAACTGTACACTAATGTTTTTAAAGTATTATTTGAACAAGTGAACCCACTTCAATTATATAGTATATATGTCATTTTATATTTAGTTATATGTGAGAGTCCAATTTCGTTTTTATGTACAAAAATGAGTGTAACGATAAGCATATGTAAAAGACGCGGTCTGATTATTTTCAGTGAATGGCAACAGTTTACCAAACTAGACATTTGAAAGTCACTCCCAGCTTTAAAAGTGGTATTTGTACATCTTTTGCACTAAAATACGATCATCTTAACCTTGTGTGTTCACATTCGGTTTAGTGTTAGGGTTAAAGATTTCACATGACTGACGGTTTACGAATTTGATGATGCTTTGTGTTTGCTAAGAAAACAATTACATATATACAATATCCTTAAATATAAAAGAAACTGGATTTCGGAAAGAACAAGATTGAAAGTAGCTATACGAAAATCGTTCAAGGATAGGCTAAAAGGTTATAATCTATAAACCAACCTACAAAAAAATTTCAAAATCCCAGTCTTTTCTGATCGGAATCGATTTATATCGTACAAATTTACTTAATCATAAAATGTACAAGTATTCGACAGTAGAAGAACGAAGAAAAACGTTTTTCTAGCACCGTACTGTAAACAGACCAAATATTTTAAAATTTCAAGAACATGCAAGTTTTGCAAGCTATTTCAAATAATCAATGAATGCATACAATTCATTGATCTCCAGTTTATGTTTCTACCTGGAATTTGTATCTTCTTTTTTATGCTATCTATATGTTGATATATTTGTTTAGGTGAGAAAAGAGAAATAATAAACCAAATTATGTCGGTTCAACGATTAAAAATGGAAGGCCGTACAGATCTCGTGCGATGTTGTACGATGATTCACCAAAATAACGTTCTAGCGAAAACAAAATGAAGCAGTATACAATCAAGTGGCGATAACATGTAAAAGAAAACTATTTAACTGATCGAAAAACTTTCTATTATTTTAAGAAAATTTGAAAACAACACTTTATAAGTTTCATGCGTCCGAAACGCTTTACTTGATTTACCTTAATCGTGAACGCCAAAAGCCGAATATTTGAAACCAAGGATGCATAAGAATCGAAATAGGTAAAAAGGTATAGGACCAAATGGATCTAAAAATACCCAAATTCATATAAGGCCAACTTTGCCTGAGGGAGTTGAAACCTTAGTTTCTTTATAATTTCTTAATTTATAAACGGACAATTTTAGAAACGTTTGTTATACATCATGTCAATACCGAAGTTCTGACTAGTAAGCTGATGATACCCTCGGAGTCTGATAGTCCACCAGCAGTGGTATCGAACCAGTGCTGTAAAACATGTAAACAAAACTTTATAATCTTATTCGTTCGAAGCGGTTTTCTGATATACCTTCACCAGGAACGCTCAAAACCGAATATTTGAAAGCCAAGGATGTATATGAACCGAAACAGTTCAAAAGACAGATCAGAAAGGACGTAAAAAATAGCCAAACCCACTGATCTGATGATGCCATCGGAATTGATATTCCACAAGCAGCGGAAACAACCTAGTACTGTAAAATATAAAAACAACACTTTACAAATTCCATTTGTTCGAAGCGCTTTTCTGGTTTCATCTTCATCATGAACGCTCGTAGAAGGATGCAATAATAACGTTAAAAGATGACTTACCTTGCGGAGTGTCAAACATGAGAACACAACTTTTCATATTAGGAGGTCGAAGTAACGCGTTTGTATGCATACAACTATAGTATGATTTAGTGCGATTGGTGGTCGTGTTCTCCAAATGCAATCAAATTTAGTAGGTAACGATAACAATATATGTTAATTGGTACTTTAATTTATTGATTAGAAGTGCACTTTGAATTAAAACAATTAAAGTCACACCGTTTATTTTATTATTCAGGCAAATTTCTTCTGTAAATATGACTTTTCATTGACTTAAACCTATGATTCCTCAAGTAATGAATCTAGAAAATATATGTCTTTTGAAAGCAGGTGATTAATGATATTTAAATTCTGCAATAATAAAATTGATTTATTGCATGATAAAAACGTTTTTGTTTATAATGTTATTTACATGTTTTACTTATAGATTAGCAATATTTGGTCGTATTCATAAAACATGTCCAAGTATTCTATGGCCAATTTATTCTTTCACATTGCTAATAATCAAACCTAAAAAACTTTAAAGTATTAACATGGTTAATAAAAGGGATGTAAATCATATTGAATAGTGATTTGAACAAATGGAATGAAACAACATTCAAATAGTTCGGTGAGGACAAAGAATAAATTATTTAAAAGAGGAGTTTGTTTTTCTGCTTCTGGTAAAATTCAATACTTGTGCATGTCAAATTTCTTCATCTAAAAAAAAAAAAAAAAAAAAAGAATAAATCAGCTTTTTGAAAATTGTGCATTCTATATGAAATAATGATCAAACTTAATCATTAAATATTAAAATTGCGATCGTTTCAACATCAGAAGCTTAATTTTATTGATAACTACATTGGTTTAAAAAAAACCTTTTTCTGTATACATGTTATATATCAACGATCATTGTTCCTTCAATGTATACCATTTTATAGTACATAGAATGCTATTTACTACGAAAAATAGAAGGGAAAATACAGATTTTCCATTGGACGAGAAGGGGTGTGTATGTTCAAAGTAACGGATAGTCAATGAGAAATGCACCGAGAAATTAATTTCATAGTATATACCTTCCCATTGACTATCAAAATTAGGACATATTCACATTCGAATTATATTTCAATTAATCTATAATTGATAGTTGACTTTGCTGACTACTTTCTTCTACTTTTTTAAGACAATTTCTTGTAATTACTGCAAAACAATAATCCTTCAAACTATTTGAAAGAATTTCAAAAACCTATATGTCTGTATTGGAATATTTCTAACTCTCATTACCGTGTTTTAATCAACAGTAAGTTTTGGCATCAAAAGTCAACTTATTATTGACTTTATACAGAAAGCTTGTCTAATTAAAGTGTTAAATATAAGAATATGTTGTATGAGTGCCAATGAGACAACTCTCCATCCAAGTCACAATTTGTAAAGTAAACCATTATAGGTCAAAGTACGGCCTTCAACACGGAGCCTTGGCTCAAACCTAACAGCAAGCTATAAAGGGCCCCAAAATGACTAGTGTAAAACCATTCAAACAGGAAAACCAACGGTCTAATCTATATAAAAACGAGAAACGAGAAACACTTATGAACCACATCAACAAACGACAACCACTGAACATCAGGTTCCTGACTTAGGACAGGTGCAAACAAATGCAGTTAGTTTATTTACACATAATACACGGACATATAGCAAAATAATTTCTTAAAATAATGCAAGAATTTTAATTTTGATAAATTCAGTGGTATTGTCATAAAGTGCATTTAAGCGAACCATGGTATAGGAAACATCGAATTCACTCATCTTATCACACATTATAAAAATGGTTTATTATTAGGTTCATTGACCCAAACCTATGATTCCTCAAGTATGAATTGCGAACATCTAAAAATTGGGTCATCTAAGGCAGACGATTAATAGAATTGTAATTTGTACATAAACAACAAAATTGCATGCCAAATACATTCATTGTTTTGCTGTTTTTTTTTTCAACAGTTTTTAAGAAACGGGAATTCAACGAAAATGCTTTGCCGTTCGCACTTAATATCATAATATATACCTCCCTATGACTATTCAAGTTAGCACATATTCACAACTCGATTAATATTATAACTGATCTATTGAAAGCGGGTTTTTCATACGGATTTGTAAAAAGATTTCATTAAATAAGTTTTGGTTATTTAATATTTACTCACTAGTAGCATAGCTGTTATATTTTGTGTTTATAAATCCATCAAACTCGGATTAGGACTTTGACGTTTAAATGTCAATCATTAACTCAGAATTAAAAAAAAAGTGGTTGCTGCTTGTGTATGTTTTTGGCGCCTATTAAAACATTTAAACCCGCTGCATTTTTATGCACCTGTCCAAAGTCAGGAGCCTGTTGTTCAGTGGTTGTCATTTGTTGATATGGTTCATAAGTGTTTCTCGTTTCTCGTTTTTTATATAGATTAGACTGTTGGTTTTCCTGTTTGAATTGTTTTACACTAGTCTTTTTGGGGCCCTTTATAGCTTGCTGTTCGGTGTGAGCCAAGGCTCCGTGTTGAAGGCCGTACTTTGACCTACAATGGTTTACTTTTACAAATTGTGACTTGGATGGAGAGTTGTCTCATTGGCACTCATACCACATCTTCTTATTTATATTGTATAGAGAGAAAGAGATTTCTACTTCTTTACATTTTAAAAAATAAATTGACCAAAAACAGTCATGAACAACTTAGTGGCAGTCAATTCTTAATTTCACAGTAAAGCTAAAGCTGCTTGGATTAGAAAAATAGATATAGGTGGCCGATGGATAGAATTGTGACATAGGCATTAAAAAATCAACTATAAATAAATCAATCATAAGCTTATATGTTTAGAAAACATTTTTTTTTATTTCACAGTTAAACTAAAGCTATATTTATATATATAAAATAGATACATACGTTGCGAATTTGCTTCAAACATTATCGCAGTGCTTCAATTCGTGACGAAAGTAATCAAGTTCATTAAAAACAGTTTAACAAATTGACCTCCATCATCATCATTTTATGTGACTTAATATTTATCTTTTCTCAAGTATATTTACAACTCTTCCAATCAAATTGAAAAAATTCCTTTCACAAAGTTTCATAGTTCATACCTATCTGTATACGAAATAACAGCATATCTGGCCAGAATAATAAGATGGCATTGCACTGAGACTAAGGTATTAACAACAACAATTTTCTGTCGTTTTTAAATGAAATCATCTTGTCTTTCTAATATTTTGTCGAAAACCAAAAATATTGATAATAAGGTATATAAAAATCACTGTGAAAAACGAATCAAATAACAGTTTCTTATTTTTAGAAAAATGCACAACTAATAACGTCAAATGATGACTTACCTTGCGAAGTTTCAAAAAATGATAACCCTACTCTTCATATCAGGAAGTTGAAGCAACGCGTTTGTATGCATACCATATTAGTATGATTTAATACGATTGGCGGTCGTGTTATTCAAATGCAATTAAATCTGACGATAACAATAACAATTTATGTTGATTATTTCTGTAATGTATCAAATTAAGGACAATTTATTTATAGATAAGAAGTGCACTGTGAATTAAAACAATTGAAGTCATTTGGTTTATTTTGTAATTCACGCAAGTTTCTTTTGTAAAAGTGACTTTCCATTAATGACAATCTTCATAGATGCCAGGATTAAATTTTTGTACGCCAGACGCACGTTTCGTCTACAAGACTCATCAGTGACGATCAAATCAAACAAGTTTAAATGGCAAAATAAATTACGAAGTTGAAGAGCATTGAGGACCCAAAATCTAAGATATTCTTTTCCTGGGGTAGACAATCTTTAGTTAGAAAAATTAAAAATTTGATTTAAAAGAATATTTTCTAATTTGGACACACAATGGAAAGGTATATACTACAGAAATAAAGTGCTCGGTGCAAAAATATTTCGCATTGACTATCCGTTACTAAGAACATACTCAGTCCGTCTCGTCTATTGCAAAATCAATATTTTCCCTTTTATTTTTCATAGTACATGGCTTTCCATGCACAATAAAATTCTATTCATGGATGACCTTTCGTTGTAGATGAAATATTCCAGTGAACATCACTATCGAAGTGTACAATCACATGAGGCAATTTCCGTACGAAAACAGAAAAAGCAAAACAATTCACAAAATACTGTTTTGTCCACTTATAATGATAATTACAAACTTGAGACTAGAAATATAAGAACATTTAAGATTGATTTTTGAATATTACATATGTTATATAATAGTATATATATGGAACTCAAACTTGAAAAGGGAGGAAAGGTGTAGTTAAAACAATACTTAATCTTATTATCATACAAGACTAAGAGATTCTGTTTATATATATTTTGAGGAACAATGACATTTGATATATAAAACAAAAGGAAAATACAACAACAATATATTCACCAATAAGAAAGTAGGCATCTGATGTTGAAACGATCTTAATTTTATTGTTTATTGTTTAATCCTTATTTAAAAATATATATATCATTTTTGAACAGCTGATTTATCATGGTGTGTTTTTGTTTTAAATGAAGAAAATACACTCATCGTAGATACCAGGATTAACATTGTTTAAGCCAGACGCACGTTGCGTCTAAAGAAGACTCATCAGTGACGCTCGAATTAAAACAGTTAAAACGACTAAATAAAGTACTGTAAATTCAGAAATTATGTGTATTTTTATTGCGAATTTTGAAAAACAACAGAAATGCGAGTTTGATTATTGCGATTTTAGGAAAAGCTACACGAGTTCTTATTATTGCGATACTCAAGTCGCATTATTCGCATTAATAAAACCTCGCAATAATGCCTGAATTTACAGTACGTAGTTGACGTTTATTTACAACCCGAGTAATCTTTTCAATCGTCTATAATTATAGTGTCAACATAGCAACAAGTATATTGACACTATAATTATAGACGCTAGGATACAGAGCTATATGGGCAAGTGTGACCACTCTGCGTTCATCTTTTGTACAACCGTTGTTATACAATTTACATGTCCATAATTTCCACTTACATCACCAGGCGATTTGGAAGGAATGATACTAAAGGTCCTTTATACAGTTCACAATTTGGTACTGCTCATAGGAACAAAATTATTGATACCGCCAATTTAAAACAAAAATCTTCTATAAAACTATAACGAAAACTTATGGGGTGAAAGTTTTGAAATCCTCTACAAGTGATCCTCATTTACCGTTGATTGAGGGGTAAACATGATGGCAATGGTGACACCTATTTCCCATCGAAACTGTACAGAAGACCACCCTCATCTTCTAAGAAACTGCTCTGCCGATTTCAACCTTAATAACAAATATGCATGCTTAATAGTAGGTCTTTTATTGATTATTGTCACTTGTTTCCATCGGTAAAAAGCATGGCTACAAGGGTAAACTTCATGTTCTTATAAAAAAAACTTATTCGACTTATTTCTTTTTAAACATATCTTACAACGTAAGTGTAGTATATATAAGATAAGTAGTATAAAGAGAGACAATTGTTGTCTACATTTCATTTTATTGTTGTAGTGTCTCCTTGCATTGATTTGTTATATTGATTTTGATGCTTAACATGTGCTTCAGGGATAAAGCTATGTACCTTGAATGATGTTGGGTTATTCGGTTTACGTTTTAGCAAGATTTACCACAATAAGACTAATTTTTAGCTAAAACCAGACGACTAATTCCCTTTAAAAAAGCCTAAAACAATTACAGTTCCAATTTTATCTTTCGCCCAGAAGTGTTCGTTCTTTGTTAGATTTATTTGTATGCTTGTTTGATTTTTTTAATCAGCTGTGTTGTATGTCTGTGATGTATGTCTACACAGTTTTGGCTTCTGGATCCCATTGTCACTTTAACCTATTATATCTATTAGGGTTGCGTCCCTAATTTTGTCAATGTAACGAAACTATAAACAGCTGTCATACAAGTGTGAGGTCTAGCTAGCTATGCAATAAGGTTTAATTTGTTACCAAGTCAGGAATATGGCATTTGTTTTCTATTCGTTCTGTTGGTTGAAAAAAGTCTAACGTTTGTTTTTGTCAGTTTTTATGGATTTCCTCTTTTTGAGTTTACTATGAAGTTCGGTATATTCCGAATTTTTCAAATTCCCAATGGATGAATTTTATTGATTAAAAAAGTAATTGTAACTCTCTTATAGAAAGCTTATTTCTTACTATTATTTAAGGCCCCTTTTGATTTTCAAGCTTTCGTTTATCGAAAGTTTGTTTGCCTTCCAAGCTATTGATTCTGATATTTTATACAAAGACACGTAACAGCATCATAATTGACACTTGGATTTATAATTGTTGAACAATTATTTTTTCAATCAATTTTCATACAGGAAGCCTTGAAGTACAATGTAAATATTTCTTTACTCATTTTTCATACAGAAAGACTTGTAGTACAATATATAGATTTTCTCTGCATTGAAATAATGAGAGATGTCTATTCTAAATTCTTTTTCAATTTGTGTGACTGAAGTGTACTCTATATTGTCTTTTGATTAAAGGGCATGTATTTTATTTAGTCGGGGGTATATGCGTAGTTATTCATATTTGACCATGACCGGAACAATTGCCTATATATTGATGAACAAATCGTTTTCAAGTCAAAAAGATATTCGTAGACTACTCATACGATTGTTTTAATTACCATGCACAAGAAATGCACCCAACATGGAAAGAATTCTGGACAAAATGCATACTTTGGTAACATCATTTAATTTTTGTTGATGTGTTATTTGGAAAAACTCACTCATAAAATAATGAGATTCAGTCTTAAATAGCAAGAAAAACAAGAATTAAGCGCATTTATTGATGAACCAAATCCTAACCATTTGTTGACTATTTAACATTTGTTTTGAAACGAACCCCAGAAAACACATATAGTGTTCAGTTGATTTGTTACTCGCATGAAAATAAAATGGAATGCAAGAAAGGTAAGAATCCGCATTATTTAAAGATGGTTACGAAAGTATTCTGATAAGCAATGTCTATCAAACTTAATACAGCATGACTTTGAGATGAAGAACAGCAATACAAGCCTTGTTCCTTTATGGTTGTTGTTTTTATATAGTCGTAGTGATTTTGTGGCATGAATGATACATTTTTTTTCCTTTCTAGTATAATAACCTGCCACAAAAATTCCTTCCAGAAGCAGTTGTTACCAATCATGATAAAGGTGTCATATTATGATTATTCAATACAAACATCGGAAACAGATTTCACTGCCTGGAATTTATTGCTACAGTTGTACTGTTTTATTAGATGTGATTATTTCATTTATTGTTTGAAAGTTGAATAAAATGATCATCGCTTACAAGTTTCTCTGCGAGTTGATTTGTATTAATCAACGATAAGAACTTTACGAAAAATACATTTTGCTAATTGCTTACTAAATGTCCATTGGCAAATATATAATGAATATTCAGGACAATATGAATGATTGAGTAAAGTAAACAAATATCATGACAATATGAGGTTTTGAGTTAAGTAAACACATTGTCATGGCAACATGCATGATTGAGTAAAGTAATCACATTGGCATGACAATATAAATGACAGAGTAAAGTAAACACATTGTCATGACAATAAGAATGATTGAGTAAAGTTAACACATTGTCACGACAATATGAATAGTTGAGTAAAGTAAACATCATTAACATGACAATATGAATGATTGAGTAAAGTATGATAATATAAAAATTGAGTAAAGTAAACACATTGTCATGACAATATGAAAGATTGAGTAAAGTAAACATACTGACATGACAATATGAACAATTGAGTAAAGTTAACACATTGACATAACAATATGAACGATTGAGGAAAGTAAAACATTGTCATGACAATATGAACGTTTGAGGAACGTGAACACATTGACATGGCAATATGAACGATTGAGTAAAGTGAACACATTGTCATGGCAATATGGACGATTGAGTAAAGTAAACACATTGTCATGACAATATGAACGATTGAGTAAAGTAAACACATAGTCATGACAATATAAATGATTGAGTAAAGTAAACACTTTGTCATAGCAATATGAACGATTGAGTAAGGTAAACGCATTGTCATGACAATATGGAGGATTGAGTAAAGTAAACACATTGACATAACAATATGAGCGATTGAGTAAAGTAAACACATTGTCATGACAATATCAAAGATTGAGAAAAATAAACACATTGACATGATAATATGAACAATTGAGTAAAGTAAACACATTGTCATGACAATTTAAATGATTGAGTAAGGTGAACACATTTTTCATGGCATAATGCAAGATTGAGGAAAGTAAACACATTGACATGATAATATGCATGACTGAGTAAAGTAAACACATTGTCATGACAATATGAAAGATTGTGTAAGGAAACACATTGTCATGACAGTATGAACGATTGAGTAGAGTAAACACTTTGTCATGACAATGTGATGATTGATTAAAGTAAACACATTGTCATGACAATATGCATTATTGAATAAGGTAAACACATTGACATGATAATATGCATGACTGAGTAAAGTAAACACATTGTCATGACAATATGAACGATTGATTAGATTTAACATTTTGTCATGACAATGTGATGATTGATCAAAGTAAACACATTGTCATGACAATATGCATTATTGAATAAGGTAAAAACCTTGTCATGACAATATGAATGATTGAGTAAAGTAAACACATTGTTTGACAATGTGAATGATTGAGTAAAGTAAACACATTGACATGTCAATATGAATGATTGGGTAAAGTAAACACATTGACATGACAATATGAATGATTGATTAAAGTAAACACATTGTTATGGCAATATGAACGATTGAGTAAAGTAAACACATTGTCATGACAAAATGAATGTTTGAGTTAAGGAAACATATTGTCATGCAAAAATGAATGATTGAGTTAGGTAAACACATTGTCATGCTAAAATGAATGATTGAGTAAAGTAAACACATTTTCATGACAATATGAATGATTGAGTAAAGTAAACACGTTGTAATGACAATTTGAATGCACATGAACTAACACCTGTCACTGGACACGCAAAATGCGATAAATGAACATTTAAAGTCTTTTTCTATACAATCGACAAGCATAGATATACACTTTTCTGAATTGTCAGAAATATTTGTATTATAGCTGTCATTTTGAGGTTGCAAATATCCAGTTATTAAAGTAAAAAAAAAAAGATCAGTAAACAATAACATTCAAACAGATTATATAAGAAGTAAAATGAACAATTTGTTTCATTTCTCCAGAAAGTGGACACTTCATATTGGTTTTTCATGAATGCAATTAGCGTTAGAATAAATCCCTGATATTTCAGTTAGGCTGATTTAAGAACAACCACAGCTTGAGTTTATTCCATGTATTTTCAAGATCTTTTTCGTTCATTGGCCATTCAATAAGAGCTATGTCTTTCCACAACACAGCTAATTCGTGTGGAATTTCTTCCGTCTCTAAATCTTTTGTTATAACTATTATTTTCTGTAAATTTTGTGAAAAGTGGTGATATTTTGCCCTTTCGATTGCGTATTCTCCCCATGTATCATGTTTAAACGAAGAAGTTACAAGAAATATAATATGCCTGCTCTGTTCGATATTATCTGCAATTTCATCAGCTATAGGTTTTCCTACAGTAAAATCTCTGTGTTGTATACACATTTGAAGCCCCCATTTTCTTTCTAATTTTGGCATCAGTACGTATTTTATCCATGGAAGGTCATTTTCAGGATAGAACACAAAAACGTCATACTTGAAATTTACAGCAATACCCTTTTCTAAGTTATTTCTAAAACGTTTATATAAATAAAATGAAATTCTCCATCTGAAACTGTATATAAGCGTAAAGGAAAGAAAATCCCAATAAATGTCACAAACAATCCGATTACTGCTTTTAGCCATAATCTATTGTTACATCCTGCATACAAATAATTGAAATATAAAGCAGCATGATGTGTATTACTTTCCTTAGAATTTTGAAGGATACATTTGTATGTTCCATTAGCATCAAGCGTAACGGGTTTATGATTAAGCCAAAGAATGAAGTCCGAGTTTGTACAGTCACAAACGAACGCATTATTGTCCAAATATAGCTTGAATCCTTGTCCCTTACCTTTGAAAAATTCTTGAAAGGTGCTATTTATATTAGTTAGAAGGTTGTTTGTCATATCCAGTTCCTTGAGATTTGGTAATCTTGTGACTGCAAATGGAATTGTTCGGAAAAGATTATTTGATAAATTTAAATACGTTAATTTTGTCATATTATCAAAGACATTTTGACGCAGTTCCCACAAAAAGTTATTTGAAATGTCAAGTTTTTCTGTTCCTAAAACGTATGTGAAAACATTCTCCTCCATTTTGTTGGTGATGTATAGATTTGTGTGCTCCATTATCAGTGTTGTGAGTTTTGACAATGGATGCAAATGCAATGTGTTGAACACTACTTGGGAATCAATTCCTGTTACATCCAAATAATTTATTTCCGAACCGTTCAATAATTTTGCCTGATCAACAGTTTGACAAAAAGATACATCGAAACGACTTATATTTGTATTTTCTTGTATTTCCCATAATACTGGCTCACCGGTATGGAAAATATGACTCATTTGTACGACTTGTATGGAAGAGGGTAATGTTATGATTCTTTCTGGTGGAAAACTACTGATATCGTAATTTAAATGGTGCGAATAATTAATAAAACCTAAAGGTATAAATGAATAATCAAACCTCGAAAGATTTCTAGTTCTCGCAAAAAACTGTTTTATATTGTAAAGTTGATGTCCGTTAAACAATGAGAATCTATTTTTAGACAGTGAAATATAACGAAGACACTCGGGACTGTCCATTGTTAAAAGCGATCCATTTTCAAAGTCTATAATATTATTATTAGAAACATCGAGAACATGTACACAAATTGTTTTCAAGTATTTCATCATTTCTGCTGTTACATTTACTTCATACCTGTAAGTACTTTCATTTATAATTGATTCATCATTCACGTGATGAAAGTTGATCATTTCCATTGTACGATGTGATAGAGGTTTTAGAAGCTGGAAAGCTTGGATTGGATGCATGTATGTCTCTGATATATCTAACACTTTAAGATTTGGGAAAGGTTCGAGTAAACCAGTTTCTACTTTTACAAAATGTCGACATTTGCTCAAGTACAAAAATATAACACTAGAGTTGAAATTTTTCAACATGGTGTTATTCAATACTCGTACCTGGCAATGGTTAAATTCCAATTTGCGGAGTTTTCCCATTTCCATAAATCCTTTTCCAAAAATTGGGAATGGTGCAAGATCAATCGACAAATTTTCCAACTTCCTTAGTTCTGCGAATGCTACATCTGGATAAATTGTCCAGTCTCCATGATCAGATGAATTCATATTTCTACTGACGTCGAGCACTGTTAAATTCGCTATAAAGCTGAATAGTTTGGGAGTGAACATTGACAACATTATGTTGTTACCAGCCATTTCTAAAACTTGTAATGAGAACAATCCATCGAACGCATTCATTTGTAGAATATTTAATTTGTTGTTATTAATTGTTAGTATAAACAATTCACTCAAATTCTTAAAGGCGCCGTTTTCGATTACTTGTATGTCGTTTTGGTCAAGAATAAGTTCATTAATGTCTACATGCAGATTTTTTGGAACCTCTTTCAGACTTCTGTTTGAATAGTCTACTTTCACAAATTTGTTTACTGCTCCTTCGGAATTCGACGAAACGTTTGTAGTAAAAATGCACAAAACTGTAATAAAGAATCCCAGATTTATATCGATAGTAATTCCCAAATCCATGTTTAAAAGTAATTATTCAATTTAGAAAAGATTCTTGGCAGATAGAAAGAATTCCATTAATCTCTAGTTCATGTTGATATTACGAAAAGAAGACAGTACATATCTTTCTTACTATGAGAAAACCATAGTCTAGTGTTAGACTGCAGACCTGTAAAATTAATAAATGCTTCACTTAACACACATAATAAATTCATTGAACGAAATTTATTGAAATTTTAAACCTCACTGGAATGTTATATATTCAAACATATATGAAACTTTATTTGGTGTAAATATAAGATGTATTTAAAATAGGTAAAGTTTTGACATGCATTTTAAGTGGTTACATTATCAAAATGAATTAATAAATAATATTGCAGTGTTAGAAATGCCATTGAAGGTTGTTACATACAAAAAACCAGTCATTTGGAAGATTTATCAAAGATGTCCAAATGTCAAAATACAATTAATTCAATAGAAAAACATGTCATATCTGTCAAAATGTAAAAAGGTCCCAATTCTGAATGTGAGTAGTTGAAATATCGTGTGTAAAATACTTCACACTCCCACTGGTATAGGAACATACCAAGAAGGCGTCCATTTGGTTGTGTGTGACCTATAAATAGGCGTCTCCATCACGTTAGAAAGGGATAGCTAATCATACTTCCCATACTTTTAGAGTATTACTTTTCAACTTTGTAATGACATTGTCAGTTTGTTTTTGATTTATGAGTTTTTTTGTAACAATTCTTTAAGGAGTCTGAACATTGTATATTGTAGGGCGAAATTTCTGATCCTATCTTTGTTCAAGCGGCAGTCCTTAATAAAGGATAAGCTAAAGATCAGTTTGGCTCTCATTTACAACGATATAATAGGTATGTTTCCGCCGCCATTTCCAACTATTTTAGAAAGGACGTGTACTCATTTTTAGATTTATTTTAATCGTTAAAAATATATATATAAAAAAAAAAACAATAAATATTCAATATTTTACGGCAGATTTTGTTCTAGACGCCAAACATATATATTCTGATTTTTTTTTTTTAAATGTACGAAATCATGTGCATAACAAATAAATTAATAGATTTTGGTGATGTACGCTCTTGCCCATCTTATTTGATACAAGTCACGTTATAATATGCTCAAGCAATGATATCAATACAATACATACGTTACAAACGTTAATCCTGGTCCTAATAATGCAAACCAAAATACTCATGTAACATTATTACACATATTCCAGATGAGAAGTTTTCCTATCATACGATTGTAAATGTACTTCAATAGCAGGAAACAAGTGTACAGATAAACAATTTCAGCACTGAAGAATATAATTTTCAAAGAGTATACATTGTAAAGTCATTTTGTCTACTTTTATCCTTCTCTCACTGGAGTGTTTTGATCAAAACACAAAAATTTTGTTTCTTTGCATCTATAGTTAGTTGATGACGTTTGATTTTGTCAGTTTTTATGGACTCCCCTTTTTGAATTTATCTTGGAGTTCGGTATTTTTCTTATACTTATATACTCAGACAATTAAAATGAGTTCCTTTTACACCTAAATAAAAGTTTGTAACGTCGCCTTTTCTGATGTTTCTAATAAGAATTTGTTTGCCAATATATGTTATGATGAAACTTCTTAAAGCTGCCATAGGTTATCATTGTTTTCCAACCAACTCCCTATCTAAAAAATATCTGTAATGCTGTTTCACTCAATAGCTGTAAAACAATCAGTGCATCCGGTAAAGTCGTATGTTTGAATTGCAATATTGGCTGATTTTAAATTATATAAACAAAATGGACACAATGTTTTACTTCTTCAGAACGTAAATAACATCCGACACACGATGACGACAATTAAGAATCATAACCTTAGTAAAAGTATAAAAATAAGACGATGTGGTATGATTGCCAATGATATAACTACCCACCAAAGTTCAAATTATAGGCAACCGCGCGGCTTTCAACAATGAGAAAACCCTTTACCGTAAAGTCGGCTATAAAAGGCCCCAACTTAAAAAATATGAAATATTTCAATTGAGAAAACTAACTGCCTAATTTATAACAAAAACAATTTACGAAAACAAATATGACAGAAATGAACCAACGACAACCACTTGACTAAAAGGTTCCTGACAGTCACATAAAGAATGTGGCGGGGTTAAACATGTTTGTGAGCTCTCAACCCTCCCCCTAACCTGGGACAGTGAAATTGAAAGAGTTGGTCCAGCTTTGTTTCATAAAAATAATGGCCAACGTAAATACAATTATCCTGTCTTAGGGAGGGATAAATCGTACTTTGTGTAAAAAATCACTCTGATTCAAACAAAAAATTCTCTGAAACTGACATTATCAAGATGCTTGATTTTTTGATTGACAACATATTTGTTATGTTTGGAGGACGTGTTTTTCAACAAACAATCGGCATTCCCATGGGAACCAACTGTCCTCATTTTCTTGCCAACTTGTTCCTTTATTCATATGAGGCCGACTTCATGCAGGAACTTCTTAGGAAGAAAAAAATAGAAGCTAGCAGTATCCTTTAACTTCACTTTCCGCTATATAGATGATGTTCTCTCACTAAATAATTCAAAATTTGGTGACAATGTTAAACTCATCTATTCCATCTTGAGATAGAGGATACAGCAGATACAGTAAAGTCTGCCTCATATCTTGACTTTGTTACGGCCAGAAATCACCTTTAAATTGTAGCCAACAAAAACACAAATCAATAATAAAATTAAACAAAATTTATTATACACAAGTTTACAAGAAATATTATACAAATTGAAATGTCAACTTAACTGTTAAAATATATGTCCGATCCTTTGTCTTTTCTTTATCCCGAATTCTTCTCTTAACTGTACGGAATATGTCCAATAAGTTCATAATCTAGTATGATGTATTTAACGTAAATAACAGTGTCAATCCAACAACTCCAGAGAATTTCTGTGAATCCAAGTATATTAACGTCTAATCTGAAAGTCTAACTTTGGTGTCTGTATATATAAAGTTGCCACGAACACTTCTAGAACACTGTAGAAGTGAAACTCCTAGAAAACTGAAGAACGGAAACTTCTAGAATACTGTAGAAGTTTAAATTACGCATCGTAGATTATGATCATTCTGGAATTATTATGTAAGTCAAATAGAAAGTTATAATCATCCCATCGGTATCTATGATTGTTCCAGTGATTTCTAAACTGCACAGTTATAACATTATTTTGTAAACTATAAGGCCACACAAAACAAATTAGGTCAAGATAATTACAATATCATAACAACTTACATCTACAAATTGAGAATGAGGGTCATTGAAAACAAAACTTTACGACAAAAGAGATGATTTCAGCTTCCCAATTGTGAACTTTCCATTCTATGTAGCAACATTCCAGCAGCGCCTGCACACGGAATATATATCTCCCAGTTGATACGATATTCCAGGGCTTGTATTTCCTATCATGATTTCTTTGATAGAGGGTTGCTGCTCACAAGGAAGCTATTAAACCAAGTGTGGTGAAATTGAAATCATCACTTTGTAGATTTTACGGACGCCATCACGAGTTGGTTGACCGTTATGGAATATCTGTTTCACAGATGACATCGGATATGTTCCAATTGTCGTAACTACAATCCCGTCACCTTTTCCCCGAATGTGACCTATCGAATTTGACTTATCACCAGGTTTATGCTAGTATGAGCAACCCGACGGGTGCCACATGTGGAGCAGGATCTGCTTACCCTATCGGACCATCTGAGATCAAACCCAAGTTGGGGTTCGTGTTGCTCAGTCTTTAGTGTTCTATGTTGTGTTTTGTGTTTTGTGTACGGTTGTTTGTCTTTTTCTTGTTTAGCCATGGCGTTTTTGACTTTTAAAGGATTGAAAACTTTACCCAGATCATATCTAAATTCCCGAGCTCGATAAAGAACATAACCTTAAAAATTAGGATGTGCAATTCCTTTTGAAATCAATTTTCTACAGGTACAACCAAACTTGCAAACCTAATCTTTGTATCTATTGAAGACTTTAGTAAAGGTTTAAAGTAATTTGGGGTAACGAAATCCTTGACTTAATAATTTACCAGTAATAAAATTGAGAATGGAAACAGGGAATGTGTCAAAGAGACAACAACCCGACCTAACATAGAGAAGTTCTCGCTCGGACACACACTCCGTTATCGTGTATATTATGAGAGCATAAACCTGAAGCACGGAGAGGCACTCTACTGTCTCCACACGGCAAACATAGATTACGCTCATTGAACTCCAAAATGTCACTACAGAAACAGGCATAGCGAAAAAACATTTAAAACAAAAATTATTTTGTACAATTAACCTCAAATAGCATGGTGTATGAAAGAAATTTAGGAAAATTAACCGCAAATCAAAAGGATGTTTGGAAGAAATATAGGACACTTTACCGCAAACAACTAGGGTGTTAGTAAAAATTTAGGACAATTAACCTCGAATAACACAGATGTTTGGAAGAAATTTTGAACAATTAACAGCAAATAATAATGGCAGAAATTTAAACGGTAGTCAGTATCCTAGTTCTTTTTGTAGTATATCTTCACGAATTACAAACTTACTTTCACTTTAATAACACAAAATTAAAACAAGAGTAAATGTGTGCTTACTACCAATAAGACACTCAAAGCCCCTTTCAACTGATTTTTTCAGTTGTAATGTTGTGTTCTGTTTTTGCAACAATGTCCCATGTTATGAGTTTTTTTCGCAGTTCCAGAATCTAATGCATTCTGGGTAATATTTTGAACAGCGTACACAAACACGTTGGGATTGTCCGGATAACAACGTCCTAAACAATGGAAATGGCGTGACGTTGTTTTCATTTTGATGCCTCCTCATGGGGTTTTTGAATATGTGATTACGTGGCCGTTTTTATAGTAATTATTTGATTACCAGACCAAATATTTCATGATTATTTGATAATCTAGGACTGTATTTTTGATTATTTGATTATCGTGTTTAAAAAAAAATGTAATTATTTGATTACTTGGACATCCCCATGAGGGGCCTCATTTAGGGGTACGAACAATGAGAGAAATTACCCACAATCCTTTAGATTCGGAAACGGCGAATTGGCGCACTTTTCCTTCACATCCATATCTTTCTGTTCCAACTGTAGTTTTAATTCTTGCACTTTGAAAGTGTTTTATCATATCCAAAACTGTTTCATTCTGAATTTGCTCTGCTGTTATTAATATAACCAACATATTTCTTACTGTAAAAGTCAGCTTAGAAGTTTTAATTTCTAGACAAAAGCTAGCTCAAAAATGTATCCTCTCGTCAGTATCAATCTCTTACTATGTGTGTTTCCAAAATGTCAGCTCGTAAAACCTTTTTCAATGTTGATTGCAGGAAGCAATTAAAAGGCTAAGCATTTTCAAGAAAGTAAAAAAACGAAGAAAATTTATTTCACCTCAGTTCTATTCCAATCCTGGATGAGTCCCACATTTATATACAATATGTAACAAAAGTTAAAACAAAAGAATATTTGCTTACTATCGCTTCATTTTAACTCTAGTGGACATTTGTCTCATTGTCATCCAAACCACATCTCCTCATTTTTATACCAATGTGTTACTTACTAAAAGACCATCAACTGATTGATATAAATAAGAAGATGTGGTATGAGTGCCAATGAGACAACTCTCCATCCATGTCATAATGTGTAAAATGTAAACAATTATAGGTCAAAGTATGGCCTTCAACATGGAGCCTTGTCTCACACCGAACAGCAAGCTATAAAGGGCCCCAAAATGACTACATAGGAAAAATTGCAACATATGTATACATATGATTAGGCCCGATATGAAAACATATGTTTTTTAACATATGAAAAACATATGTTTTTAAAAATCATATGAAAAAAATACGTTTCTCATATGATTTTTACAAACATATGTTTTTCATATGATTTTTAAAAACATATGTTTTTCATATGTTAAAAGTCAGCTTAGAAGTTTTAATTTCTAGACAAAAGTAAGCTCAAAAATTTATCCTCTCGTCAGTATCAATCTCTTACTATGTTTTGAGTTTCCAAAATGTCAGCTCGTAAAACCTATTTCAATTTTGATTGCATACCAGGCCTAAACATATGTTTTCATATGTTTTTCATTGTTCAAATGCATTTATTTTCTCATAGATCCTAAATGTGGTTTGCATATATGTATTTTGTTTGTTTTTTTTTTTTTTGCTATAGGTTTTTAAGGGTTACTTTTTGATGTTATAATATGTTTTTTGCATGATTTTCTTTGTTATCTATTTTTTTTTCTGTCACGAACTCATTATGAGTGTAAGGGAGCTACCATTTGATTTTTATGGGGGCTAGGATAAAAAATTTTGTCCTGCTTTTTTTTTAGTTGTAATCTCTGTCCTGCCTTTTTATTTTTCACTCTGTTCAGTCCTGTCTTTTTTTTAAATTAGTTTATCCTGATTTTTTTTACATAAATTGTCATCCTGCCTTTTTGTTTTTGCCAAGATGCTCATCCTGCCTTTTTTTTTACTCAAAACTCCTGTCTTGCCTTTTTTTCAAATTTCATCCTAGCCCCTCCCCCCCCCCTAAATAATCAAATGGTAGCTCCCTAAATACTTCAGTGTGATGAGTTGTTGCTTTTAAAAGTAAATAAACCAAAATACCAAACTCCATAGAAAGTACCTAAATACATGGCAAAATCAAAAGCTCAAAAAAATATACAACAGGAATTCCTTAGGAGCTGCGGGAGGGGCTAGGATGAAATTTGAAAAAATAGGCAGGACAGGAGTTTTGAGACAGGATGAGATTATTTGCAAAAAAGGCAGGATGACAATTTATGTAAAAAAAAGTCAGGATAAACTAAAAAAAGGCAGGACCGAATAGAGTGAAAATAAAAAGGCAGGACCAAATAGAGGAAAAATAAAAGGCAGGACAAAATTTTCATCCTAGCCCCCCACACACACACACACACACACACACACACACACACCAAGTAGAACTTTTTTTTTATGAAGTCGTTGTCTCTTTGACATACCCCATTTCTATATTCTATTTTCATATGTTTGTCTCTTTGACATACCCCATTTCTATTGTCTATATTCTATTTTCATATGTTTGTCTCTTTGACATACCCCATTTCTATATTCTATTTTCTTATGTTTGTCTCTTTGACATACTCCATTTCTATTGTCTATATTCTATTTTCATATGTTTGTCTCTTTGAAATACCCCATTTCTATTTTCTATTTTGTCTCTTTGACATATTTCTGTTTTATTTTCATATGTTTGTCTCTTTGACATACCCCATTTCTATTGTCTATATTCTATTTTCATATGTTTGTCTCTTTGACATACCCCATTTCTATTGTCTATATTCTATTTTCATATGTTTGTCTCTTTGACATACCCCATTTCTATTGTTTATATTCTATTTTCATATGTTTGTCTCTTTGACATACCCCATTTCTATTGTTTATATTCTATTTTCATATGTTTGTCTCTTTGACATACCCCATTTCTATATTCTATATCCTATTTTCATGTTTGTCTCTTTGACATACCTCATTTCTATATTCTATATTCTATTTTCATGTTTGTCTCATTGACATACTCCATTATTATGGCCTATTTTCTATTTTCATATGTTTGTCTCTTTGACATACCCCATATCTATATTCTATATTCTATTTTCATATGTTTGTCTCTTTGACATACCCCATTTCTATATTCTATTTTCTTATGTTTGTCTCTTTGACATACCCCATTTCTGTATTCTATTTTCATGTTTGTCTCATTGACATACTCCATTTCTATTGTCTATATTCTATTTTCATATGTTTGTCTCCTTGACATACCCCATTTCTATATTCTATTTTGATATGTTAGTCTCTTTGACATACCCCATTTCTATTGTCTATTATCTATTTTCATATGTTTGTCTCTTTGACATACCCCATTTCTATATCCTATATCCTATTTTCATGTTTGTCTCATTGACATACTCCATTTCCATTGTCTATATTCTATTTTCATATGTTTTTCTCCTTGGCATACCCCATTTCTATATTCTATTTTCATATGTTAGTCTCTTTGACATACCCCATTTCTATTGTCTATATTCTATTTTCATATGTTTGTCTCCTTGACATACCCCATTTCTATATTCTATTTTGATATGTTAGTCTCTTTGACATACCCCATTTCTATTGTCTATATTCTATTTTCATATGTTTGTCTCTTTGACATACCCCATTTCTATATTCTATATTCTATTTTCATGTTTTTCTCATTGACATACTCCATTTCTATTGTCTATATTCTATTTTCATATGTTTGTCTCCTTGACATACCCTTTTTCTATTGTCTATATTTTATTTTCATATGTTTGTCTCTTTGACATACCCCATTTCTATTGTCTATATTCTATTTTCATATGTTTGTCTCTTTGACATACCCCATATCTATATTCTATATTCTATTTTCATGTTTGTCTCATTGACATACTCCATTATTATGGCCAATTTTCTACTTTCATATGTTTGTCTCTTTGACATACCCCATTTTTATATTCTATATCCTATTTTCATATGTTTGTCTCTTTGACATATCCTATTTCTATTGTCTATATTCTATTTTCATATGTTTGTCTCTTTGACATACCCCATTTCTATTGTCTATATTCTATTTTCATATGTTTGTCTGTTTGACATACCCCATTTCTATCTTCTATTTTCGTATGTTTGTCTCTTTGACATACCCAATTTTTATTGTCTATATTCTATTTTCATATGTTTGTCTCCTTGACATTCTCCATTTCTATATTCTATATTCTATTTTCATATGTTTGTCTCTTTGATATACCCCATTTCTATTGTCTATATTCTATTTTCATATGTTTGTCTCTTTGACATACCCCGTTTCTATTGTCTATATTCTATTTTCATATGTTTGTCTCTTTCACATACCCCATTTCTGTATTCAATTTTCATGTTTGTTTAATTGACATACTCCATTTCTATTGTTTATATTCTATTTTCATATGTTTGTCTCCTTGACATACTCCATTTCTATATTCTATATTATATTTTCATATGTTTGTCTCTTTGACATACCCAATTTCTATATTCTATATTCTATTTTCATGTTTGTCTCATTGACATACTCCATTTCTATTGTGTATATTCTATTTTCAAATGTTTGTCTCTTTGACATACCCCATTTCTATTGTCTATATTCTATTTTCATATGTTAGTCTCTTTGACATACCCCATTTCTATATTCTATATTCTATTTTCATGTTTGTCTCATTGACATACTCCATTTCTATATTCTATATTCTATTTTCATATGTTTGTCTCTTTGACATACCCCATTTCTATTGTTTATATTCTATTTTCATATGTTTGTCTCTTTGACATACCCCATTTCTATATTCTATTTTCGTATGTTTGTCTCTTTGACATACCCCATTTCTATTGTCTATATTCTATTTTCATATTTTTGTCTCTTTGACATACCCCATTTCTATTGTCTATATTCTATTTTCATATGTTTGTCTCTTTGACATACCCCATTTCTGTATTCTATTTTCATGTTTGTCTTATTGACATACTCCATTTCTATTGTCTATATTCTATTTTCATATGTTTGCCTCCTTGACATACCCCATTTCTATATTCTATTTTTATCTGTTAGTCTCTTTGACATACCCCATTTGTATTGTCTATATTCTTTTTTCACATGTTTGTCTCCTTGACATACCCCATTTCTATTGTCTATATTCTATTTTCATATGTTTGTCTCCTTGACATACTCCATTTCTATATTTTCATATGTTTGTCTCTTTGGCATACCCCATTTCTATTGTCTATATTCTATTTTCATATGTTTGTCTCCTTGACATACCCCATTTCTATTGTCTATATTCTACTTTCATATGTTTGTCTCCTTGACATACACCATTTCTATTGTCTATATTCTATTTTCATATGTTTGTCTCTTTGACATACCCCATTTCTATTGTCTATATTCTATTTTCATATGTTTGTCTCTTTGACATACCCCATTTCTATTGACTATATTCTTTTTTTCACATGTTTGTCTCCTTGACATACCCCATTTCTATTGTCTATATTCTATTTTCATATATTTGTCTCCTTGACATACTCCATTTCTATATTCTATATTCTATTTTCATATGTTTGTCTCTTTGGCATGCCCCATTTCTATTGTCTATATTCTATTTTCATATGTTTGTCTCCTTGACATACCCCATTTCTATTGTCAATATTATACTTTCATATGTTTGTCTCTTTGACATACCCCATTTCTATTGTCTATATTCTATTTTCATATGTTTGTCTCTTTGACATACCCCATTTCTATATTCTATTTTCATATGTTAGTCTCTTTGACATACCCCATTTCTATTGTCTATATTCTATTTTCATATGTTTGTCTCTTTAACATACCCAATTTCTATATTCTTTTTTTCAATTGTTTGTCTCTTTGACATACCCAATTTCTATATTCTTTTTTTCAAATGTTTGTCTCCTTGACATACCCCATTTCTATTGTCTATATTCTACTTTCATATGTTTGTCTCTTTGACATACCCCATTTCTATTGTCTATATTCTATTTTCATGTTTGTCTCATTGACATACTCCATTTCTATTGTCTATATTCTATTTTCATATGTTTGTCTCTTTGGCATACCTCATTTTTATTCTCTATATTCTATTTTCTTATGTTTGTCTCTTTGACATACCCCATTTCTGTATTCTATTTTCATGTTTGTCTCATTGACATACTCCATTTGTATTGTCTATATTCTATTTTCATCGGTAATTATTATTAGTATTGTGGGTAATCTAATGATGTATGTGATATTTCTATTGCTATATCACCATACACAGACATGTAATTATCTACACTGCTGGCTATTACTGGTGCATGTCTATGCAGCTGCTTTTTGGAAATATCATGTATGATTAAGAAAAACAACTAGATTGACTTTTGAGTTCAATATTATATTAATTCAGAATTAATGTTGTTTGGTTGTTTGATTCTGTTTCTTTACTTTCCAGTTCCTGCAAGTAAAAATAAAAGAACAGAGTTTCAATGTCCCCCGAGTTGCACATATTTTATCTATCCAGGGGCAATGACTAAAACAAAAATAAAATTTGTTGTTGTTCTTGGAAACAATTTATAAATAAAAAGCCTGCTTGGGGAAAAATAAGTTCTTTTTATTGTATACTAAATATTTCAAACAAGCCTTCAAGGGCATTTCTTATAGTATGCTATAAGTTTTATAAAATATTGTACCCGTGAGAGCACTTATGAGGCCATTTTCCATAAATTTAATATTTCCAAGGGTCATAACTTTTTTTTTAAAAAGTTGATCGTCCACCATTATAAAACTTGTCCGAGATATTGCTGATATTAACCTATAGACTTGTATGAGTTTTATAAAAGTTTGGCAAGAATTGTACCAGTGAGAGCGCTAACGAGGCCATTTTCCATAAATTGAATATTTCCAAGGGGCATGACTCTTTTGAAAAAAGTTTATCGGCCACCTTTATATAACTTGACTGAGATATTGCTGATATTAACCTATAGTATATGTTTTATAAAAATTTGGCAAGAATTGTACCTGCAAGACAAATATAAACAACTTACAATCATTCCATAAACCTAATGTAGTTCACCTATACTTTTAGTATATGAAAAAAGAACAAATCAGAGAAATTTAATATTGATCAAGGAACCATGAAAATAAGGTTAAGGTCAGATGAAACCTGCAAGACAAATGTAAACACCTTACAATCATTCCAGAAACCAACTATAGTTCACTTTTACCTTATAGTATCTGGAAAACAGACAAAGCAAGAAAAAAATAACATTGACCAATGAACCATGAAGATGAGGCCAAGGTCAGCTGATTACTGCAGACAGATTAGTACACCGTACAAACATTCCATACACCAAATATAATTGACTGAATGCTTATAGTATCCAAGAATTAGAAAAAAAACTTAACATTTATCACTGAACCATGAAAATGGGGTGAAGGTCAGATGACACCTGCCAGTTGGACATTTACACCTTACAACAATTTCATACACCAAATATAGTAGACTTATCGCTTATAATATCTGAGATATGAACTTGAACAAGAAAACTTAACCTTGTTCTCTGAACCATGAAAAGAGGTCGAGGTCATATGAAAACTGTCTGACAGACAGGACCTTGCAAGGTATGCACATACTAAATATAGTTATCCTATTTCGCATAATATTAATAAGAGAGAAATTAACATTACAAAAAAATCTTTACTTTTTTTCAAGTAATCACTGAACCATGAAAATGAGTTCAAGGACAATGGACATTTAACAGACGGAAACTTCATTACATAAGGCATCCTTATACAAAGTATGAAGCATCCATGTCTTCCACCTTCTAAAATATAAAGCTTTTAAGAAGTTTGCCATGGCTGCAGACGCCTGATCACTATCCCTATGTCGAGCTTTCTGTGACAGAAGTCGCAAGCTCAACAAAAAAAAAAAAAAAAAGTCCATTTATGAGTTAAAATATGGAAAAATGAAAATAAATACTTCAAAATTTTGCCTTGGATACTGTATTTTGGTCATTAAGAAGCTTCTGTCCCAATTTCGTAATTCCATGTATGTTTGACAAAGTTATTGATGTCCAAAAAAACTTTAACCACAGATTGAACTATATGTTGACGACGCTAACGCCGCCCCCGACGGAATCTAGGATCGCTGTCTAGCTTTCGTGAAATAAATTTGTAAGCTGGACAAAAAGAAGAACATGTATTTTTATGCAATTATTAATACTTATGGTCCTACATCTTTTTGTGTGTTCAATATTTTGGCATTACACAAAGTCATGCTTTCTTAGACTGCTTGAAATGACAAAATGTTATGTTGTTACATCAAATCCATTGAAGGTGAACTAATAGATATATTAGTTCAGGAAAAATAATTTTTGCATCTTTTAATTTTTTTGTTATTTCTTTCTAAGTACTTGTTGATGAGTCCAGCCCTTTCTGGCTGATTTTGACAGATGGTTCTTATGTTGGGTTCTGTCTGCCATAACTGTATGTAGTTTTATTTTTCTCATTGGTTCACATTTGTTCATCCTTATAGGTTACTTCATGGTATGGATTTTGATCATTGGTTAAGGCTGTACAGTGACCAGTAAATGTTTACATCTCTGTCCTTTGGTCTTTTGATAGTTGTTACATTGAGGATCATACCTCAACTCCTTATATGCTGGTTCTATAAAAAAAGCTCCAAGGTTACATGTACATAATTTAATTGGTATATGTTTGAAAACTATAATTCGAAAACATTAATTGATTGATTTTTCTTGCTTATTTTAATGTCCAGTGGCAAATATTTTATGTATATTCAAGATGAGAACAACTTTACAATTCATAATATAAGGTCTGTAATGCAAATGCTATAATTATTTGAACTTCTGACATCTCATGTGTGTGTGTGTGTGGAGCAGAATCAGGGCAGCAGGGTAATTAGGATTCCTTGATGCATACTTGACATCAGAAAGAAAAGAAAAATAAACAACAGTATACATATACAATTACACTTGAAAAAGTTTTAGATAGATAACATTAAATTATTTAAATTAACTGCAATCCTACAGATGAACTTACTTTGATACCAGTTCTTTTTGCAGGACATCCGCACCAACATGTACATCATGTACATGTACAACAGTGATTTTAATACTGCACTTTCTTTTCATTTGGTAACAAGCTAAAATTGTAAATCTTAATTTAATCAAGAAGTCCAGACAAAAACTAGATGAAGTATGAACTGATGCTCACTGATTTATACCATTACTATATACTTTTACTTTTGAGTGAATGGAAACAATATGTAAGCAAACAACAAAAAAGATCAACAGTGTAATTTATAATATATGTACAGCATGAACTTTCTGATATAAAATTATCTATTCTGCAGTTTAAAAAAAAAACATTTCAGACATTAACTCCTGATGTTTATTAAATCTTGTTTTGCTGTTTCATATGCAAAATTGTTAAAATACACCATTTATAGGCAATATTAAACTCATGAACATAACATGTTGTCATTTGTGTTACCATCCGTACTTCATGCATTTAATAAAAGAACAGCCTTTCAATGTACCTCGCCAATGGATGGATAAATTTGCTGTCAAAAAGCAATAACTACAAAAAATATATGTATGTTCTTTTAACCTTTTTCATAAATAATCTACAAGAAATGTAGTACTGTGTGGGATTGCTTGCAATGCAATTTTCCTTACAATACCTATTTCCAAGAGGCATTACTCCTGTAAGCATATTTGATCAGCACTTATTTTCTAACTCATAAAAGACCATGCTGATATAGACCTATGATATGAATTACATAAATATCTGACAAAAATGTAGCCATAACAACGTGTTACCTTCCATAGAATTTACATTTCAAAGTGACATAATTCCTGTATAAATAATTTATCCAAGACATTACTGTTATAATAAACCTTTGGTATACATTATATGAATTAACTTTAGCCATAAAAGTAAGTCTTGTCTGTATGTTATCTGGCTGTTAGTTGATTTCAAATGTTGATATTAAAATGACAATGCTTAAACATGTTAACTATGCAAAACATCCAAAGTCACACACCATGACTTGACAAAGTTTCAAAATCAATAGACTATGACTGAGGGGGCTGGGCAAAATAAAAACAATGGATATGAAATGTGCTAGCTAGTACTCTGACATACAACTGCATACCAAATATCAATGATTTATCATTATTGGTTCACTCAAACTGACCTAATCAGAAACCTTTCTTATTTAAGTTAAGTAAAAGTATCAAAGTCAATCAACCATGACTGAGGGATTGGGACCAAATAATCTCCATGGAAATGAGAAGTGGATATCCTACTTCCACTGCAATAAATATTATTGATTTACCATAACTCGGCCATAAGTTATTCCTTGGTTCCTCCTAAACTGACCTACTCACAAATTTTAATAAATTGTTTACAACTTCGCCTCTGTCAAAAACAGCATTCCTAAGACCCACCTTCATGACTGTTGTGGCAAGACAAAAAAGAACAAGCAATGAAGTGTTAATAGAGCTTACAATGCTATTTTCTATAAAACTGACCTGTAGCAAAAATAATTTGTCACTGCTTAGGCCAAATAAAAAAAACATGTGTGGTTCCAGTTACCCAACCTACCCTGAAGATTTTTTTGTCATTTTTCATTAAGCACTGTTAAAGTCAGAATGTCGCTCCCATAGACTCAATGTAAAAAAAACAACATAAAATAAAAATAAATCCCCACCTACCTACCCTAACTTTTTTTGAATGTATCGGAAACCACACATTCTATTTTATTTGGCCTTACATGAACTCGCCCACAACAAGAATCAAAACTTTCAACTCTATGACCTCAAAACTTTACATATAAATTTTTGAAACTACATGTACAGAGTCTGACAACAAAAAAAATATTCAAACAAAGATATCATTTTCATGACATACCTCTCATCACAAAATTATTCATTGCCTGCTGCTCCTTATATATATGCACATAAATCAATGTGACAATCTATGAATCCATTATATAGTCTAGAAAGCAATGCCTCAAATGAATTCTGTTCTGTTGCTTAGCTTTTTCTACTTCTCGAAGTACATGTACTTTCATTGAAAATGCTAAAAGAAATAATGTATAATAAATTGAAGTTATAATATCTGCCAAAATTGCCTAAAATAATAATATTTTGATATGGCAAAATTGGCTTATTTTGAACTTTTAAAACAAGACCAACAGACTTGCCCTGAAAAAAAATTGACTATACAAAAAGTATTAAATTATTTGAATGTTTTAATCCATCTTATAAAATCCATATGACCGTTGAATGAAGTGATGAATCCAAGTGGTTAAATTTAATCTCTGACTTTGTTATGATTTATAATGCCAATCTTTGGGCAATAAAGTAAATACCTTGTTATTGGCTTTGAACTAGCTGTCAGTAATTGAGAGAACTCTCAGATCTGTACTTAGTGTCTTTTTTGTTATGGTGATGTATGAATACCCTGCCTTCTCTGGTCTACATGTATGTTTTTGTTAGATGTCTTTCTGCTTTGTATAGATCTGATGTCAGATGAGTTAAGCCCTTTTCACACCACTATCCCAGGTTAAGGGGAGGGTTTGGCACCAACAAATTAGTCTGACTCCACCACATCCTGTATGTGCCTGTCCCAAGTCAGGAGCCTGTAATTCTGGTTCAGGTTGTTGTTTGTTGCTGTATATCATATTTGTTTATTTGGTCCTTGTTTTGTTTATAAATCATTATCAGTCTGTAAGTTTCCTCATTTGAATTGTATTATATTTGTCATTTTTATTTGGGGTCTTTTATAGCTGACTATGTGTGGGCTTTGCTCATTGTTGAAGTCGTACGATAATTTATAGTTGTTAACTTCTACGTCATTTGATCTCTGGTTGAGAATTGGACTCTTCTCATTGGCAATCATACCACATCTTCTTACTTTTATATTTACATCAGTACATGTAAAGTAGACCTTTCATGCACTCGAGGGGTCCACTTCCTATGTACAAGGTGATAGGACATGCCTCTGTAATAGATCATATTTTCCAGCTTAAAAATATGTGAATAGGTGTGGAAAACTAAAAAAAAGAAGTATATGATAAGGCTGAGACTACTATAACAGTTGAAAAATGTATGGAGGAGTGAAGACGTGTCAGCATTATTGTGTTTTACTAGTGTCTGATAATACACAAACCCTATTTAACCACGAACATTAACTTTTAATAATTGAGAGCTTAAATACAAGATTTATAGAGCTGAAATTGACAAGAAAGTCGCCATTTTTTCACGAGGCCGCCATTTTTTAACTTTTGACATCACCTCTTTTAGTGTTTTTATAATTGCCGTATACCCGTTTCAGTGTTTTAAAAAACTGTTTTTTAAGACTTTGGAAAAACATTTTAACTTATTTTTATTGAATTTTAAAAACTATAAGGAAAATCCGTCACCCTTGAACATTGATATCACACAGTGGTCGTCCAACTCAAAAGACAAATTGCTTATATTTTCCGTAGAACTTAGATACTTGGTACTTAGAATAATAGACAATAGACACCACCATTTGCTTGCTGCAATATATCTACTTATGTAACTCGACATCTGTACTTAGTCTGTCTTAACACCTATAGTATAATCTTATAATCATATGGCTCTGCAGTCTGCACTACCCTCAGTGAACAGAATTTCGTGTGTTTCTCCATAGCACAATTACTGCCAATCACCTAGCAGTTCAAAATGACAATGCCAGGCGACTGAGAAAAAGTCAACGAAACTCGAGAACAAACCTCTCTAGAATTAGCTTAAGTCCACAGAAAAACACTTATATAGAACAACTTAACACAAAACCATATGTGCTTAACATGGTCAAAGCAATAGAAAAGAAACTTATCAGCTGCACATCTGAACTTATACGTGTAGAAATAAAACCAAGAAGTAATATGAGAATATTCCTAAGCACAACTACCTATGAGTTGATTAAAAAGAGCTTACCACTATTGCTACAAAACTACACATGTGCGGAAGAATTAACATTAAGTACTGAAAAAGGTTTCGACTCGACAAAGGTAGCTCAGAAGTGGAAATTAGGTTTCGAGTCCTAAACCAACTAAAATCAGGCAAAACTGGCAGTCAAGTCAAGTTTACAATCAATTGTTATTATACAAGTTCCTCAATGCTAGTGCATGGGACCAAACTGGATCTCTTTAATGATCACATTCTTCCAAAAATTAAAGAAGAGATACAAAATCATCATGACAGCCTCGATACATTGAATTTAAAAGTACAAAACTCAATTAACAAAATACACATAAACAATCAACAATGTCATGCAAACATTGGATCTTCTAAAACAGACGATTCAGCTAAATGTGAAGTGCAATGTATAACATACCATGAATCAATTGATAAATCAGTACTACCAAACAAGGAGTATGCATGTCCCATATGCTTAAACGCAGCAAGATTAGATACTATAATTGCTTGCGAAGAGTGCAACGAATGGTATCACTTCAGTTGCACTGGTATTACAACAGCCGATGTAAATAAGCTACATGAAAATCTTCCCTACATCTGTATGTCATGTGTAGATAACCAGTTGTACAACTCAAATGCGTCCGGCAACTCTCAAGCTGAGGCATTTGGACCGAACCTATTGTTATATCGCCTGAAACCAACCTGAAGCTTCCACAAAATAATACTAAACACGAAAGAAGCAAGATAACTGATTTTTCGTCAAAACCAGAGTCAGATTCCCCGTTAGAACGG
Organism: Mytilus coruscus; assembly: GCA_017311375.1. Classification (NCBI taxonomy): domain Eukaryota; kingdom Metazoa; phylum Mollusca; class Bivalvia; order Mytilida; family Mytilidae; genus Mytilus; species Mytilus coruscus. The sequence continues at coordinate 31,124,996 of CM029600.1, forward strand.
GCTCTTCCGAGCTATACTGGAGATTCTACCTCTGACGTTACAAATCATGAAACCAAACTGAAGCTTCCACTAAATAATGTCAATCAGGAAGAAAGCATATATTATACTGGAGAATCTATATCTGAAAATCAACAATCGCAACCATAAGAGCTTGAAATGGAACCATCAAACAGTGAATCACAAAAGGCGAAACCACCAAAGAATCATCAGTCAAATACTACTGAGCAAGTAGGACCAATCCAAAAGCCAATTGAGGTAGACCAAGAGATTATTTATATACATACTGAGGATAATTTAGCCAAATCCAACAAGACATCTAAAGAGACAAAATTCACAAAGAGAATTATGGGAAATGACCAAAAGCTAAAATCAAGCATGATAGATAATCTTCAAAGAAGTTATATACTGGAACTAGAGAGAAAATAGAGAGAAAAGTTCAAGATAGAGACAAAACTATTCAAATTATGGAGGCTAGACTTTCTCAACTGGAACAAAGTCACCAATCAACTTCAAATACTAGTCAAACAAATTCTAACTTTTGTAATTGCCACCAACTTTATAATAGGATTAATACAAACAGTCATAACAACAATTACTATAGCTGTCAATTGCAAAACGTAATGAATAATGTGAAAGCGCTAGAACAACAACTTACTCAGCACATGTGCATAAATACGGCTCTAACTACACAAACGGCTATACAACAACAACAAAGCATGTTTGTTAGGCAGACTTTATCGAATGTAGGTGGATACGCTGCTCAACCAAATATGAATAGGACTGATACACAAAACCAGCATTTCATTCAAATAAATCCACATATCAATCAAGAACTACAAGGGCACAGATTCATGAGTTATGAATGGTACATATTTAAATGAAAGAAATAACAGCCATGATGCAAAATTTAAGAAGTTTATAAGGAAAAATAACATGATTATATCCACCCTGACATGAAAAGCAATCAAACTTTTTATCATAATGATGGCAGATCTTCGTCTCAAATAGATTATATTACATCAAATAATGACATTCTTGAAACAACAATGGTTATCTAGCAAAGTCCAATAAATTCCTCAACACATCTGCCAGTGAAAGCCATTACAACAAAGGAACTTGATACTAAACAGCAAAATAGGAAAAATAAAAATAAAACTTCATACAAACTGCTGTGGGACCAAGTAGATAGAAAACGTTATCAATCAACATTTAAAGAATTACTGGCAAGTTCACAAATCAACTGGACCAATTACTCTGTCGATGAGAAACTACAAGACCTTACCTTCATTCTACATAAGACAGCTGAACCTGCTGTACCAAAAAAGCTCATTAAGCTAAATGGCTTCAAAAGAAAAGCATCTCCAACTGTACTGCAGCTGATAAGAAACAGCAAAAACAGACATAGAAAATGGGATATGGCAGGACGTGCAAGAAACGGTCACAAACTTTTTCTAGCTAAGAAAGAAGCAAAATGTATACTAAGACAACAACAGAGAAAAGAAATCACTATTGAACAACAATTTTTTGACAAACTGGAGCATGATCCGAATGACAAAACCTTCTTTCAGGTAATAAAACGAAATCAGTCAACGGTAAAATCATCGGCACCAGAATTTATTGTGAAAAAGGAACAAACAGCTTCAACCTCAAATGAACAAAGACAAATTTTTGCTGAATACTTTCAGGAACTAGCCACCCCACAAAACCATCCAGAATTTGATGATCAATTAATGCAAAATAGCCAAAGAAGATGTAATATCATCAAGAAAGTCTCAAAGTCGGAAAGAAACAGGAAAATTGATGTTACCAAGGAAGAAATAAAGAAAGCTATATTAAAACTCAAGAATGGCAAGACAGCAGATGAATATGTAAAAAGAGCAGAACATATTAAGTATACTGGAGATGAAGCACTAATTGCCTACCAAACCATTTTTAAACAAATACTGGAAGAAGGCAAAGTAGCAAAGTCATTTAAGACTGTAGTTATTACACCTGTTCTGAAGAAAGGAAAAAATGCGATGTATACAGAAAACTACAGAGGCATCACTGTCACTTCAACTCATAGCAAAGTTTTCGAATATGTTCTTATAGAAAAGGCTGAAATACCGAAAATAAATCAATCAAATATGCAGTTTGGATTTACTGAAGGGCTATCCCCAAATATGGCTTCACTTATTCTATCTGAAGTATGCTCTGAAATTACAGGAAAGAACAAATTATTATTTATTACGACCCTTGATAGCCAAAAAGCATTTGATAATGTCAATCATCAAATTCTATTGGACAAAATGTATTTTCTTGGTATGGATATTCAATTCTGGGACATAATCGAAGACCTATATGACGATATTACATCTACAGTGAAATGGCAGGGAGATCATAGCTTCAGCGTTAGAATTAAACAGGGCGTAAGACAAGGTGGAGTCTTATCAACCCATCTCTATAAACAATATATAAATGAACTTCTTTGCAATCTGGAAAAACATGGAATTGGTATCTCGAATGGGAACACCTATGCAGGATGCCCTACCTGTGCCGACGATATTGTCCTACTTTCATATGATCATACAGAAATGCAAGAAATGTTGGACACTGTGTATACATATGCTAGAGATCATAGATTCCAAATACATCCTGTGAAGAGTAATACCATTATCAAAAATATTTCAAAGCAAAAATCAGAGAACTTTAATAATAAATTAGACAGTCTTAAACTTGGGGAAAACGATACAGACATCAAATCTGAGACCACACACCTTGGACTCAAAAGAACTACTTCTGATGACAGTAAAATAAATTTTGACGAAAGAATAACATTGGCTAGGAGAACTCTATACTCATTGATCAAAAGTGGAGTCCACGGAACAAATGGATTAAACCCCAGAACTTCAATCAAAATTTACCAAATATATGTTATCCCAAGATTATTATGTGGGCTTGAAACTATAAATATTCAAAATAAGGACATGGTCTCACTCTGCAGTTTCCATCTAAGCACACTACAACACCTCCAGTCCTTACCAAATAGAACAGCTACCTCAGCAGTATATCTCTTAGTTGGCGCTCTTCCAATTGCCGCAGAAATCGACAAAAGACAATTGAGTATCTTAAACTCCATTGCTATGCGTGATAACATCTTTATCAGGTATCAGGGAAATAGCTCGCAGACAACATATAAGTGGAAAACCAACTAGCTTCTTTGTTAAAATACAAGACGTACTATGTACCAATTACCGTCATTCAGTGAAATAATGAACGGCCATTTTAATAAACCAGATAGGAAAAAAATTATCAGAACATCAATCAGTTCATATTGGACCTCCAAACTAAGGGAGGACTGCAAATTAAAACAACTTTAAGTAAACTGGCATTTGACCTTATGGAAATAGGAAAAAAACACATAATATATGGGATACCATTACTAACTCTGTTAAACAAGTTAAACAGGCTGTAACAAAAGCTCGAATGGCTACAGGAACATATACTCTACAGATCCATAAAGTAAAATTCAATCAGTCGGAGCTGAATCCAACTTGCCCTATATGTAAATCGGAAGATGAGACTCTTCTCCATGTACTTAATAGATGTTCGGCATATAAAGATATTAGAAAATCACTATTTCAAATCCTGAAGAAACTCGTTATATCTAAAATTGGTCATGAAAAATGGAAAAGACAGTTTATTAATAGACAAATAATCTGCCAACTAATAATTGACTGTCAGTGCCTGGTTCAACAGAACTTATTGCCTAATGACAAGGAATTTATTCGAACTGTCGAAGTTATCTCAAGAGAATATTGCTATGCTGTGCATGTTAGAAGGCTTAATGCTTATAGTCTATTGTGAGGTTGACGATCGCTGTGTGATATAAGATAAGTTGAGTTCTATAGTTTTTCAAACACTATGATATTTTAGATTTTAACTATAAGTGTACATTTAAAGAAGTTATTGCTAGTGTACAGAAATATTTTAATTTTGCACTTGTGGATGTAAATACACTATTCTACTGGTGGAGGATTAATCTATTACATTTTAGTGCTATTGAACAATTTATTGGAATTATTTCCAAGTGCTCCAATATTGGAGGGATTTACGAAAGAAGAAGAAGTAGTCTCAGGATAAGGTCAATAAGTTCCTATTACTTCATTGAACTTGTCATATGAAAAGCCCTGTAATTTTTCTTAGTTGAAAGTCTCGCATTAAGTTAATATTACGTAAGGAATTTGAGCCTCAGATTTGAGCTCTGATCAAATGTGATGATTTTCTCGATAATGCCAGAATGTGATTCTCGTCCGTTCCTGGAATCATAATTAACATTTGGGAAAAGGTTAAATGTACATTATTACCTACGCAATATATGAAATGGTATACATTTTTAAAATCTAAATTATATGGAAAGGGTGGAGTAATAGAACCCCAGCGACACCCCTATCCTTAAGTATTGATGTCCCACTCCCCCTTCCAGTTTTATCTTATCGTCTCGAGGGTTTATAAATACGGTAATTTGGGATGTATTTGTGTCTAAATCTTGTAACATCCTCATTATGACATATAAATAGGTAATAAAACTGATTACCCAATGCAATTATATTTACAATATCGTTCTTCTGACTGATTTTCGGGTTTACAAATAATTTGATTTACAATTGACATATCTACAGTCAAAACAGTTTTTCGTGAAAAGTGGAGTACAAGCATCTTCCTGCTTTCATCCATTTGAAAAAATGTGCATGATAATATTTACCTTTCGTTGCGCTTTCCAGGTAGTTTTCCATCAAAACAAAACACTTTCGTTGCGTTGACTTTCTTTTTCTATGTTTCGTTCTCCGGTTTCTTCCAGTTAATCGACAAGTCACCCATTTCAATTTATCTGTTTATAATAAATGTTTGATCCATCAGTTTGAAAAACCAAAGTTCTTTGTATCATCTATGAGGGTCGTAAAGGGGTACCTTCATGACGAATAACGGTAAAAATCTTGCCAAATGACTATGGAACGCCACAGCTGTCTTATGTGGAACTCTGATATAACTTTATGTTGTTTTATTATTACTTGATGATATTTTGTCTGTACTTAATATGGTTTTGACATTACGTAATGATGTTTTGATATAACTCAATATGGAATAGTCATTACTTAATGATATTTCGATATTACACGATATGGTTTCGTATTGACTTGATATAGTTTTGTCTACACTCAATATGGTTTTGTCATTACTCGATGTGGTTTCACCATTATTTAATGTGGTTGTGTCATTAGTCAATGTGGTTTTAACATTACTTGATGTGAATGTGACTTAACGTTATGTAGTTGTTTCATTACATGATGTGGTTTTGTTATTTCGTAATGATGATTTGCCTATTCTTTATATGGTTTTAACATTACGCAATGATGTTTCAAAATTTGACGATTTTACACTACATGATGTGTTTGTTTCATTATTTGATGTGGTCCTGTCATTCTTTGATGTGGTTATCCCATTACTTGATGAGGTAAAACCACGTGACCAATTCGGAAAAAAATATGTTCTATGTTTAAACAGATTTCAATATATCGTTTGTTTAATGTGCTTTGGATGGGTATCGCTATCCATTGAGTTAAAGTTCAAATTAAAGTTCGAGTGGTTGTTCAGAGTTATTTGGTATGAAAAGGGGGAACAGCAGATAATAATAAGAAAAAAGTATTAAAAGTTTATAGTATTTCGGACATAATTGGGATATCCCCAAACCACTTGGTCCTGTTGTTTTTATCCTAAGTTCTCAAACGGAAGCAGTATTTTTGTAATAAATTTGTAAAATATTCCACGGAACCCTGTGTCTCGCCTGATATTGCTGCTGTAAGTGTAAAAGCGTCATGTTGATCGGCTCTACATTTATCTATACATTTATCGGGTAAAAAAAAAAAAAAAAAGTTTTTCTGTAGATGCTTTTCTTGAAATTGAGGAATAACTCCTATACAAGTTTTAAAACACTTCATGGAAGTTTACAAATTTATCATGTCAAAACAGTTTACATGTTATTCGGTTTTATTTAACTAAAACAAAACTGTATGGTTTTCAACAATGAGCAAAACCCATACCCTATAGTAAGCTATAAAGGTCCCGAAATGAAAATGTAAAAACTAGAAACCTAACGATCTATAAATAGATAGATAGATACTTTATTCTCTAAAACTAAATACAAGTTTACAGAGAAACATACAATATAAATACAGATACAATAGTCGAGGTAAACAAATCCAGTATGATATTCTAAAAGTAATATACATGGCATACATGTTTAGTAACATGTATAATGAAAGGTTAAACTCAATAGAAATAAAAAATGGAGATGGAGACGCCGACGCCACTATCGACGACGAAATATAGGTTTGTTGTGTCTCACTGCCGCTACATTGATGTCGCAGGCTTGACACAAATCAAAAGACTTGAACTTTATTGTTAACAAATGAAACACTTCAAATCAACTCACACTAAAGTTACAAGGAAACGGGGAGGGGCTCGGACTAAGCGACAAAGCATCAATACTATAAAATAAGAATTCTCCGATTTTTTTTTTGCGTAAATGATCATTTGAACTTATACGAATATCAATCTTTTTTTTGTAATCAATTGAATTCCCTGATCTACCTCGCACTAATTGAAAAATAAAATTTTTGGAATATCTGTTTCATATGTGACGACGGAAATGTTTCAGTGGTCGTAACCATAAAACCGTCATCTTTTCCTTGAATGTAAACTACCAAATAAAACCAAATCACTGGGTTTGTACTTTCTCGAATAACACAACGGGTGCCTTTCTGAAGCATCCAAGATCACCCCGATGGATTTATATTACCCAGTCATACCGATCTATTGAAACAGCCAAATGAAACTGTTTTGTATGCCACCGCAACTGAAAGTTGGGGGCATATTGTTTACTCCTGTCCGTCCGTCCGTCCGTCTGTCCGTCCGTCCGTCCGTCCGTCTGTCCGTCTGTCCGTCCGTCCGTCTATCCGTCCCATTATGGGTATACGTTTCTCGTTTTATATAGATTAGACCGTTGGTTTTCCCGTTTGAATGGTTTTACACTAGTAATTTTTGGGGCCCTTTATAGCTTACTGTTCGGTGTGAGCCTAGGCTCCGTGTTGAAGACCGTACTTTGACCTATAATGGTTTACATTTATAAATTTTGACTTGGATGGAGAGTTGTCTCATTGGCACTCATACCACATCTTCTTATATCTATATAGTTATTCCGCATAACTCCTCCTACAGTTTGAATCCTAGGGAGTTTTCTCTTTACTGTCTGTTTGTACATATATTGAAGGTGTGCATGTGGTCAGGGTTTTTATTTTTATTATCTTTTGCTCTTTTGGGAGATAAATGAAAATTTTTTTTGGTTATTTTTGGGGTATAAGCGGTTAAATGAGTTGAGTGCGGGGGCATCACTTTGTCTAGTTTACATTTTTTTCTCGTGTTGTGCTGTTACACAACTGTAACAGTCCGATGTAAGGTTAGGATTTAGCGCTCACATACATGTTAAACTCCGCCACGTGCACTTTCTTTATGTACCTTCCCAAGTCAGGAGCATGAAGTTCAATTGTTGTCGTTGTATAAATGTGTGTCATTTCTTTTTGTAGATTGTTTATTTATAAATAAGACCGTTTGTTTTTCGTTTGAATTTTTCACATGTTGCATGGTGGCCTTTTGTAGCTAAATATACGGTGTGTTGAAGGCTGTACGGTTGCCTATATATGATTTCTTACATCCACTGCATTTAAACTCTGATGGATAGTTGTGTCATTGTCAATCACACCACATCTAACTTTATTTCAACTTCTATGTTGCGTTTTGTATACTGTAACATTGTTTATCTTTCGTACGCATACCCCGGAGCCCTCTTTTCGGAAGCCCGAGCAAAGTCCCTGTTCCGCGATAGAAAATTTAATTACGAACTCATATAAGATAGCTCGAATTTCAACTCAAAATCTTAATTAATCTAAATGAAACTTAAATTCGAATCTTACTCAAACTCTACCTCAAAAAATGACTCAAATTTAATGTTGTAACTAGAACTCTACCTCAGTTAAATGTGACTCAAACTCGATGTCAAACTCGAAACTCAATGCTAACTAAAACTTTAATTCTAATAATGACTTGAATTCGAAATCGAAGACTAACTCAAAGATTAACTCAAACAGTAACCTGAACTTTAATTTGAACTCTAATTTGATGGATGGCCACACTCATCCAAGGCACATACAACATGGAAATCTATCTAAAAATAGAACAGGTTTTCCGATTGGTCACGTGATTTTACCTCATCAAGTAATGGGATAACCACATCAAAGAATGACAGGACCACATCAAATAATGAAACAAACACATCATGTAGTGTAAAATCGTCAAATTTTGAAACATCATTACGTAATGTTAAAACCATATAAAGAATAGGCAAATCATCATTACAAAATAACAAAACCACATCATGTAATGAAACAACTACATAACGTTAAGTCACATTCACATCAAGTTATGTTAAAACCACATTGACTAATGACACAACCACATTAAATAATGGTGAAACCACATCGAGTAATGACAAAACAATATTGAGTAATGACAAAACTATATCAAGTCAATACGAAACCATATCGTGTAATATCGAAATATCATTTAGTAATGACTATTCCATATTGAGTTATATCAAGACATCATTACGTAATGTCAAAACCATATTAAGTAAAGACAAAATATCATCAAGTAATAATAAAACAACATAAAGTAATATCAGAGTTCCACATAAGACAGCTGTGGCGTTCCATAGTTAACGGTAATTTTTGGTGCATGACGATAAAGTGTACACTTTCTTTAACCCTTTCACGTAAATGTAAAATTGTATTACTAGATTGTTATAATTTTCCAATAACAGATACTGTTCAAGCAATTTTTTATAATTTGTTCTTGTGTGCCGTTACACCACTGTCCTATGTTTGGGGAGGGGCACCCACAAACATGTTTATATTCATTCTATATGTGTCTGTCACAATTCAAGAGCCTGTAATTGAGTGGTTGTATGGCGTTTGTTGATGCTTATAATATTTGTTTTCGTTTATTGTTTTGTACATAAATCAGGCCGCAAATTTCTCGTTTGAATTGTTTGAATTTGTCATTTCAGGGCCTTTTTAGCTTGCTTTGCTGTATAGGTTTTGCTCATTGTTGAATGCCATACGGTGATTTATAGTTGCTTACTTCTACGCCATTTGGTTTCTGGTGGAGAGTTGTCTCATTAGCAATCATACCAAATCTTCTTATTTCTATATCATGTGTACACTCAGAATGAACGATCATTTCATGCAAATCTACGATCTCTTAAAAGAGATTCATAGTATGAACTTTTTGCAAGTTATATTGACCCGGCAGAAAGTAAAATAAATTATTTCGAATAACGATATGTACCACATTTAGTTAAACCATGGAAGAATAGTTCTATTGAATATAGGTAATACAGTTAACATGCATGTATCAGCATGATTAAACAGGACTTTCAGGATTTCTCTCCTCCTGTCAATAAATAACTCACCAAATATTTAAAGAGCCATTTAAACAATTCTTTGAATGAAAAATACAGGTATTGATGTGTTTGGAGGGTGTTCATTTTGAAAATATAAGATTTAAGGTAGATCGGATTTCTTCTACCAGCTCTGATTTGTAAAATACTAGGAAACAATCGATCTACATCTTTAATGAAATATGCATTTTAAATGAGGAATGCAATTCATTTGTAAGACTTTTCATTTGAATGAAGATAATTATATGTTTTATTGTATTATTCTGATAGCTTTAAAAACAATTGCAAAACCTGCAGCTTGAAAAAATCTCCATAACTTCATTTTTATCATAGTTTTGAAAACAACATGTCTGAGTCTTCATTTAAAGCGTGAACAAATTCTATTTTTTTTTCTTTTAACTTAAGGTGGTACCTAACACTACAGGAGATAACTCTGTAAAAATCAGCTAAACGTTTTAATCACGTTGTATTGATAAGGAAATATTAAGCTTCCCAATGATCAAAATTAGTGTTTGTCAAACTGCTATATAACCAATGAAATTTTTCTGATAAAGTGGTTGGTTCAAATTTTTGAAATTTTATATTTTTGTCAAAGGGTCAAAGTTAACATTTCGTCAAAATTTTATGAAAATTAAACGAGCCAAATTAATATTAGTCAAGGTGTTGGGTACCACCTTAAGACCTCCTCTACTTATTATTATTATAACGTGACGGTACCCAAATTACACCTATTTTAACAGTTTTTTCGCCTACGTTTGTTTATTATCGGATCCAGACAAAAGTTTTCATTCTGTGTTTATTTTGTAGATGTGCCATTATTTACTATATGGTTCCACCAATTTGATTTTGAATCCATATTGAATCATAGAAAAATAGGTTTGAACCGACCTCCAAACGATCCATGATTCTGTAAATAGGAGTACCCAAATTGCATCCATGCTTAAATTCACATCCTTAAAAAATCGAATAACAGATGTTTTGTTTTATTTCTTCAAATATTTAGAACAATTTGACATTAGTTCATGCTTACTATTCATTTTTAAGAAATGGATTCTTGTAACATATTTAATTTGCTCATTTTAAAAGATGACTTTTTGTGAACGTCGCATGGCGATGTTTTCGTAGATTTACTTTTTCCAGTGAATGCTTCGTCTCTTCATATAACGTCACGGTACCCAAATTGCACATATTCATGGGTTAAAAATCCACTAGCCCGACGCCTGGGACTAGAGCATTTACACTTCGGGCAATCAAAGCTTGTACCCAATATGCCCGACGGACTAGTAACAAAAAATTCTTGGCGTTTCAAAAATAGAAAGTGGAAAATCCCTTCATCGCTATTCTATCTTAGCCAATCAGATTCAATTACCTGATCTGGGATTCCAAGAATTTGAATGATTCAGCACCCTCTATCGGTCAGTGTCGATCGATAGTGAGTCGGAATATAACGACTGGATTAGTCGGGTTAGAATTTTAACTGATTTTGTACATGTTTTAAAAATAGAACAACTAACTCTGGGTGGACCGGTATCATGTATTGATCGCAATTCTCGTACTTTCAATATCGATTTCTCAGTACAGGGGGTATTGTTCATTGCTTTATTCCGAGATTTTTAATTAACGTCACTGGGGGCGGTATGACTGCATTGATCGATATTGACCTGTCTTGTCAGACAACTGTTGAGCACGAAACCATGCAACAAAATATTTCTAAATACTTTAGAACGGGCACCCCAGGAACTTCGTCAGTTTCAAAACGAAAACGGTAAATGAAGAGGGTAATGAGGCTGAAAATTCATCCCAAAAATGCCAAATACGCCCGGAAAAAAACATTTATTGTGTCATGGACAGAACGATTCCCCTGGTCATGGTCGGCTGTTGCTGGTGATAAACCAAACGATGTTTTGTGAATATTGCCGTTATTTTTCCAGATCACGCTAATAAAGTCTGCTTTGTATGCGGAACAACAAATATACGAATTGAACCACTGGTTTCACATGACAGTACCAATGAACATGTTTTATGTGCTCGAAAATATTTAACAACCCATAGTACAAAAGAAATCCAAAAGATGTCTAAAGATCCTCGTTATAATTAATAAAACAAAATTTATTTGATTTATTTTATTAAATACAGTGTATAATGCCGCATTCAAAACAAGGGACACCCACTTTGTATTATGTAGCAAACTCTGAATTTGTAAGGTATACTCAGGCTAGCATGTCAGATTTGATGGGCTAGCAGTTCTTTCAACAGGGCTAGTAAAATCCTGCTACCAATAAGTCCTGGGCTAGTGAGCTGTAACAACATTTTTAACCCCTGACTGTTTCAATCTATGAATAACATGACGGATGTCGCATGTGGAGCAGGATGATCTGCTTATCCTTCCGAACCACCTGAGATCCCCGTTCTTTGGTGGGTTTCGAGTTTCAGTCTTTAGTTTTCTATGTTGTGTTTTGCATACTGTTGTTTGGTGGGTTTCGAGTTTCAGTCTTTAGTTTTCTATGTTGTGTTTTGCATACTGTTGTTTGGTGGGTTTCGAGTTTCAGTCTTTAGTTTTCTATGTTGTGTTTTGCATACTGTTGTTTGGTGGGTTTCGAGTTTCAGTCTTTAGTTTTCTATGTTGTGTTTTGTATACTGTTGTTTGGTGGGTTTCGAGTTTCAGTCTTTAGTTTTCTATGTTGTGTTTTGCATACTGTTGTTTGGTGGGTTTCGAGTTTCAGTCTTTAGTTTTCTATGTTGTGTTTTGTATACTGTTGTTTGGTTGGTTTCGAGTTTCAGTCTTTAGTTTTCTATGTTGTGTTTTGTATACTGTTGTTTGGTGGGTTTCGAGTTTCAGTCTTTAGTTTTCTATGTTGTGTTTTGCATACTGTTGTTTGGTGGGTTTCGAGTTTCAGTCTTTAGTTTTCTATGTTGTGTTTTGCATACTGTTGTTTGGTGGGTTTCGAGTTTCAGTCTTTAGTTTTCTATGTTGTGTTTTGTATACTGTTGTTTGGTGGGTTTCGAGTTTCAGTCTTTAGTTTTCTATGTTGTGTTTTGCATACTGTTGTTTGGTGGGTTTCGAGTTTCGGTCTTTAGTTTTCTATGTTGTGTTTTGTATACTGTTGTTTGGTGGGTTTCGAGTTTCAGTCTTTAGTTTTCTATGTTGTGTTTTGTATACTGTTGTTTGGTGGGTTTCGAGTTTCAGTCTTTAGTTTTCTATGTTGTGTTTTGGTGGGTTTCGAGTTTCAGTCTTTAGTTTTCTATGTTGTGTTTTGCATACTGTTATTTGTCTTTTGGTCCTTTTTTTTCGCCATGGCGTTGTTAGTTTTAATTTGTTCGACTTATGAGTTTGAATGTCGCTTAGTATCTTTTGCCTCTCTTTCATAAGACAAAGCATAATTAATCTTAAATAGGAATTTTTCATTAACAAATATTATCATTGGTAAATATGATAAAATGCTAAAGATTGTTGTAATCACATTGCTATCGGATAGGTAGGATTAACGAACACAAAGATTCTCCAGGTGAATGTTACTGCTTAACTTATTGAGAGAACTTAATAAGTATCTTAATCAAATTTGCTATTAAAGAATGGACAAATTCTATCTATATGACTTTATATTATTAATTAAAATAGATCGGCAAAACAATTACATAGTACCTCTATTCAATTAAAGCTTTAGCCATATTATATGATGTTGCTGAGTTCAGGATAGCCAATTCCATTCCTCTGTCTATACAATCAGAAGAAGCATCATACCAAGTTTTCTTTTGGCTGTTTTCAAAATACATGGACGAGCCAACATATCCTACAAAAGATATCTTAGTCACTGAATCAATTTACTGTAAGCAAACGACATATCCTACAAAAGGTATTTTAGTCACAGAATCAACTTACTGTAAACACACGACATATTCTACAAAAGATATTTTAGTCACTGAATCAATGTACTCTAAGCAAACGACATATCCTACAAAAGGTATTTTAGTCACTGAATCAATTTACTCTAAGCAGACGACATATCCTACAAAAGGTATTTTAGTCACTCAATCAATTTACTCTAAGCAAACGAATATCCTACAAAAGGTATTTAAGTCACTGAATCAATTTACTGTAAGCAGACGACATATCCTACAAAAGGTATTTTAGTCACTGAATCAATTTACTCTAAGCAAACGAATATCCTACAAAAGGTATTTTAGTCACTGAATCAATTAACTGTAAGCAGACGACATATCCTACAAAAGATATTTTAGTAACTGAATCAATTTACTGTAAGCAGACGAATTATCCTTCAAAAGGTATTTTAGTCACTGAATCAATTTACTGTAAGCAGACGATATATCCTACAAACGATATTTTAATCACTGAATCAATTTTTTTTACGCAAAAGGTTCGCAAGAAGATTCTTTTTATTAGTATTTCTAACATCCATGACAACCTGCAGGCCTGCGTTTCACAAAAAAATCTTATAACTAAAATTGATCGTAATTATACTGATATTTCATGATTTCGATCACTTTTAGTCGTAAGATCTTTTTTTATGAATACGAGAACCTGATCTTCAGTAGATTCTAAAGTTCGTTTATGTACATATCCACCAAAACTTACTTATATACATATACAGAAACTGAGTCAAATCAATGAAGAAGAAAAATTCAGAAAGGAAATTCAAAGAGATTAACAAGGTCACTAACAATATGAGGCTTTTGTGGAAAACAGGTAGACATGCTCATAGAGATTTTTGATTTGGAAAATAAATATAAAATAATACATTTTCAATAAATTTTCATTGTTGTAACTTTATAAAACTAAATCCAACTGTTATCACTTTTTTTTATAAAACCAACTGGACAGTGTATTGAAACGACCACGTGTGCGTAAATTACTTCCGAGACTAAAACGCGAACACACCAAAGGCATATACCCGAAAATGCAATAAGTCGAACATGCGATCGCCATTTCACGTTTTCGCATTTTCGCTCTTTTGAATATATAAAAATCGTGAAATGGCCGCATCAGGCCACAATACATAACAATGTGAACGTTTTGCGAATTTAGTGTAATAACGTTAACTAAACACACTCGACTGAATAGACGTTATAAGAGAATTTCTTTTTTGATAAACCATGAACTTTATGTTTTACGCTCGAGTTATTTTGTATGGGATAAAATGTATAACTATTGGAAAATTTCCATTAGCTGTACGCATGTTTTTACATTAAATTTGATGTATAGTATTTGAAGGGCTTCGAAATCTTCAAAAGATTCATAACAACTTTTTATAATATATAAGGCAAATTACTTGAAGCTGTGATATGATAAAATAAAACGCAGAAACAAACCAATGGTGCACATTTAAGCTAAAGGATGATAACTTGGGGTGTTGCTAAACGGCGGAAACGGAATACGGAACGGAAACGGAAATAAATATCTATATGGACGGAATATTTTAGAATAAAATGGCGAGAACTACGAAAATCAATAAAGAGTGAAATAACAAAATTGCACAACAAGTATGTTGAAAATAGGATAGGAGATATCAGGAAAATAAGCAAACAGTTTTAGAAAATCAATACATAACAGCTAAAACAAACTATGAAAAATGAGAAAAAAAGGTAAAATTCGTCATTTAAGGACAATAACTCCTACAAGAAGTCTATCATCACACATTTTGCCGTGAAAGGACATTAAGTAGAGCTCAAGATTGTTAAGGTTTCTTTCTCGACATACTTTTTCTATTTATAGCGGTTTTCAAAATAATAGACAACACTTGCATTTTACCCTATGTTCTATTTTAGCCATGTCAGCCATCTTGGTTGGCAGCTGGCAGGGTTATCGGACACATTAACAAATACCTCAATGAAAATGTGGCCAATTTTAACCAAAACTGTCAGACGACTTCCAAAAGTAGTTATATTTGGTTAAACTTGGCCCAGTAGTTTCAGAGGAGACAATTTTTGTAAAAGTTAGCGACGATGACGACGGACAACGGACGCCAAGTTATGAGAAAAGCTCACTTGGCCCGTTGGGTCAGGTGAGCTAAATATAAAGCTCTTAAGGTATACCACCACTAAAAACTAAGGCAGGTTTACCAACAGAAAACCACCGTGACAGAGCAGAAGCATTGAATGAACAATTCACTAGTGTATCTACTGAGAAGTCATCAATTAAAGATGTACCAATAAAGAAACAATTATATCCAAAATTAGAAGACATAGAAATACCCTTAAAAGATGGACTCGAAAAAAGGGACGATTTTTCATTCCCTATTGTTAATTTTCGCCTTTTTTGGACGGTGATGCACCGTCTTACGGTGTTTGAATATCACAATTCGTTCGCTATGCCCGTGTCTGAAGTGACGTTTTTGATTTCAATGAGCGTAATCTATGTGTTACTGGTAAATTATTTAGTCAGGGATTTCGTTACCACAAATTACTTAAAACCTTAACCAAATTCTTCCATAGATACAAAGATTTGGTTTGCAAGTTTGGTTGTACCTGTACATGTAGAAAACTTATTTCAAACAAAATAGCACATCCTAATTTTTACGGGAATATTGTTTACCGAGCCCGGAAATTTAGATACGATCCGGGTAAATTTATCAATCCTTTAAATAAACTTATTCTGAAAAGGTTACCAATTCAACACTGTAATTAGATCTTTGAATATTGTTTTTATTGGTATGCATAATGTTTTTGTTATCAGTAAATTAAAACCACATAGTACTCTCATATCTTTACTTAGTGTCTTTTTTGTTGTGGAATTATAGATACGCTGCCACGTCCGGTCTGTGTTATCGTTAGATGGTTTTTGCTTTGTATCAGTCTGATGAATAAAGCGCTTTTCGATTGATTTTTTTTATAGTTTGTTCTTATGCTGTTCTGTTACACCACTGTCCCAGGTAAAAAGGGGGTGGGGAGGGGGGTAGCGAGTAAACTAGTTTAACACCGTCAAATTCTTTATGTGCCGGTCCAAAGTCAGGAACCTGTAGTTCAGTAGTTGTCGTTTGTTTATGTCTGTCATATTTTTTTTTTTGCAAATTGATTTGTTATAAATTAGGCTGTTAGTTTTCACAATTGAAATGTATTATATTTTTCATGTCGGGGCCTTTTATAGCCGACTATACGGTATTGGTTTATCTCATGGTTGAAGGCCGTACGGTTGCCTATAATTGCTTACATTAACTTCAATTGGACAACTATCAACTTAGGTGGATAGTTGTCTCATTGGCAATCATACCACATCTCCTTATTTTTATACCAATACACCAAAAGCATGTTGGCCAGACGAAATAAGCCCTAGAAAACTAAGAACAATTATCAAATGAATAAGCACCTATCATTATAATAAGTCAACCCTTTTCAACAAGTCATCAATACCAGCTTAATACCTGATGAATGGACGACAACAACAGACATATGTCAACTTTTCAAGAAGGTTGACTATTGGATACTGGCAAACTACTGCTAAGTATCCTTAACTTGCATTCTCTGCAAGATGCTCGAACATATAGTATGCTCTAACATAATGAGTCACCTAAATCACTATACAAATGTAACATCATCAATGAAAAAGAACATACTTTTCGTAAATATCACAGTCGCGAACCACATCTATGTACTGCCATCAATGACTGGGCCTAAAGCATCGATAAAAGACACTAAACAGATATATGTATATTTATATAAGATTTTGAAAAAACTTTCAACACAGCCCCACGTGAACAACTTAAATCGAAATAAACAGTTACGGGATATTAGGTAAAACATTATGTTTGATTGACTCATTCCTATGCTACCGCAAGCAAAGAGTCATGGTAAATTGGACAAAATCAAACTGGTCCACCGTTGATTCAGGAGTACCTCAAGACACTATCCTGGGTCCTGTGTTATTTAGTCTACATATCAATAATATATTGAATAATCGAGTGTTTGGTTAGTAGACGCACATACACGATCAGATGCGTAGTTTAAAATAAAGTATCTTTTTCGCTCTAAAAAAAGGGAATAATGATTTTTAGTTATCTTGACAAAGCACTGCTGATATGCATAAGAGTAACTTTCAAATATCAACATTCCTTTTGAATGAATGAAGATAAAGACATATCTGTGTTAATGTTTTCAATTATAGTGATGCTTAAAACATCATACTGAATGAGTGACAATATTTTCAATTGTATTATAATAAAATAACATTCACGGCTACTTGAATGGGACTGAATTTTCAGAGAAGAATTAATCACTGTGGACAAGTTGATTTTTCGAAATCCTAAGTTATGACTACGGATAGCTTTAGAAGGGCACTGTGCAAATCGTATATCCATGTACTGTTTTTTTCCGCCAGTTGTTTTCACACCAATTCGTATTTATTGACCTTTTAAAAAGTCTAGGAGAGCATATGGTAATGCTTCTCCGTGGTTAATACCAACAACATACTTCAGGATTGTAATCGGGTGAGAAAGGCTTTGTATAGTGAATGATGTTGTCGAGTGTTACATAAAAATATTTTATATAGTTATAATTGTTTCTATGTGTAATTCCCAGGTTTCCATATCTGTTGTTGTCCATACTTGATTGTCCCATCGGGTTTCTCTTACGTTTTCTTTCTGTTATACAAGAAAAGATTGCAGGAAAATATCCAATACAGAACAACACAACACGATACACCACATCCCTAGCTCTAATGCAAAACATTTACAAAAGAAACAAAGAAAAAATGACGGAAAGCATTTCCCCCCAAAATGAATTACTCCACAACTTATCTAGAATCTAAGCGAGTGTCCATCATTTTAGGCCGTATGTAGATTAGTTTTGTGTTGTTCGGTTACTGTCTTGTTGACGTTAACCCCTTTCTCTTTTTTTTATTCATTTTTTGTGTTGGAAAATCAGAAAAGTCAAACAGACAATAGTGAACCGCATGAAAGACGTACGTTCATGTTCTTAAGTGCAAAAATAGAATATAATATAAATGAACTAATGAAACAATTGCAAGTGGTTTACGCAGTTAAATTACGTACAAAGTTTTTAAATATTTTTAAAACTTTAGGCTCATCATCTCATGCCATTTATTTCAATACTTTATGCTTTCAAATTTGTTTTCTTGAATTTATTTCTTTGTTTTTTTCTTTCTTGTGAACATGTGATATACCACTATATACAACATGCATATGAAAATAAATAACCACCATTTTTAAAACTGCTAATCATGGACATAATGTATGCATAACCTTAGCGCATTTTAATTTTGGGTCATATTTAAACAAAATTATGGAAAACCTACAATGAATACCCAGAGTCTTAGAAACTATGATACTTATACTACTAAAGGAAGAGACCGATTTTATTGAGCCGCAACTCCTCTGAAACCATACAAAGTAGGAAATATTTGTGATATGACGTATAAATGTAGTGTTTTGTACTTCCTAAATTTTTCTTTGAAACAATCTTTTTTCCACAGAAAACGCCAATTTTTGAGAAAATATCCAAATTCGGAGACCGTTATCGATCCGTGTCTTATACGCTTTCGCGCATGTTCAGTCGACGTACTGCCCGCAAAATCCAAGTGAAAGTAAGAAGAAAGGATAAGTGCATCATTTTGCTAAATTAAACGACATCCACCCTTTTTTACTCATGTGCGAACTGTCCAAAAATGAAATGGGCGTTGAACGTGTCGAAGTGATCCTCCCCCTTTTTATGTGTAAACACAGGCACCCGCCGTCCGGACCCCTCCCACCTCTTTATGTGTAAACACAGGCACCCTTGACACTCTTTGTTTCAACACTTGCCTAATTGTACCGCGATTTCGCGGGCATCTTCTAGTCAATTATAATAATAAATAACCCACTCCAAGTCAAAGTTACTAATAGATAAGTATCATAAATGCACAGATATTCATTTGCTAAATTAAATGCATAGATATTTATTTGTAAAGTGTTAAAATAGTATTAGTCCCTTTTTTACACATAAAAAAAAAAAAAAAAAAATCAACGGTTGCCTTTCTTAGATTTTAAGAAATGATGATCTTACCTATATTTATAAGTAATACACATATTTGTACGTGTCCTTTGCATAGGAACATTATGTTAAAATGTGAGAACTAAAGGTTAAATTGGTCAGATGTCTATTGTACATTAAATGTATTTCACTTTAAACTGAACAAATAAATGGTTTATGATGGTTTTAATTTAGTTGTATTTGATATATGTAAATAAAGTTAAAAAAGAGGTAAACAACATCCCAAAATGGTCATGTCCTTTTAATGGATCTGTACACATTAATATCCTGCATGTTCTTCATATCCATTTTGTGAACATCAATAACAGGATATTTAAAAGATACAAACAGACGGAATTCTGCATCATTGTTTCGGCCAATTTTATTGTAATAACATTGTTTTTTGTTCAAACCATCATAAAGATTAAAATAGATAATAACATAATATTTATAACAAATTCAAATAACTACTGTTGTTGCATGCATAAATATATTTCTAGCATAAGTAAACACCATCCCGAAATGCTGCCTTTTCATTCATTTGTAAAATCACTAATAGCTTTTATATGATTGAAGTATTTGTCTATAGTCGATATTGAACAAACAAGTAATCCGATAGAGTTTTGCACTGTTCGTTGGCAATATTAATTTTGTTTTGGACCTAGTTAATAAGCAAATTTTGTAAATACAATAATTGAACTTATTGGTCTGTTGGAGTATTACTGACTGCAATTTACTGTAATCTATAACTCGACTAACACAAAGTCATCGCGTGTGATTTCGAATTTTAAGTGGTTTCAGGGTTAAAAATCCACTAGCCCGACGCCCGGGACTAGAGCATTTGCACCTCGGGCAATCAAAACTTGTACCCAATATGCCCGACGGACTAGTAACAAAAAAATTATTGGCATTTCCAAAATAGAAAGTGGAAAATCCCTTCATCACTATTCTATCTTAGCCAATCAGATTCAATAACCTCATCCGGGATTCCAAGAATTTGAATGATTCAGCACCTTCTATCGGTCAGTGTCGATCGATAGTGAGTCGGAATATAACGACTGGATTAGTCGGGTTAGAATTTTAACTGATTTTGTACATGTTTTAAAAATAGAACAACTAACTCTGGGTGGACCGGTATCATGTATTGATCGCAATTCTCGTACTTTCAATATCGATTTCTTAGTACAGGGGGTATTGTTCATTGCTTTATTCCGAGATTTTTAATTAACGTCACTGGGGGCGGTATGACTGCATTGATCGATATTGACCTGTCTTGTCAGACAACTGTTGAGCACGAAACCATGCAACAAAATATTTCTAAATACTTCAGTACGGGCACCCCAGGAACTTCGTCAGTTTCAAAACGAAAAACGGTAAATGAAGAGGGTAATGAGGCTGAAAATTCATCCCAAAAAATGCCAAATACGCCCGGAAAAAAACATTTATTGTGTCATGGACAGAACGATTCCCCTGGTCATGGTCGGCTGTTGCTGATGATAAACCAGACGATGTTTTGTGAATATTGCCGTTATTTTTCCCGATCACGCTAATAAAGTCTGCTTTGTATGTGGGAACAACAAATATACGAATTGAACCACTGGTTTCACATGACAGTACCAATGAACATGTTTTATGTGCTCGAAAATATTTAACAACCCATAGTACAAAAGAAATCCAAAAAGATGTCTAAAGATCCTCGTTATAATTAATAAAACAAAAATTTATTTGATTTATTTTATTAAATACAGTGTATAATGCCGCATTCAAAACAAGGGACACCCACTTTGTATTATGTAGCAAACTCTGAATTTGTAAGGTATACTCGGGCTAGCAGGTCAGTTTTGATGGGCTAGCAGTTCTTTCAACAGGGCTAGTAAAATCCTGCTACCAATAAGTCCTGGGCTAGTGAGCTGTAACAACATTTTTAACCCCTGATATTAAGCGAAAATAGAAGCGGAAATCTGACAAGTTTTTCTAGAGACTAAACAATTTGTATTTTTATGATTTGATACTATGCACGTCTTTCAAAATAGGTAAATATATCTAGATATACACAAAACGTTCACAGTATATATCTACAGATGAAGTGTTTACTGGAAAAGTAAAATGTACGGAAACGTCGCCATGCGACGTCCACAAAAAGTCATCTTTTAAAAATTAGCAAATAAAATATGTTACAAGCATTCATTTCTTAAAAAATGAAGAGTAAGCATGGACTAATGTCAAATTGTTTAAAATATTTGAAGAAATAAAACAAAAGATCTGTTATTCGACTTTTAAGGATGTGAATTTAAGCATGGATGCAATTTGGGTACTCCTCATTACAGAACCATTGATCGTTTGGAGGTCGTATCAGACCAATTTTCTATGATTCAATATAGATTCAAAATTAAATCGGTGAAACCATATAGTAAATAATGATACATCTACAAAATAAACACAAAATGGAAACTTTTGTGCAGAGCATAAATGAACGTAGGTGAAGAAACTGTTAAAATAGACCTGTGCAATTTGGGTACCCTCACGTTATACTGTGAACGTTTAGTCTTTAGTTTTCTATGTTGTGTCATCTGTACTATTATTTGTCTGTTTGTCTTTTTATTTTTGGCCATGGCGTTGTCAGTTTGTTTACGATCTATGAGCTGACTCTCCCTCTGGTATCTTTCGTCCCTCTTTTATGTATATCTAAATATATTTCCCTTTGTTAAAAGACGTGTATAATGTCAAATCATAAAAATACAAATTATTTAGTCTCAAAGAAAACTTGTAAGATTTCCGCAGCGATTTTTGTTGAATAGGTGCAATTTGGGTACTCGGTGCAATTTGGGTACTGCGACGTTATGTGTATTAAAAGACTGTATAGTTTTCCTGATTGCTTCTTTTACATTTTTCTTGAGACGGCCATTATTTTACGGTGCTGTCTTCAGTTATGACGTCATATTTTAGCATTACGTCAAAGTCATATGACGGCAGCAATGGCAAGTTTGACCCGGGGCCTGCAATAAACCGATTTCTTCCTGTATTAAATCCCGTGTCGAGCCTCAATGTATTGTCTCTATCCATCTGTGACGTGACGTGCATTGTTACAGAACAGACGAAATAGACTATTTTCATATTACCGACTTTTGACTCCGGATTATATAATTTGTCGACTGGTTACGTTTGACATCATGGTACCAAGTCAGGTAAGAGCAAGCTAAAGAAGTAAAACCAAGTGTTCAATCGGTACAATTCTGGGGGAAAATTACCTGCTTAACATTTTTTTTTTTCACTACAAAATCATCGGAAAAAAGTAAACTTTCCCCTCAAATTACACCGATTATAAGTTTGATTTTACTTATTTTGGTTGCTCTTACTTGACCGAGTACCATGATGTCCAAGGTAATTATTTAATCCGGAGTCAAAAGTCGGTAATATGAAAATAGTCTATTGGCAACCGTTGCCAAGCCTAAAAAAAGCCCGTTGGCATTTGAAAGGAGTGCATAAAGCCTAAATATAGGCTCTGCGGCATAGTAAGGGTTAAGACGATAAAAAGAATTATCTGATTTTGACGAATCACGATATATTTTTTTTCAAAAAATAACGGTAACGATAATTATTTGAGACCTCTGACGAATCACGATAAGGATATTTTGACGAATCACGGTAAAATTTTAACCAATTTGATGCTAACGGTACCCGAAAATGATCGTTTGACGCCTGGCGGTAAAGGGCATTCCTATCCTCATCTATCTCTGTCCATTCTTAAAAACAGTAAAATGAATTTCGCGCCAGCGTCCATGGATTTTGCGTCAAAGTATAAAAAAGCGGTAACGGTGAAAAGATTTCCTATGTTTTTCCCAAACATATGAAAAACATATGAAAATCATATGTCTTTCATATGTTTTGAAAACATATGAAAAACATATGTTGCAATTTTTCCTGTTTAGTGTGAAACAATTCAAACAGGAAAACCGACGGTCTAATCTATATAAAAAACGAGAAACGAGAAACACTTATGAACCACATCAACAAACGACAACCACTGAACAACAGGCTTCTAACTTAGGGCAGGTGCAAACAAATGCAGCGGGCTTAAACGTTTTAACAGGCGCCAACCTTCAACCTAACCTGAAACAGTAGTGTAACGTTACAACATAAAAAGACACACTATAAAATATCAATTGAAATGGCTTAACTCGATCAAAAGACATATCAACAAAAACAAGTAAGCATACACTGAACGAATAAATTTGATCTAAGACACAATATGTACATATGTACATATGTACTCAGCGTATAAAAATGTTCAAATTAGGTCATGTCATTCTAAAGTTTTAAACTCTTTTTTTTATGTATATAAAATAAGAAGATGTGGTATAATTGGCAATAAGACAACTCTCCACCAGAGACCAAATGACGTAGAATTTAGCACCTATAGGTCCCCGTACGGCCTTCAACAATGAACAAAACCCATAGTCATGCGCATAGCAAGCTATAAAATGCGCCGACATGACAAATGCAAAGCAATTCAATCGAAAAAAAAAAAAAAAACTAACGGCATGATTTATGTACGGAACATTAAACACAAAACAAATATACGGTATACAGCAGCAAACGATAACCACTGAATTGCAAGCTCCTCACATGGGACAGGCACACACAGAATGTCGCGGGGTTAAACATGTTTGCGAGTCCCCAATTCCTTTTCTAACTAATCAATGTTTAAAATAAGCTAGAACCAAGCACAAAGTATAAAATGATGGTATTTGTGTATACCAACTGTCCCATAAATAAATCGAGTAATTTGTTTTTTAAGAAAAAAAAAAAAAAAAA
The DNA here is from genome assembly GCA_017311375.1 of Mytilus coruscus. Lineage (NCBI taxonomy): Eukaryota > Metazoa > Mollusca > Bivalvia > Mytilida > Mytilidae > Mytilus > Mytilus coruscus. Next base: position 31,149,342 of record CM029600.1, read on the forward strand.
AACCATCGAAATAGCTTACTAATGGGTTGAAATCTCCAAAAAGGATTTGATTCACGTGTTTCATTTTCCATTTTTGGTATAGATAAATAAAATTAGATGTTCGCGTTTAGGGATTTTGTTAATTTTTATTGTATTTTCGACTTGTATGATTCTTTTAAAGTATAAGTATCCAATAACTTTTGTAAATAGCGTGACAGTACACCTGCTAACATAATGTGAATTGAAATCTGGTGACAAACATTTATCTCCCTTTCAATTTTAATCGTTGGTGTATTGCATGTTCCACCGAAGAGGTGGCTTTTAATCATCAGTTGACTTGACAACTATATTGTTATAAGGAAATAAAAGATTGATTCACTGTTGCGGGAATCCAAACAGAATAGTATGTCAAATAAGTCACAATCTAGTATGATGTAGTTAACGTAAATAAAAGTGTCAATCCAACTGAGAGAACTTCTGAGAATACCAGTTTATTAATGTCTAATCAGAAAGTTTAACTTTAGTGTTTGTATATATATAGTTGTCACGGAAATCTCTAGAACACTATAGAAAGGAAACTCTTAGAAAACTGTAAATATAATAATTACAATATCATAACACCTCCCCTTAAAAAGTTTGAGGGTCACAAGAACTTTTCATGAACAATATATATATATATACATACAAAAATACATAGTATGTATACAGTGTTTTAATAAGATTTAGATAAAGCATCTGCTAATGCATTATCTTTACCTTTAATATGTTTTACAATAACATCATATTCCTGTAACAATAAACTCCACCTAGTCAACCTCTGGTTCTTGTTTCTCATTTTATGTATGAAGGTGAGAGGATTATGATCAGTATAAACCAGAATAGGATGCAAAGTGGGATTTAAATATACATCAAAATGTTGAAGTGCAGACAACAGTGCAAAACACTCTTTTTCAATAGTTGAATAATTTTTCTGATGTTTATCTAATTTCTTAGAAAAATATGAAATAGGTTTCTCAACATTATCATATGTCTCTTGATATAAAACGGCTCCAACTCCTACATCACTTGCATCAATGGCAAGTTTGAATTGTTTTTCAAAGTCTGGAGTGATCAGAACTGGACTATTAATTAAAAGTGATTTGCTATTTTCAAAAGCATTTTGACAATTATCACTCTAGATGAATTTAGAATCTTTCCGTAAAAATGAGTCAATGGTTGAACAACAGTAGCAAAATTTGAACAGAATTTCCTGTAAAATCCAATCATGCCTAAATATCTCATGAGTTATTTTTTATTTGTAGGAGGAGGAAATTTGGTAATTGCATCCACTTTAGCCACAATAGGTTTCACTTGACCTTGGCCAACTGTATGCCCTTAACATTAAACAGTGGCCTGACAAAATTCACTTTTACCAAGATTTACAGTCAAATTTGACTGTGACAATCTATCAAAAGTATCATATAAATGTGTTAAATGCTCTTCCCAGCTATCACTATATAGAATAAGATCATCAATATAAGCATAACAACAGTCAAAATAACATTATTAATCATTCTTTGAAATGTAGCTGGAGCACTTTTCATACCAAACGGCATTACAGTATACTGAAATAAGCCGTCTGGTGAGACAAAAGCTGATATTTCACGAGCTCTCTTTGTAAAAGGTACCTGCCAGTAACCCTTCAATAAATCAAATTTGCTCACAAATTTTGCTTGCCCAATGTTGTCAATACAGTCGTCTATCCTTGGAATTGGATAGGAATCAGATTTTGAAACAGAATTTACTTTTCTGAAATCAGTTACGAAACGAAAGGTTCTATCTGGTTTGGGCACAATGAGATAAGGAGAGCTCCATTCACTGTTACTCGGCTCAATAATATCATTGTCAAGCATATATTTAATTTCTTGTCTCATTAATTCAAGTTTGAGTGGATAGAGCCGGTAAGGATGTTGCTTAATTTGAGAAGCATCACCTACATCGATATCATGACAAACAGCAGTGGTTTTGTTTGGCACATCTGGAAAAGGATTTTTAAAAGAAAAAATCAATTTTTAAAAATTTTTCTCTGCAATCGAAAGTCAGATGTGCAAGTTTTGAGTCTAAATTTGACAAAATTTCTGAATCGTTCAATCTAACAGTTTGTTCCATAGTTTAAGAATTAAAAGGTGGTTCAATTATATCTGGTTTGTCATGATCGTTCTCCAATTTAACCATGGCTAAAGTGGCAACTGGTTTGCTCTCACCTTCATTAGTAGGCTCAAACTATGGTTTTAACATATTAATGTGACACACTCTACTTTGTTTACACCGACCTGGTGTTTTTACAATATAATTCAAACATTAATTTTACTCTCTATGGTATAAGGACCACAATATTTAGCTTGTAAAGGATGTCCAGGGACTGGCAAAAATACAAGTACCTTATCACCAGGCTCAAAAACTCTGTCCCTGACATCTTTATCATACCATATTTTCATCTTATTTTGAACAGTTTTTAAGTTTTTCTGGCAATTTGACAAGCAGTATACAATTTTTCTTTAAATCTAGATACATAGTCTAGAAGATTCAAGTCAGTGTGTTCAGTAAGCCATTTTTTCTTAACCAATTTCAAAGGTCCCCTTACAGTATGACCAAATACCAACTCAAAGGGACAAAAACCAAGGGATTCTTGAACAGCCTCTCAGACCGCAAAAAGTAGAAAGTGAACACCATCATCCAATTCTCTGTCAAATTGAAGACAAAAAGTTCTAATTATGTTCTTCAATGTTTAATGAAAACGTTCTATGGCACTTTGAGATTCTGAATGATAAGCACTTGACCTATCCTGAGCAATCTCTAACTGGTAAACGACTTGCTGAAATAAACCTGACATGAAATTTGAACCCTGGTCGGACTGTATAGACTTAGGAATTCCTACTAACGTGAAAAAATTTGATAAGAGCTTTGACATTAGTTGGTGTCTTGATATTCCTTAGCGAAATAGCCTCATTAAAGCGAGTGGATGTACACATGATCGTCAATAAATACGCATTTCCAGTCTTGGTCTTTGGTAAAGGTCCAACGCAGTCAATTTGTACTCTGCTGAAAAGTTCTTCAAAGGCTGGAATTGGCAGAAGTGGTGCTGGTGGTATTTTCTTGTTAGGCTTACCAACAACTTGGCATATATGGCATGATTTGCAGTATTCTGTGACATCATTTCTAAGTCTGAGCCAGTAGAAATGCTGCAAGATCTTAAGGCAAGTCTTCCTTAAACTTAATGTCTAGCCAAGGGGGTGTCATGGGCAAGACCAATAATTTCTTGCCTTTAAACTCTAGGCACCACCACTTGATATACCACTCTCCATTCCTCTTCTGGGATAGCATCAGGTAGCCTCCATTTCCTCATTAAAATACCGTCTTGATGGTAGAAGTATTCGGCCACTTTGTCTGCTTCCTCCTGTGGTTGAGAATCTTGCGGAGCTGAAGAACCTCAGGGTCTTTATTTTGCTCTTCCGCAAACTTTCTTTTTTCTAATGAATGGCTGTTCACGTCTGGCCATGGCTAATAACATGCTTGTTAGTACTAGATGGTTTTATTATGGACTTTTCTGAGCTACAGGAACCTTCAATGTCAGCAAGGAAAGTGTCAGAAAGGTCCATATAATCATACTGGTCTTCTTGTAAATCCCCATTTTGTTGTTTTCTTGCCATCGCCCTAGTAACAACACAAGCTGGATACAGTTCAACATCATCTTCAGGTGATTTAACATCAACCATCGGTTCACTGTTAACAATTGGTTCAGCAACCACTTTGTTCCTAGCTAGATCATTTCCTAGCAATAATGAAACTCGAGAACGGCTTGCCATAAAAACCCTCAACAGGGAGATTAACACCCACAACATCTGGTCCAGTTAGTAAATCTGACTTCAGATAAATACGATAGAGGGGAACATCTATACAACCTAACTCCACACCTTGTAATAAAACGGAGGCACCAACAGAAGTCTCCTCGGACAAAGGCAACACACCTTCTAACAATACAGTCTGGGAAGCTCCAGTATCCCGTAAAATTTTAATAGGCTGTGGAGTAGTATTGTCAACAATAGAAACGAACCCATCAGACATAAAGGGTTTATAATCCTCCATGTAATCACAAAAACTGGACTTACAAGCCTGACTTGCAGGAAAGTTCAACTTATTAGTAACAAGAGGTGTCGTACAAGCACTGGACTTGGGCTAATTATCTCTTTCATTCTTCTGGAGTCTAAAACAATCAGCCATCAGGTGACCATTTTTCTTACAATAAGCACAAGTTAGTGACTTCTTCTCAAAAGTATCAAATTTTAGACTAGACATATTATAACTAGACTGACTCTTATTCTGTGCAACAGGCTTACTATCAGTACGCTCAGTACTTTGATTTTCGAAATTTCCGCTCGAAGTATAAAAATTTTGACCTTTGAAACTTCTTTCATGTGAAAGGGTATAATTTTCGGAAATAACAGCTGCATCTTGTAATGTCTCAACAGTTTTGTCATCTAAATGTGTTTTCAAGTCTAAATTAACACACTGCTTGAACTCTTCTAATAACATTAATTGTCTTATATTATCAAAATTGTTATCTATTTTCTTTTACGTAAGCCATTTATCAAATAGATCTTCTTTTTCTCTAGCAAATTCAACATAGGTTTGTGATTCAAACTTTTTATAAGACCTAAATTTCTGTCTATATGCTTCTGGCACTAGCTCATAAGCTTTCAAAACTTCCTGTTTTACCTTGCATAATCAGAACTTTTTGTCTGATGAAAGTGCTGAGAATATTTCAGCGGCCTTGCCCTCAAAAACACTTTGCACGTTGTAGTCCAAAAAGGCTTTGGCACATTTCAAATTTTGAGCAATTTTCTTAAACTGTGGAAAAAAGTTATCAACTGTTTTTTTTTTCACAAAATCTGGGAACCAGACGTATATTTTTTGCTGCATCAAAATGTTCTGATTTTGACACTACTTTAGTGTTGCTTTCTTCTTTGCCCATTTCAATTTTTGTTTTCTTCATCTCTAACCTTTCTCTCATTTCAAGTTCTGCCTGTTTTAATTTAAATTCATCTTCTTTTTCTTTTATTTTCTCCATCTCTAACCTTTCTTCTTTTTCCAATTGTTTTAATTTAAATTCATGTTCTAATTCAAGCTGTTTTAATTTTAAAGCATCAACATTTCAACCTTAAAGTTCAAGAGCCTCTTCACCAAAAAAATCTGTGTCAACTAATTTTTTGTTTTTGTTGTCTCATAGATACTCTTAAATCAATTTTTAGATGTTTAGCAAGCAACACGAATTCCTCTTTCTTTAAGTTATCAAACCCTTCCAGGTCTGGCGTTTTTAAAAATTTACCGGCATTAAATGCCATTTCGTTGAATTTTGTTGGCTAATTCCAAATAAATAAAATACTGAAAACAAATTTTTAATCTGATATTAAAGTTATCCCGGAGGAGCCCCCAATTTCTGTTACGGCCAGAAATCACCTTTAAATTGTAGCCAACAAAAAACACAAATCAATAATAAAATTTAACAAGATTTATTATACACAAGCTTACAAGAAGTTTTACACAAATAGAAATGTCAACTTAACTGTCAAAATATATGTCCGATCTTTTGTCTTTTCTTTATCCGGAATTCTTCTCTTCACTGTTGCAGGAATCCAAACAGAATAGTATGGCCAATAAGTCACAATCTAGTATGATGTAGTTAACGTAAATAAAAGTGTCAATCCAACTGAGAGAACTTCTGAGAATATCAGTTTATTAATGTCTAATCTGAAAGTTTAACTTTAGTGTCTGTTTATATATAGTTGTCACGGAAATCTCTAGAACACTATAAAAAGGAAACTCCTAAAAAACTGTAAAACGGAAACTTCTAGAATACGGTAGAAGTTTGAATTACACATCATAGATTATGATCATTCCAGACTTATTAAGTCAAATAGAAAGTACTAATCATTCCATCAGCATCTATGATTGTTCCAGTGATTTCTAAACTGCACAGTTGTAACTATAAGTATTATATAAACATATTATACAAGTTATAAGGCAACACAAAACAAATTAGTCCAAGATAAATAAATATAATAATTACAATATCGTAACAAATTAAGCAAATGACAATGATAAACATAAATGAACCAAGGACTACAAGCAGTAACTGACATGCCAGTTCTTATATTTTTTTCTCCCATAGAATTTCTTTTTCTCCCATAGGATATTTCTTTCTCCAATAGGATTTTTTTCTCACTTAGGATCTTTTTCTACCTTTTGATTTGTTATAAACTCCAATAGGATTTTTGTTCCCCCTTAGGATTTTTTTTTATCCCACAGAATTTTTTTTCTGTTATGAAATCCCTTAGGATTTCAAATAATCCTATCGGAAATATGTAATCCTACATGACTATTTTATTACAAAAATATCCTATAGGAGCTATACCTTAAACAAATTTGGATTGTTTTACCTGTCCTCAGAGGTACATTATTGCCAAGTTTGATGATTCTACCATTAACAAATGTGGTTCCGATTTGCACTCATCAGAAATGCATTTTAATCCGAGAAACTATTTTTAAAAATGTGGTTTCGAAACAACTTTAAACCAGTATGTTGATCAAAGAAAAAAGAAAAAAAATTGGGCCACGAGTTATAACAAAAACACCGTTAATATCCAGAAATCCATTCTCAGACACGGGTCAATAGTTTTTATCTATTTGGATTTAAAAATAATTTGGATATATGGATAATGGCTTTGGGCTTTACGTCCTAAGGCAAATATAACATGAACATAATAATGCAATATGTATATTAACCCTGTTTTGTAGTAGAGCGACACAATGAGCCGAATGTTTAACGTGCTTATTCACAAGGTAACAGTTAAAAGGAAAATATATTACCCTAAAACCCTGATATTTTGGTCTGAATCCGAGCCAACCAGTAGTATTTGCTCTTACTCTCCAATGTCAGCTCTTTGTAGCTCTTTGGTTTGAGCCAGTCGTTGGTCTTACCAACGACCTTCCGCACTCGAGACGAGCACGCTATCACGAGACGATCACACTCCCACGAGACGAGCACACTACAACGAGACGAGCACACTCTCACGAGATGAGCACACTACCACCAGACGAGTACACTTCCACGAGACGAGCACACTACCACGAGACGAGCACACTATCATGAGACCAATAAACCAGTTAAAAATAATTTGACCTCACACTTACATAATATAAGTAATTCCAGACAACTACGTTAAAAAGAATACTTGAGTTTAAAAAGCAAACAGCCTTATAAATATATATATATATATATACATTATGTACAAGTCAAACAGGTTTATCTGTAAATGTAGTCTTATCGCTCAGTTCAGCTTGTCGACTTCTGTCATGTTTCTCGCATTACTGTGCGGGCTTTTCTTCCTATTTTCAGGTAAGGTTGATATGTTTTTTTTTTGTAGATGAGTTTGCTCTCGTGTTTGTTTCTAAAACTGTTATTCATGCGTTATTCTCTGTAATTGTTCATATCGCTGTTTTTTTTTTCTTCTTCAGATTGACAAGTTATTGACGACATTACATTTTTTTGCAAGGCGGGGAAGTTTCAATTCTTACACCCTCGAAGTTTTGGGTTTATAAAGTCAGTCTGTCAGTCCGCCCGTCTGTCTGTCCGTTTGTGAATTCAACACTCCTGCATGTTTCACCCGATGTTCATGCAACTATGTTCTATGTGAAACAAATATTAGAAAGTCATCCCGTTGCTCCGTGACAAATCAGAGAGTTACGCCCACATGACTTATAAATGTTTTGTACTAACCAATATTGATAAAAAATCTACATTCATATCATCAATGTAAAACATATTTGATAGAATATATGTGGAGCTACCAAAGAGAAGATCGGAGGTCTTTGTCTTGCCCAAATACAGTTCTTGTCTAGTCTGTTTTATATTTTCTATCGTCTTGTTTTGTTTTGTTTGGTTTTACTCGGAAATTACATATACATATAGATTCTACCATTGCATCGAGTGTAATACGAGTCTCCATTCTAGACGACCAAAATGACTAAACGTACTTTATAGTTTAACTTTTGATGAAAAATAAATGTTGTTTCTTTCCTCATCAACAACAAAAATATATGGAGTGCTTTTTGCAAATACATGTTGAAATTAGTCTTAAGAATACGTATACGAATACTTTATTAAACCAATCATCGCCCCACATAGGACATATTACATATAATGATTAAACTAATGGTGACAGTAGCTTTTGAATATTCAGCTATGTTTGCAATTTTCTAATAAGTTAAAAGTTGAATTCTAAATATTGTTTTAACCAATATTACTTGTTTTTCTTCAAAGTTTGTATTTCTAGTATTTCATGCGTTGCACAAAGTCTTCAGCTAGCTTTGTATATTAATTAACTTCACCGTTTATATATATTAAGACGTTTCAAGTGAGTGTCAACTTGGATGGCAGCACTATGAGAAACATGTTACTGGTTTAGTACTACGTCATTACCATGGCATTCTGCAGCGGTAAGTTCAAAATTTAAATTAAAAAATGTCAAAACGCAAAAAATAGGTAAAAAAACTATTCAATCTTACGAGATAGAGGTATGGAAAGGTCATGTTTTTTTACCACTAAATCTATATGAATAAATCACAAAATTGATTACCATCAATCAGATTTTGACATGCTTATATTCGTCAGAAAAAATAATTTTCCCTCTAGGTGTACAAAATTAGTTCATTTGCGAAAAACTGCCAAAAAAATAGAAAAGAATGTAAGGTTGGAATCCTCCAGGTATAGGGCCTAAAATAAAACATGGTGTATAAACAGATCCATTCAAGAGAAATTTTCTGTAAGATCCGGAAAGTCCTTCCAATACTATTCTGGTTCCTTGATCTCTATTTTCTCATTGTTTAAGTCTTCTTTTGACATCTAACTAACACTGTTTGGCTCCTTATACTACATGTGTAAGATAAAATATTTCCAGGAAAGAAGCTGCATCAAAACTTGACAAACTATCCACTTCATTTGAACTTTGGTTGATAGTTGTCTCATTGGCAATCATACTACATCTCCTTATTTCTATACAGGCAATTGTGTATTTACATTGACATACGTTGTATCCGGATGATAATATTTATAATTTGATATACGATATGGGTTTTTCTCATTGTTGAAGGCCGTACAGTGACTTATAATTGCTTATCATCACGTCATTTGAACTTTGATAGATAGTTACGTCTCATTAACAACCATCTGCTCTTTGGTCGGGTTGTTGTCTCTTTGACACCCATTTCCATTCTCAATTTATACCACATCTGTAATTTTATCTATACATTTCCGAATGAATATCTATGTCTCCTAGTAACTATTTGAACTGAATTATTTTCATATTGAAATAAATTCTTGAGCATAAATGTTTGAGGAAAAACTCTGCGTAATTCAGAGATTCACCCTAACATCATGTAACTCAATTGAAGTAGAAGTTTGGTACCTTAATAAGACTAAGACGCTGAGATAAACTATCCTGTATTATCATTTACTCCTATTCAATAAAATATCAGCGTTTTATGTTATATACTATTGTGCAAGGTGTTTTTTGTATATCTGTTAATATGCTTTCAATCTTCATTAAAAAAAAAGAGTTCGTCTAGAGGCCACGGAGCGGAATTAGCTTCAGTTCAAACTGCTACAGAGAATGCCTACCTAAAGAGTTTTGCAACTGCTTTTGGACACAGTAAGTCTTTTATATTATGAAGGAGTATTTAATAATATAAAAGTGTTTTTGGTTGATTGATTAATAAATTGAGTCATTTCCACATTCAACTTATGAAGTTACGACAGTGATTGTGGTGTTTATTCCTTTCCTACATATGCCCTTTTGCTCTTCGCAACTCCCCTAAAATTTACCAAGAAAAACCACAGGACCCTATATATTAAAGGGCAGTAAAATCTAAATCAAATTTACAATAAAATTGAGAATGGAAATGGGGAATGTGTCAAAGAGACAAAAACCCGATGACGTCCGGCTCCCACATCTGCTAGAATTTACGACACGAATCTTTACCATAAGTACCTTTGAAGAAACCCAATATGAAAACATATAACCAGCACAACCGAAGACTTCCGAACGAAAAAATAATGGGGAAATCTCGATCATCCCATGAAAATTGAAGAATTATGTTTTGTTTTAAATATTCCTTTTTTCTACAAAGAGTTAATGTTCTTATATCAACATGATGTTTTGTCATCTATATAGCAAGAAATAATATGCTGTATTTCTGTTTATAAAGTACACGAAAAATATAATTATAGTATCTCATTACAGTTGAAAACGGAACCAACAATGGAACAAGGGCCTTTCGTGTGAATTGTTAATGAGACTACAAATAAACAACACAAAACAGCCACTACATTCTACATAACGATTCTCCAAACGTTTAGTAATGTTCAGCATTGCTATTGTTTGCTCATAAATGTCTATTGTATATCATGATAATGCAATAGATGTTTGTAACATTGATATGTTGAAACCGTTAATCTTTACTGCATATATATATATGACACCAACCGCGAGTATAACTCGATGTTGAGAATGAACCATTTTTCGACAATAACGGAGATCAAACTTGAACATTTGAGGCAACTGAATAATTTGCGTCTGTTTATTTTCATACGCCTCACTTAGATTTCGGACTGCAGTCACAAAATGTTTTGCTTCAAATTCATATGTCATTCTTCCCTTCCATGCTTACGGGGTAAGTGCCATTAATTTTTGTAACAAATAAATGCCCAATAAACTCGCATTGTCAAAGAAGAATTATATTGGCAACGATTATTAAATCCAGTAAACGGTTGAGAAGGAGTTTACAAAATTCATAAACAGATGACCAATAACAAGCAGTTTCAGTAAGTCCTATTTCCCAAAAACTTAGGGTAAGCACACGTGTGACAAAAAAAATCTATATTGTTTGATTCCACTGTTCATATTTGGTGTCACCCCAAGTCAACCGTTTTTTGGCAAAGAATCAGCGTCGAATACAAAAAAAAAAAAAAAAATCATATATACCTTATAGTAAAATACACGTCCCTGGATTGCCAATGTTTTTTTTTGGTTTGAGCGATTCTGATGAAAGAAAATCTAAAAAAGCGCGTTGCGGGGGACATAGAAATACCGGTCGTCCGTGCGTCCGTCCGTGCGTCCTTCGCGTCTTGTCAGCGCTCCAACATGTACAATTCTTGCCATATTTTTGTAAAACTTCATAAGTTTATTTCAGTATTGTCTCGGACGAGTTCGAAAATCAGTGCCGATCAATAATTTATTAAAGAGTTATGCCCTTGAAAACATTAATTATATGGAAAATTGTATCGTTAGCGCTCTCATGTGTACAATTCATGCCAGATTTTTATGAAACTTATATTGTTGGCTTATATCAGCAATGTATCGGACGTGTTCGAAAATCAGTGCCGATCAATAATTTTTAAAAGAGTTATGGTTCTTAGAAATATTAATAATATGAAAAATTGCATTGTTAGCGCTTAAATGCGTACAATGCTTGCCAGATGTTTATGAAACTTATCTTGTAGGTTTATATCAGCGATGTCTCAGACGAGTTTGAATATCAGTGCCGATCAATAATTTTTAAAAGAGTTCTGTCCCTTTGAAATATTAATTATTTGGAATATTGCAATGTCAATGTTCTCATGTGTACAATTCTTGCCAGATTTTTATGAAACTTATAACGTTTATAACAGCAATGTCTCGGGCAAGTTTGAACAACAGTGTCGATCAATTATTTTTAAGAGTTACGCCCTTAGAAATATTGATTATATGGAAATTTGTAATTATAAGCGCTCTCACAATTGCTGATCAAATATTTTTAATGAGTTATGCCATTTGGAAATATCAAATATATCAGAAATTGCTCTTAAGTCTTCAACTTTTTAAAATGATTTTATAAAGATTTAAAAAACAAAAACAAATTTTTTTTTAGTCATTGACATTGAACAGATAAAATATGTGCAACGCGGGGTAAATTTTCGTTTTGTATATTTTTCTATACTTTGTTATTATATATAGACTACTGGTTAGGTGGAAATGATGAAGTTAATGAAGGATCATGGACATGGATAGGCACGGATGCCCCTGTAGATTATGATGGCTGGCATTCAGGAGAACCTCAGGGAGCAAGTGCTGAAAATTGTATGGCGATTTATACGGTTGTTAATTATCGCTGGGTCGATGCTCATTGCACAAATTCAATTCGATATATTTACGAAAAACCGTAAGTATTGTCTTCACTGATAATTTGGAAAATTCGCAATCATTGTCGGTATATTATTAGTTACACAGTGTGCTAGTGACCTAATACGATACTGACCCTGTATATATCGTATTAGGTGACTAGCACACTGTGTAACGAATTTATCTTACCAACTATCTTTAAAACCTGTTGAATTCAGACAAGTGGCCTTTTAAAGAGATCAGTTCTTCACTATTAAGATCTATACAAAAACAAATACCAACAATAACAATATGTTAGCCTTTAATGTGTCTTCTGAATTTATTTTCTATCGTTTATCAACAATTTCTTAATCTGTTGGCTTGGCGAAACGTTTTAGATTTTTCTTCAATGTCATGTTGTTTTTATAAAGCGACGTAACACTGCTACTGATAAAAATAAGAAGATGTGGTATGATTGCCAATGAGACAACTCTCCACAAGAGACCAAATGACACAGATATTTACAAGCATGTGTTAAGGGCATACGATACAGTTACAGGGGAGGTTATGACGTTGCTAACGTAAATTGTTATTTTCGCGACGCCAAACTGTGACATATCGGAAAAAGATGCAGTTTTCGACTGTTTGTTATCATTCAAACTGATTTATCTTGAAAACGAGTTCATGGACCCCTCTTTTTTAAAATGAAATATGGTTTGATAACGTATGAAGATAAATTTGATAAATATACAGCAAAAAATGACGTTTTTTTCTACATTCATGAACATTTGAAAAATATGAGTTGTTTGTAAAAATAAAATGCACAAATTTATAGGACATTTAAATAATACAGAATTTCCAAATGATTTAACAAAAAAACAGCTTGTGTTTATCTTTTAAAAAAAAAGTTATGTATTTCTGTCGAAAGGAAAAAACAAAACGTCCACAAATCCGAATTTTGAGCAAATATCTGAAATTTCGACCTCAATTTACTCAAAAACTAGCACATGAAGGTATATTTTTTATTACATATTTGATTAAAGCAGGTAAAAAATAGCCTATATGCAAATCTTCATCAAAATTTCATTATGGGATCAAAACTGTATCGTATGCCCTTACAATAAAAGACACCCACTGACCAAATATGAAATATACAAGGTCTCGACGTGTTCGCTTTTAACCATGCTATTCCTAGGAATGTATAGGGGTAAGATAAATATATATACAAATTATATTTGAAAGCTAATGAAACATGTGAAGGATGAGTTCACAGTATATCTGAAAGCTACTTGTACAGATTGAGAGTCTTGACAAGCTGATATTGCCTGATTTATAGCTGGCGAACATTAATTACAAATAAATTGCGTTTTAATAATCCATCTACAAAAATGCTAAACGTGAACAAGAAGAAAACAATTGAAACAGTTTTTTGTTAATCTTCGTACACTTCGGCATAGCATGGCCAGTTTTCATCTATAGTACTTGTTTATCTATACACCCAATTTCTTACAAAGGACAGAGTACAAGATAACCCTATGAATTTCCAATTTAAAGCGAGAATTAATACACTATAATAATTATTTATACATACAGTAAATTCACACATTGCATTTTCTCCTTTTGAACTGCTACTCAATCAGTTTTGTTCATGAGTGTAATGATGTTTTAATAGTTAAAAAGTGAAATGTGATATAATTTTTTTTTCCAAGGAATTCGTTTTTCAATTTTAACCATTTTATATCTTTTAGATATCCGGAATCGGGACCAGGACATGGCATTGGCAAATAGAAATTTTAATAAATACACGATGTCTACCATCTTGATTTTATTTTATTTTTGTTAAGGTCATACAATGTAAAATTAATTGTTAGAAAATATTTCTTTTGGTTTTCTTTCCCTTTTAACCATAATGACTGAGAGCTGGACTATTTTTCGGAATATTGTAATAGTGTCACCTTGTGAACGTAACTCCTATGCGACTATTGACAGAGAGCTTGAATACTTGGTAGTATTATTTGTCGTTTTGTGAAGTTGACCACATTATTCCGTCATCTTGTTTGACCATTTTTAGGGGAGTTATACGACTTTTACAATAATTTGACATTTGACATTGGGAAACACAATTTAGTTCCTCATTTATACAGAACAGGGAACATTTCGCTACTGCATAGTAATCTTGTTCTATATCAAAATAGCTTCCATGAATTTTCCCTCTATTCCTGGCTTTGCTGACGTGAAACACGAATTGGACAGGGATCACACTACTGATTGTTTGATGATCTTTAATCTGGACAGTTGAGTTCAGTAATGTCAAATAGGAAGTCAGTATGATGTCATTTTCATAACCATGGAACTTTGATTCAGCTATTCGATCCATATGGTTAGCAGAAGATCTGCTGTCCTTATCTTTCAATGAATAAGTCTTTATTCACTACTTTTGTAGTCTCATTATAGACACTTGTTTATTGTTTAAGACTATGCTGACCTCCAAATGTCTTTTGAAGCTCTTGTGTTTTTAGTGGCTACATCATTGACTCATATTCCATGTCACCTTTATTCAATTGTGTTTTGATTGTTGTTTCGTGTCTGTTAAGGGTTGACTGATGTAGAGACACGTGGTTACCTGAAATATCCTCTCAAGCAGTGGGAGCAGTTACGTGGGGTGTCCGTATGGTTTTGCAGGTAATTTCAATACACAGCAACATCATGTCGGAAGGATATTTTGAATTGAGTGCCTCGTATTTGAAGAGTGACACGCTAAAGAACAGTTCCAATAAGAGGTTTAGATGAAAATCGATTTTCAGATAGTGAAATATTTAGAAGACATTCAGGTCGATTGAATGTAAGGACTGAACCATCTTCAAAATCTACTATGTTGTTTTTAGAGATATCAAGAACTTGCCTTCGGCTGGTGTCTGCTCTTTGGTCGGGTTGTTGTCTCTTTGACATATTCCCCATTTCCATTCTCAATTTTATTTTGCTATGCAAAATTTCTGCTCCTACCCCAAAACTCTTTTAGTACATATGTATCAGTCCAAATTATCCACCCTTCCTTCAGGTCTACCCACTGTGCAGCAGCTACAAAATTTGTTCTTGCCCATGGAATATTTTCCGCTGAACGTTTAATGAGCAACAATTTACCAAGCGGTTCTTTTTAATTAAGAAAATACGCAAAATGTTCATACTGTTTTCCTTTGGTTTATTAATTAAAAATATAAAAAACGAAGTTATATCATAATCGGTGGTACCAATTAGCATGGATTAATATCACTTTTAATTTAGCGTCCACCCACTTCTCTTCTATTAGAAATGTCTTCTTAAATTTAACACAAACAGTATCTTTCTCTGCAATATATTTGTTGTTGAAGGATGGAAATTGATATCCAAAGTTTCCAATACAAAAGATCGAAACTTTATGTTAAAGGATAAAGGATATTGTGTGGATAATATAGGGCGTCTATTCGACAGATTAAGCTTTAAAACACACTCGCAGTTACAACTTTTATTTTTATGCTTACATATAAGGTGATGAAAAGAACACCAATAGCGATAACACATTCTAATGTGAACTTTATCATGATTATTTTTTATTAACGTTAGAGAAATTATTTTATACGGTAATTCCCCACCTGTACGAGACCGGATCGACTCTACTTTGCTAGTTTAAACTTGCCTTGACCAGTAATTTATTAATTGATAATCAACAGTGTATGCTTGCTCTCACATCATCTTACAGTCGTATGAATTTGCTAAATTGTTACGAAATGAAAATAAAAGCTATCATTTATGTTTTCACACAAAAAAGAACGTATGTTTAAAAAATGGATCATTTTCAAGGTCGTCATCGATTTATCAAAGACTCAGTCTGTTGATCGATATCTTTATATGGTTAGATAAGAGAAGAGTCCAGAGATCAAATTATTATCTGGATTTCTCGAAGAAGTATTTGAAGGTCACTTAAAAACGTCTTTTATTCCAATTGGTTGAACGTTTGTTATTTTGTTGTTAATTTTGTTACAAAAAATAAACGACACAAATTATAAAACGATATTGGTAGTAAAAAAAACTTATATCAAACCATATTTTTAAGTAGAATTTACTTTATAGAATTATTAGATTTTTATTATGTATAGTAAATCTCATGCAATAAAATATTTATTTATCCTCGACAGTTAATATTCTTATCATGTAAATCTCGAGTAGAGAACATATCATTCGATGCAGTGGTAGAAAAAAAATATGTTCCAATGTTGAAGAGAATGATACCATCTCCTAGTGAATGCCTATTAAAAGTATAGTATTAAATATACAGTTAATTTTTTTCCCTTTGATGTGAAAAAAGAGGAAAATCTTGACAATTCAAAATTTACGAGACATTAAATGTTCAACTTGAGACTGAAATTCATACATAGATGATTGTCTGTAAGATATGTTTATATATATAGATATAAAGAATTGTAAAGAATATTTGCCAAATTTTACTTTAAAAGATCGGAATCTAAAACCATTGTGAGTCTTACAAATGAGCTTATCCCTTTAGAAGAAGTAAACCTAATAAAGAGCATTGTATTTATTACAGTGAATCTGTTGCACCTTCTATTGAACCAGTGACTGGTGACTGATATGATAGACGTAGATTATGCCTGCGCCACTAAAAAATAATTCGTACCAAGACATATAGTAAAGGATATAGACATGTTCCAAAAATTTATAAACTAAACATAATGAAAGTATTTTTAAGTTATATGTTAAGTAAAATATAGATACAGTCTCTCAGACCTGGAAACCTTTTTCTAGCAACCGAACGTTACAAACAACGAAAAGACATAGTTCGAATGCACATTTAATTTCAATCTAAAAAAAAAAAAAAAAAAAAAAAAAAAAAAAAAAAAAACACATAGCACCCTTACGCGAAGCTCTAACATGTCATCAAATAAATAGTCGAAAATAGTATAACAGAAACAAAAATGGTTGAAGATTTCGATATATCTTTAGGGAAGAGCAAAAATCGAAATCCAGATATAAGACCAATGCCCATAAAAAATTATGCACGCAGGTTTATGGAATTTTAAAAAAAAGTAACAACAAACGGAATAACTGATTTTTTTCAAAAGATACATGTTACATTCACATTCACGAATGGTAGGCATATCCTGCTTCGAATGATACACTAGCATAAAAAGCGTCATGTTACCTCAAGTGTTACTCATAATCATATTAACCTAATTCAGTGATTCTTTTAAGCCTAAACAAAAGATTGAAAGGACGATTCATAAATTCATTTCCTTTTACTTTTGACATATACATGATATATATACTAGATGCATTATATTGTGCAAAACACAAATAAAAAATTGACGCATGACATGGGCAATTGTGGCAATTCTTGTGTATTACACTTCAAAAGTTCAAAAAACCAATGAGACAACTATCCATCAATCAATTATTATTCACGTGCAATCACAAGAATTATGTGGCGACAAATATTTTTTATTCCAAAATATTTGCAATTTTGCTAAAAAATGCCAGAATGACACTTGATAGATGATTTATTTTTGTTTGTAATGACAAATATTTCAAGACGATCTTTTCTTGAGTTTTTAACCTGCACATATATGACTTTGAATTGTTATATTCACGAAAAGAAAATATTTCTATATTAAAAGTTAACGTGACAGGAGCAGACCGGTGTACTCGAAAGCTTAAGATGTGAAAAATTTTCTTTGTTCTCGGTCAACAGTTTAGCCGATGTATGTCAATATAATAATTCACAAATCGACGAAAGGATATTTCAATGTTGAAAGTGTCATTTCTTCTCAAAAAGAAGCCGAGCTAAAGCTTCATTTATATAATTAGATAAAATAGTTCCTTTCCCTTTTATTCAGTTATTTAATTTTATACAAATCAATGCAACACATATTTCATTATTCCTTCATTAACTTGTAATAGTTTTAATCGTTTATTATATTTTCATGTAAAACAGCATTGTCTTCAACAAAACATGGCAATACTAAGGATTTGTATATCTAGCTGTGACAATTTTGACCAAAATATATCTGGGGCATACTCCAAAACAGAATGGATATTTGTATGGTTGATCTTGGTTTTGTGTTTATGATGTAAATATCTGACAGAATGAATAGACATATTTTCTTTTTAAATGGTGGGATATTTTATACAGTTAGTTTTGAATTTAACCAAAAATAATTGGTTTCAGGCAGTTGTTTCCAGTCTTCTCGGGAACAGGTATAGAACAAGGAAAACCTGAATGCTGTACATTGGTTGGAGACATAACACCATCTGTTTTCTTTTGTTTTTATAAGTAATGAAAACAACTAACTTAAGTATTCACCATAGGAAATAGTTTCATAATAACTTAATTTTGCATTAAATGTGTCATAAATAACCTTAAAAGTGTTCTATGATAAGAAAAATAACTGAAAAGATTTTCGTGGCATTATACTGCTCTTTTGTGCAAACCACTGAGCACTGTAATTAGAATTGTAATTGATTTTATTTTATATATTCATTCATCACTGTATATTTACAGCAGAAAATTTTAAAAGACACGAAAATATTTTTTATAAACTGTTTTGACAGTCTCATAACTGTTCGTACACATTATGGAATTATGGATACAATAGACAAGTCCAATAGTATGATGTTGTCGGCATTTGAATTAAATCTCCTCTAAAACTGAAAAATAAAGTATCCCTAGCACTTATATAAAAATAAGGAGATGTGGTATAATTGCCAATGAGACAACTATCCATCAAAGTTAAAAAAAAACTTTAATAATTGTTATGTCTTAATTACAAAAGTAGCAAAGTAAAAAGATTTGAGTATAATCGCCTTTATCCGTATTTAAACTACTGTTTGCCCTGCATCTCGCATGAGGAAATCATTGTATGGATTCGTTATTTCTAAAATACTGATAACCTTGAGATTGTTATTGAAATGATATGATAATATTTGGCCTTGAGAACTGTTTGTAGTGTATGATTTACCTTATTTGAAAAATTTGAATGCACACAAAGGATATTGTAAATTTAGTCATTTCATCGCATAAGACAGGTACTTAAACATATAGAGATATGTGTTTAAAGTTTTCACTATTGTTCACCGGAATGTTAACACAAACGTACTTCACTGACTTACTGACATTAATTTAAAAGATTTTATAATCACAGTTAAATGATGTACAAAAGAAGTATTATGTTATTTTTCTCCTGCTTTTGTTGGATTTATATAATTGCAGCTAAGAACCAATGCACAAAGCACAAAAAACCATGCGGATCTATCGTTGCAGATTGTTCAAATGGGAACCTGACACAAGTACCAAAGAATCTATCTGACGATATCAACGTTCTAATTCTTGACCATAACGAGATAGTGGTGATTGAAAATGATACCTTCAGTAATTTGAAAGTATTAATTGAACTGACAATTAACAACAATAAATTAGAAAGCTTGCAATCTAAAGCTTTTATTGGATTGAGATCATTAAAGACACTCAAGATGTCTGGTAACAATCTGGACTTTCCAGCATATACACCGACCTTATTTAGCTTTATAGCTAATATATCGTTACTTGATATCAGTAGGAACTTGAACTTTTCAAATAATGCAAAACTGTCGACTAATTATCCGGATAAAGCACTTGGAGTACTTGTAAACTTAGAAACTCTTGCTATTGATCTTCGACCAATGCCTGTATTTGGAGAAGGGTTTAAGAAGATGGGTAAACTTAAAGTATTGGAATTCAATAATTGTAAAGTAGAAGTATTGAAATATTCAACATTCATAAATTTTAACAGGCGTATTGAATATTTGCATATGAATAAATGTCAACAGTTTGTTAAAGTAGAGGAGGACACCCTAAAACCTTTCCCCAATCTCAAAGTGTTAGATTTATCGGATACTTACGTGCATCCAATCCAAGCTTTCCAGCTTCTAAAACCTTTAGCAAATAGTTCTATGGAAATGATCAACTTTCATCATGTGAATGATGAAATGATAACAAACAACAGTACATACAGCTTTGAAGTAAATATTACGAAAGAAATGGTGAAATATATACAAACAATCTGTGTAGAAGTTCTTGATATCTCTAAAAACAACATAGTAGATTTTGAAGATGGTTCAGTCCTGACATTCAATCGACCTGAATGTCTTCTAAATATTTCACTATCTGAAAATCGATTTTCATTATTTCACGCACATCGACTGGAAAATATCAAACAGTTTTTCAATAGAGCTCAAAACCTTACGAAATTCGAGTACTCATATATACCTTTGAGTTTTGTCAATTATTCACCTATTGCAGTGACAAATTTGACAAATATAACCGAAGAACGAGTAATAACATTACCCTCTTCAATAAAAGAAGTGCATATGAGCCATGTTTTACACAGCGGGCAACCTGTCTTGTGGAAAATACCACCGAATGCAAGTATAAATCTTTTTGATGTGTCTTTCTGTGCTACTGTCGATCAGGCAACCACATCAAATGGTTCTGTAATAGAGTATCTTGATGTAACGGGAGTCGATTCCAGAGTAGTTTTCGATAAAATACAACTGTATCCGTTATTTAAACTTAAAACACTTGTAATGAAAAGTACAAATTTGTATATTACAAACGAACATGAGAAAAACATTTTTACGTTTATTTCAGGAACAGAAAAGCTAGATATTTCAAATAACTTTTTGTGGATATTGCCTTCTGATATATTTGAAAATATGACTAGACTGACAAACCTGAATATATCAAATAACCTTTTAAGAGCAGTTCCACTTGCTATTACAAGGATATCAATTCTCGTGGAACTCGATTTGACAAGTAACCTTCTAACCAATATTAATCGTACATTTCAAGAATTTTTTGAGGTTTTGCATACAAAAAATGGACACTTTAAACTGCATTTGGGCAACAACGCATTTGTTTGCGATTGTACAAACTACGACTTCATCCGTTGGCTTCATAGATCCAATATCACATTTGACGCCAATAAAACATATAAATGCCTTTTACACAATTCAACTGAAATTAACACACATATTGCTGCTGTTCATTTCAAGGAACTTTTTGCTGGATGTAACAACGATGTGTGGCTTAAAGCAGGGATAGGTCTTATTGTAACATTTATTGCTATTTTCTTTCCCTTTACACTTATTTACAGTTTTAGATGGCGAATTTCATTTTATCTATACAAACGCTTTAGACACACTCTAGAGAAAGGTATTGCTGTAAAATTCAAATATGATGTTTTCGTGTATTATCCTGAAAGTGACCTGTCATGGATAAAGTATATACTAATGCCTGAGTTAGAGAGAAAATGGGGGTTGAAAATGTGCATAGAACATAGAGATTTTCCTGTAGGAAAGCCTATAGCTGACGCCTTTGCTGACTGCATTGAGCAATGCAGACATATCATATTTATTGTAACTTCTGCATTTAAAAATGATATATGGGGACAATATGCAGTCGAGCGGGCAAAATATCACCACTTCTCACAGAATTTACAAAAGATTATCGTCATAACCAAAGGAATAAATATGGAGGAAATTCCACACGAATTAGCTGTTTTATGGAAGGACCTTGCCCTTATTGCATGGCCCAATGACAACGATAAAGAACTTGAAAACGTTTGGAACAAGCTTAGATTGTGGTTATTTCTTAATCATTCGAATTAGCCATTTGGAATAAACCTTCATTAGATTGTTATATAAGGAAACATCACCGTGTTATCTTATGAAACGTCGCTCATTTTTGGCAAATCATACAGTTATGTTATAAAAATTTAATTGTTTAGATAATCTTAAGCATATTTACATTTTGCATACATCACAATCACCTAGAACACCTACCTAACATTTGTACATTAAAATTAAAAAAAAAGATATTCTAAAAAAAAGTCGCAATCCTGTAATATTGCATAGTAATGACAATTGTATTGAAACAACAACTCTTCTATGTATGTAATTCCGACTCAAAACGATTGTTGTGATCATTGTAAGTAAATTTCCATACCAGTGTTTTTATGATGTTATCACTCATTAGATACACAGTAGAGAGATATGATTGCATTTTACCATTTTGTCCGAAATTATAGCTCGCCAAAATGCATAGATAAAATGTAGTTTCATATATGTACCTGTTTCACTAAAGATGCAAAAAATATTTAATATTTAGAATCGTTTGGTTTAATGATCTAAGACATTTTATAATTTTGGACTTTTGGAAGTTTTGGTCACGAGCAGATACTGATGAAAGTTGTTCCACAAACACGTGTGTCTAGTGAAATCATTTATTTGTTTTGTTTTTTTAATTTGTAATATTAAGGTATTTCATTCAATTACTAACATTCGGTTATGTAAAAAATGACTATCATAACCTTACCATGATATTTTTCGGATCCTGATAAACTTAAAAAATGATAATGGATTTTTAGCATTTGGGGACTGAGAGGATTCTATGAACTGTTATGAGCGAAAATTATAATCTTTAGTCTTTACAGAAATCTATAAATAATAATCGTAGTATTCTAAAGTCTATTTCATAAGTATAGGTATACCAAAGACATAGGTGATTGTAAATACAATCAAAGTTGTATGACTTTCAAACTGTATGAGACCCGACCTTTCGGTCATAAAACTTCACTCAGTACTCGGAATAAAAAATGTGCGCTCGAAACATCAACTCCAGTTATTCAATTGTTTGAGTGCTGAGTCTGAGTACGATTATCGTACTCGCAAAGTTTATGAACGGAGTAATTATCTTCAGCTATGTATAATTCACCTATCACGCAATTCCATAGTCTCATCAAACTGTTTAATTGTCAAAGCATGGGATATTGTCAACCGCTAATAATGTTAGGTCATGTTGGATTTATGACAGTGTTAAAATTGTATAAACAAAAAATCCCAACCCCAAGGTAAGTTAAAAAGAAGAAGTCCTTAAAACCTGAAAAAAACCAAATGCTCGAGGATAGCAAACAACGTTCCGTTCCGAATGGAAAACAACTGTCAAATTCCTGGCATGGTACAGGTATTTCCCAGAGAAATTGTGCGTTTAAACTGTTTTTGTGAGCTAACTAAACTTCCCACTTGTATGACAGTTGTGTATGGTTCCGTCATATTGACAAAATTATGTGAACAATCAAAACAGACAATTGGTTTTTACGTGTCATAATTCGGATCCATGCAGCAGCCACAAAATGCCATTAGTGACTTCAGAAACTGACAAACTGTGTCGATTCACCAAATCATGATTTAAACATAATGACCGTTGATTGCAACAGTAGAATAACAAGGAACAAAGTTTTTGTGGACACGGTCCACAGATGTAAAGAAATCTTGTCGAAACTTCTATTGAATACACGAAGCAGTAAACGCCGATGTCTGTTGAAAAAAACATTACATAATGTTACCTTCTGTTCATACGTTTTGAAATTTAATGTATGTTTAAAAGATGCAGAATGCAACCATAATACGCACTTGGGAATACAAGTTGCATCTTTTATCTATCCGAGGTCACGTAAGAATATTTGCACCAAGATGTCATTAAATGCAATTGGATATCCCGCATTTCTCATGATTTCCATAACTTAAGCTAAAACTTCTGAAAGACCCTTCTCCTATATCATTGAAATCCATCCTTTTGCATTACCTATACTATATTAATGTACGTATCATATATACATTCAATCGGGCTAACGCCCTCATGTGTGTAACTAATACATACATTTTATTTAAATCGCCCATCAAAGATTAATCAACCATATATACACGAAGATCGATTGTTAAAGTAGTAGATTATAAAAGTATATAAACATAACATTTAAGCAGAATCTGCTTACCCATCCGGAGCACCTGAGATCAACCCCAGTTTTTGGTGGGGTTCGTGTTGCTCAGTCTTTAGTTTTCTATGATGTGTTTTGCACCTAGTACCGAGCACCTAGTTTATTCCGATAACCTTTGTGAATACAATGGTATACAGAAAACAATAGCAACAAAGTTACCCTCTGTCACAACAATGGTGAAACATGAGGTTTACATAGAAATATTTAAACATGTACTCTTGCTTGTCTGTTGGTCTTTTCTTTTTTATCCATGGCGTTGTCAGTTTATTTTCGACTAGTTTGAATTTCTTTCTGGTATCTTTCACCTCTCTTTTTTAAACTAAAATGAAAAGAATGTATGGAGAACAGTTAATATAACAACTGACAGCAGAAGTTATGGTGCCACTTAAATAAGATATGCCCAAAGAAATCATATCAGTCGGCTACTCCGTCAAACAAGCTATCATGACATCAAAAGTCTATTGTCATATTACCTACGATGATAACAAGGTATATTAAGTTATTAAACTAGGATGTAATGAAACGGTTTAACTTCTTGACTACTCTTATCTCATACAAAGAGGGTTCTCTAAAGTTTAAAATAGGTATCTAATACTGAATTTATCTTTCTGTCAACAAGAAAAAAACATAATTGCTATATTAAGATATAACTGAAGATTGTTTTATAAAACAAACCGACTGACACGAATTTCATTGAGCAATCATTAAATGAAATAGGAGGTTAAATATTTTTATGTGTTTTAAGTTTAAACTATTTCTTGTAACCACTAGTTAATTTTCTACAGCATTAAAAAATACATTAAAGCAAATAAAAAGTCACAGAAGTCCTTCAAAATAATGTGTAAATATAAAGCAACCTTTGTGAACACTTTATGACTAAAAAATATTAAAAAAAAAGTCTTTAAAAAAGTAACAATTTTGTTTGAAAATTGTTGATTCGTACAAAAATGTTCAAAAAACTCTGTTAAAAAATGTGGTCGCGTGATTAATATATTACAAATATAAAACAATTGCCTGTAGAAAGTCAGGAACTTTTTCAGTGGTTGTTTTCTTGTTACTAGTCTATCTTAATGTTTCTTCGTCTTTTTGAACTTTGATTTTAATGGCTGATAATTGATATTCCCTCTAATATTTATTTACATTTTTCTAGACTCGGGGCAATCCAGAGATATACATATATTGTATAGAAATTGTCTGTTATAAAAAAAGATCGTATGCCGAACGTTATATGTCGTACTTGTTGGTGTAGTTTGGATGCTGTTTCGTTGATTTGAAAACTAGAGGCTCCAAGTAGCATATATTGCTCACCCTAGCACTTTTGCATTAAATCCCATACACTGCAACAAGAACATTTGGGTTGAATGTAAACCGATGATTTTAATTATAAACTCGTTTTATCTGTCTGCTACAGTATTCACAAAAAACGCAAAGTATTGTTCAATATCGCTGTTAAAGGACAATATCTCATACAAGCAGTCAACAGACTATGTTCTTCGTGTTGACGTATTTTTAGATATATTCTCTTGCTGATTATTTTTGCAACTGACAGTTTTTCTCTTTTATATTTTTCATGATAACAGCATCATTTTTGTTGTATGGTAATTACTCGTGAAAGAGGATAATTGATGATTTCGTTCATTATTTAAATTATTTGTAGATCTTGTCTTGCTGATCAATTTTGCTACTTAAAGTTTCCCTCTTTCTTTTATAGTTTTAAAGATTATATATATCGAAACGCAAAATATTTATAAAAATCGTCTTTACAGGGCATTTACTCTTACAACGGGTCAACTGACTATTTCAGCCATGCTATATAATTTGTCGATCTTGTTTTGCTAATAAATTTTGCTGTTCAAAGTTTCTCTCTATCAGTTTTCAAGATTATAGCCAAATCGCAAAATTGAAAAAAATATAAATCGTTATCTAAAGGCAATAATACTCCTACAAATGTATAAGGAGTCGTCTGACAGTTTTGATACAAATTGACAGTTGGTAGATTTTGTCATTTCTATCCATTTTTGGCAGTGTCAGCAGTCTGTATTTATAACTGTTTTAAGATAAATTACAATACTTGTATTTTACTGCTTTGAAAACGGTCAACCCTAATCGAACCTTGAACAGAGGTGCAACATTACAACTTAAGAACAAACTGTAAAATTCAGATGGAAAGTGCTTGATTCATCGGATCAGCATCAACTACATGAAGTAATTAACAAAAAGACAAAAGACAAAATTTACCGATCTCAGAGTATTCGCAGTAGATGTATACCAATATATTTTTTTTATTCATAGCATTACCGCATAACTGTATAATATGTTGTATGTATAGAAGTTGAAATTTATTCATAAAATAACTCACATATTCCAAATCAATTTCAATAGAAAAAATGATTGTTTTTTCTTAAAGCATCTGAATACAGTTCAAATTAACCAGAACAAATGTATAAAGATTAAGTGAACTTGAAAAAACCCATCAATGAAAAAAAAAAAAAAAAATTACGTGTGTATTTGAGAAGTAGTAGAATTGAAAATTAAGGGACAGGTGGGAAAAAATCAAAGCTACGATAACATTGTTAAAAGAGGTGTGTTGTATCACAATAAATTATCCTGAAAGGAGATGTGTTTGGTAGGAATTAATTTATTGTTGGTCTCTAAAACCCAACTACATCTTGAATACTTATATGATATCAAACTTATTTTTATGGAATACATTTGATAAAATATGATCATGCTTATGTTGGTTTTGATTTTACGATATGCCATAAATAACAAGTACCAAACGAGAATTATTTAATATTTGTATATAGATATAAGAAGATGTGGTAAGAGTGCCAATGAGACAACTCTCCATCCAAGTCAAAATTTATAAAAGTAAACCATTATAGGTCAAAGTACGGTCTTCAACACGGAGCCTTGGCTCACACCGAACAGTAAGCTATAAAGTGCCCCAAAAAATTACTAGTGTAAAACCATTCAAACAGGAAAACCAACGGTCTATAGATATAGGAAGATGTGGTGTAAGTGCCAATGAGACAACTCTCCATCCAAATAACAATTTATAAAAGTAAACCATTATAGGTCAATGTACGGCCTTCAACACGGAGCCTTGGCTCACACCGAACAACAAGCTATAAAGGGCCCCAAAAGTACTAGTGTAAAACCATTCAAACGGTAAAACCAACGGTCTAGTATATATAAAAACGAGAAACGAGAAACACGTATAAATTACATAAACAAACGACAACTACTGTACATCAGATTCCTGACTTAGGACAGGTGCAAACATTTGCAGCGGGATTAAACGTTTTAATGGTACCAAACCTTCTCCCTTTTCTGAAACAATAGTATAACATCACAACATAGAAAACACACGATAAAACATCAATTGGAAGGCTTAACTCAATCAAAATCGTAAATTAACACACTATGAACGAATAAATTCGATCTGTGATACCTGAAAGTAAATACATAGTTAATGAAATATTAGGGACAAACATTCAAGGCCAAAAAGCAAACAAACAAGTCCAAATAAAGCCATGGCAAAACACTAATCTATATAAAAACAAGAAACGAGAAACACTTATGAACCACATCAACAAACGACAGTTGCTGAACATCAGATTCCTGACTTAGGACAAGTGCAAACAAATGCAGCGGGTTTAAACGTTTTAATGATACCAAACCTTCACACTTTTTCTGAAACAATAGTGTATATACATATATATATATAAACAAATCTAAATTGAAAACAACGTTCAAACCTATGATATACGTGTACATGTAAAACAAATTTCTTGGTAGAGTGTCTAAATACAGCACAAACAACATTTTCCAAAAGACCAAAAAGTGAAAAAGTATATTTTAACAAAACGCATTTGACTAACAGGTCGAACAACTGATGTTCTTAAACCCTGCTGACTGCCATTGGCGATTGCCAAATAAATTGATCACCAGATTAAAAAAAAATGGATCTTACATATTTATTTAATATCAAACAGAAAACAACAAACTTGCGGAAAAGATGGTATACCGCAAACATGAGGTGCAAAAATTTGTACACCATATCCGGATTTCGACAATTAATGTCTCTTCAGTGATGTTAGGGATCGAAACGGTATTTGGAAGGCCATATAATTTACCTCAATTTAGGATAGAGTCTTGAATTTTAAAGAGTCTAAATAGGATGAATATATATATACTGAATACACTATGTTTCTTGTATCTGTGCCAAATATGTCATTATATTTTGCCGAAGTGGTTATTGTAAAATAAAACAAGTATTAGATATACCCATTGCGGACGTTGGCCTGAAGTGTTTGTCTATTAGTAATATACATCATGGTATTATGTTTTATCAAAATAAGAGCTTTTATTAATAAAAAAGTGGCACTTCAATGAATATATTATTATTCTAGGACAAAGCATCATAAACGCTTATGTCCATAAAAATAAGATGTTGTATGATTGCAAATAAGTCCTCTTACTAAAAACGATGACTGTGATAAGTGTTAGTAAATTTCCTGTACCAGTGTGTGCATGATGTTTAAATGCAGATAAAACTATTTCCATTTATACACAGAAGAGAAATTATTGCATTTATCATTTTACCATTTTGTTAACAATGTTTAAATTGTACGTTAAAATGTATGAATAGATCGTTGTTTTATATTGACCTGCTTCATTAAAAATGCAAAAATGCAAAAAAAAAAAAAAAAAAAATATATATGGCTCGCTTGGTTTCATGATCTGAGACATTTTATAACTTGGGTTTTTGAAAGTTTTTTTCACGAGCAGGTACTAGTGGAGGTTGTTCCACACAAACGTTATGTGTTTAGTGAAATGATATATTTGTTTTTCCTTTGTAATATCAGTCAACTTATTAACATACGGTTGTATAAGATGAACATCATCATCTTATCATGATGTTTTTTGGATCATTGACAACTTAAAAAAAGGGAAGTGTATATTACACATTTGGGGCTAAGATGATTCCGTGGAGTGTTGATAAAATAAGCGAAAATGAAAATTAAAAGTCTCTTTAGTACTCTATAAAATCTATAATGTATGTAGTGTTATATTTTATAACTATTTATTTGCATGCTTGCTGCACGTTTAGCTTTATTTGTTATTGTATATGTTTTATATTCGGCGAAAAGAACGTTACGTTTAAATCGTTTGTCAATATGCCGAATCAAAATAAATTTTACTTATTTTACGTACTTACTTACTTTTATCATCGTAGTATGCATGTATATATATAATATACAAAACATTATTGTGAAAACAATCATAATCGTATGACCTTCAAACTTTGTGAGACCTGACCTTTCGTTCATATAACTTTACTCAGTACCGGAGTAAAAATGTGCTCGAAATACCAAATTTAGTAATTTGATGGGTGATTTCGGAGTCTTGAGTACAATAATCGTACCCAAAGTTGTTTGGCCGTAAGCCCATGTGCGTCGACAGGGTAATCATTTACGGCTATGTATAAATTCACTTGTTAAGCGATTTCATTGTCTCAACAAACTGTAAATTGTCAAAGCTTGGGCCTTGACATTGGTAACTGCTAATAATGTGAGGTCAATATTAATGGATATGTCGGATATATGACAGTTTTAAAAAAGTTTTAACAAAAATACCGAACTCCATGGTATGTTAAAAAAAGGGAAAGTCCATAAAGCCTGACAAAACCAAATTCTCGACTATAGCAACCAAAGGTACAGACATTTCCCGAAGAAAATGGTGGGTTAAACCTGGTCTTTGTAGCTAGCTTAACCCCCCTCACATGTAAGAGAGTTGTTTATAGTTTCGTCATATTGACAAAATTGCGTGACATGATTGATTTTTACTTGACAATAATTTGGATCCAGCAGCCAAAAATGTCATTAGTGAGTTCAGAAACTGAAACGATTTACTAATTCATGATGTAAACCTAATGACCGTTCACTGCAACAATAAAACAACAAGGAACAAAGTTTCTGTGTGGACAATGTCATCAGATGTAATGGAATCTTGTCGTAACTTTCTATTGAATACAAGAAGCAGCATACACCTATGTCTGTTTAAAAGAAATGGATAATGTTACCTTCTATCCATACATGTTATTTTCTGTGTAACAAATGATACATTATGCAACCATAATACACACTGGGGCATACACGTATAGATTACATTGCATCTTTTATCTATCCAAGGCCACGTTAGAATATTTACACCAAGCTGTCATTAAATGTAATTTGATATCCAGCATTTATCATGATTTTCCATAACGTAAGGTCAAATGGCTGAAAGACCCTTCTCCTTAATTATTGAAATCAATCTTTTTGCATTAACCAAACTATCGTGGTGTAAATATATATATATATGGTTTTCAATCGTGCTTAACAGTATATAGAAATGACATTTAGACTGAGAAGAAAAGAATGAGCGGGGGGAGGGCAAAATGAAAACAAACATAGCAGATAGAGGAAGTGATGGTTCCACCTTTATATGAGGGATGGACAGGGGGGCCCTGACTCCCACTTCCCTACTCTCCAACTCCCACTTCCTCTACTCATAATTCCCTCCCCCTTCTACCACTTCCCTCCCATTAACTCCCAGACGAATATCTGTCAAAATCATTTCTCGAATATCCCTATTTTTACTCTCCCTCTTCTCCCAGGTTCCTACTCCTTGACTCCCACTTCCCTCACCCCTGATTCCCACTTCCCGCTCCCTCATTCCCATGTTCCATTACCCATGTTCACCTCTTCGTATACCAGCCGGCTACAATGTTAAACAAGCTATGAAACATCGAAAGTCTATTGTCATATAACCTACGATGATAAAAAGTTAAACAAGGAAATAATGATAGTTTTTTCACTTCTTGACAACTCTTATCTTATACATAGAGGGTTCTCCAAACTTTAAAATAGATTTCTAATACCGAATTTATCTTTCTGTCAACATGAAAAAAACATAATTGCTATATTAAGATATAACTGAAGATTGTGTTATCGAACACACGCATTGACACGAATTTCAATGATAAATCAGGAACTGGAGAATATCTATGTGTTTTAACTCTTTCTTATAGCCGTAGAATAATTGTCTACATCACATAAAAGACATTTAAGCAAAAAAGTCTAATAAATCGTTAAAAAAAGTGCAAATATAAAGCTACCTTTGTGAACATTTTATGACTAACAAAATGTCATTAAAAAGTCAGTTTTAAATTTATTTGAAAATTATAAATTCGTAATAAAAAATTCAGAATCCTGTAAACGAATGCCGTCGAATGATTAGCATTTTACAAGATATAAGAAGATGTGGTAAGAGTGCCAATGAGACAACTATCCATCCATGTCAAAATTTATAAAAGTAAACCATTATAGGTCAAAGTACGGTCTTCAACACGGAGCCTTGGCTCACACCGAACAGTAAGCTATAAAGTGCCCCAAAAAATTACTAGTGTAAAACCATTCAAACAGGAAAACCAACGGTCTAATCTATATAAAAAACAAGAAACGAGAAACACTTATGAACCACATCAACAAACGACAGTTGCTGAACATCAGATTCCTGACTTAGGACAAGTGCAAACAAATGCAGCGGGTTTAAACGTTTTAATGGTACCAAACCTTCACACTTTTTCTGAAACAATAGTGTATATACATATATATATATATAAACAAATCTAAATTGAAAACAACGTTCAAACCTATGATATACGTGTGCATGTAAAACAAATTTCTTGGTAGAGTGTCTAAATACAGCACAAACTACATTTTCCAAAAGACCAAAAGTGAAAAAGTATATTTTAACAAAACGCATTTGACTAACAGGTCGAACAACTGATGTTCTTAAACCCTGCTGACTGCCATTGGCGATTGCCAAATAAATTGATCACCAGATTAAAAAAAAAAAAATGGATCTTACATATTTATTTAATTTCAAACAGAAAACAACATACTTGCGGAAAAGATGGTATACCGCAAACATGAGGTGCAAAAATTTGTATATTTGTTTTCCTTTGTAATATCAGTCAACTTATTAACATACGGTTGTATAAGATGAACATCATCATCTTATCATGATATTTTTGGATCATTGACAACTTAAAAAAAGGGAAGTGTATATTACACATTTGGGGGCTAAGATGATTCCGTGGAGTGTTGATAAAATAAGCGAAAATGAAAATTAAAAGTCTCTTTAGTACTCTATAAAATCTATAATGTATGTAGTGTTATTTTTATAACTATTTATTTGCATGCTTGCTGCACGTTTAGCTTTATTTGTTATTGTATATGTTTTTATATTCGGCGAAAAAGAACGTTACGTTTAAATCGTTTGTCAATATGCCGAATCAAAATAAATTTTACTTATTTTACGTACTTACTTACTTTTATCATCGTAGTATGCATGTATATATATAATATACAAAACATTATTGTGAAAACAATCATAATCGTATGACCTTCAAACTTTGTGAGACCTGACCTTTCGTTCATATAACTTTACTCAGTACCCGGAGTAAAAAAATGTGCTCGAAATACCAAATCCAGTAATTTGATGGGTGATTTCGGAGTCTTGAGTACGATAATCGTACCCAAAAGTTGTTTGGCCGTAAGCCCATGTGCGTCGACAGGGTAATCATTTACGGCTATGTATAAATTCACTTGTTAAGCGATTTCATTGTCTCAACAAACTGTAAATTGTCAAAGCTTGGGCCTTGACATTGGTAACTGCTAATAATGTGAGGTCAATATTAATGGATATGTCGGATATATGACAGTTTTAAAAAAGTTTTAACAAAAATACCGAACTCCATGGTATGTTCAAAAAAGGGAAAGTCCATAAAGCCTGACAAAACCAAAGTCTCGACTATAGCAACCAAAGGTACAGACATTTTCCGAAGAAAATGGTGGGTTAAACCTGGTCTTTGTATCTAGCTTAACCTCCCCACACACACACTTGTAAGAGAGTTGTTTATAGTTCCGTCATATTGACAAAATTGCGTGACATGATTGATTTTTACTTGACAATAATTTGGATCCAGCAGCCAAAAATGTCATTAGTGAGTTCAGAAACTGAGAAACTGCAACGATTTACTAATTCATGATGTAAACCTAATGACCGTTCACTGCAACAATAGAACAGCAAGGAACAAAGTTTCTGTGTGGACAATGTCATCAGATGTAATGGAATCTTGTCGTAACTTTCTATTGAATACAAGAAGCAGCATACACCTATGTCTGTTTAAAAGAAATGGATAATGTTACCTTCTATCCATACATGTTGAAATTAGGCTTATTTTCTGTGTAACAAATGATACATTATGCAACCATAATACACACTGGGGCATACACGTATAGATTACATTGCATCTTTTATCTATCCAAGGCCACGTTAGAATATTTACACCAAGCTGTCATTAAATGTAATTTGATATCCAGCATTTATCGTTAAATATAAAGCTACCTTTGTGAACATTTTATGACTAACAAAATGTCATTAAAAGTCAGTTTTAAATTTATTTGAAAATTATAAATTCGTAATAAAAAATTCAGAATCCTGTAAACGAATGCCGTCGAATGATTAGCATTTTACATATATAAAAAAATGCCTTATCAAGTCAGGAACTTTTTCAGTGGTTTTTGTTTTTTGTTTTTGGTTATATCTTTATGTTTCTCTGTCCTTTTTAACATTGGTATTGATGGCAGATCTTTGATTGTCTCACTTGAATTCACCCACAACTTTTCTAGACTTGGGGTAATTTCTGAGCTAAACATATTGTAGAAACAATTGTCTATTGATGAAGATCGTATGCTGAACTTTATATTTCTTTCTTGTTGGTGTCGTGTGGTTGCTGTCTCATTTATATAAAAACTAGAGTCTGCATAGAGCCTTTATTGCTAACCTAGAAATTTTGCATAAATCTGATACAATGCAACAAGAACATTTGTGTTGAATGAAAACCGATGATTTTAATGATATCCTGGTTTTATCTGTCTGCTACAGTTTTCACAAAAAACGCAAAATATTGTTCATGACGCCGTTAAAGGACAATATCTCATATAAGAGGTCAACAATTTATGTCCTTCGTGTTGACGTATTTGTAGATTCATTTTCTTGCTGATTATGTTTACAACTTACAGTTTTTCTCTTTTATATATTCCATGATAACAGCAATATTTTGTTTTATGGCAATTACTCGTAAAAGAAGATGACTGATGATTTCGTTCACTGTTCAAATTATTTGCTGATCAATTTTGCTACTTAAAGTTTCTCTCTTTCCTTTATAGTTTTAAAGATTATATATCAAATCGCAAAATAATTATAAAAATCGTCTTTACAGGGAATTTACTCTTATAACGGTTCGACTGACTATTTCAGTCATGTTGAATAATTTGTCGATCTTGTCTTGCTAATAAATGTTACTGTTCAAAGTTTCCTTCTATCTATCAGTTTTCAAGATTATAGCCAAAAACGCAAAATTGATAAAAAAAAAAAATAAATCGTTATCTAAGGGCAATAACTCCTACAAATGTATAAAGAGTCCTCTGACAGTTTTGGTACAAATTGACAGTTGGTAGATTTTGACATTTCTATCCATTTTTGGCAGTGCGAGCTTTCTGTATCTATTACTGCTTTAAAATAAATTACAATACTTATATTTTACTGCCATGTAATCAACATACACCAAGTGAAGGTTACGCTTCACTGAGGATGGCGGTCAATACTAACCCAACCTTGAACAGTGGTGCAACATTACAACATAAGAACAAACTGTAAAATTCAGATGAAAAGGGCTTGACTCATCGGATCAGCATTAACTACATGGAGTAATTAACAAAAAAAAACAAAAGACAAAAATTATCAATCTCAGAGTATTCTCAGTAATAGAGGTATACCAATATATTTTTTATTCATAGCATTACCGCATAACTGTATAATATGTTATGTGTATAGAAGTTGAAATTTGTTCACAAAATAACTCACAAATCCAAAATCAATTTCAATAGAAACATGGGTGTTTTTTCTTAAAGCATCTGTAAACAGTACAAATTAACCAGAACAAATGTATACAGATTAAGTGAACTTAAAAAACATTAATGATAAAAAAAATTACGTGTATATTAGAGAAGTATTAGAATTGAAAATTAAGGGACAACTGGGAAAACATCAAAATACGCTAAGGTGCAATGGTCTACGCTAAAATGCGATGGTGTCGGAAGCTAAAGTGCGATGGTTGTTTGTTTTTTTAAGTGCGATCAGATGACACGCTTAAGTGCGTTGGTTTAACACGCTTTTAAAAGTGCGATGGTGTAACGAGAATGGGGTTCAGGCAATGGTTTTTGTTTTTTGCTGTGTTCATATTAGTTTTTCGTCTATTGTATTGTTTATAAATCATGCTGTTGTCTTTCTTTCTCTTTTGAATTGTTTTACATTAGTCATTTCTTGGTCCTATATAGCTACTATGCGACGTAAGCCAAGGCTCCACGTTGAAGTTCATAATGTTGCTAGGTGCATATGGTATTTGGTGGACAGTTGTTTCGTTGACAATTACACCACATCTTCTTATTTGTTTTTTGTTTATTGTTTTCTATCTCTTTCACAGACATGACGAACCATATTGTAAAAAAATGTTTTATAAAATAATTCAATTAGAAAGTTAAAAAGTAGCTTTTATTTCACGCAAGTAAATGACATGGGATTAAAAACAAAGAAGGAGTTTCTAAATTAAATTTGGATGAATTAAATACTTTTGACTATTGGTGTATTTTGCCGTTTTCGCTCTCTTTTACGGTATACACCTTCCCCTTACTATCGTCTGTTTCTAAGTTTATGAGAAGTATGAACGTATTTACACTTTTGGTATTTGGCTAAATTTTATCTCCGAATGATCTTAGATTTTCTCCGAATAACCTTCTGACGTCAAGCTACAATCAAATTTTAATTATGACATCAAATTTTTTAAATTGTGATGTCAGATTTTACGGGAACTTGTGTGATTTTAAGTAATGGTTAACAAATTTGCATACAAGTGTAAATACGTCTATTCTTTTCCAGTATCCTGTCAGAAACACGTTTGTCCCCAACGACACAGCGGGATCAAAGATTTGCATTTCTGTTACTGCCGATGATTTTTTGGGAAATAACTCCTCCGCATACGATGATTTTTTGGTAAATAACTCCTCCGCCTACAAACTCTTCTAGCACCGACCAAAATTGGAATCATTTGTTTCTCTTTTCGTGTCTAGTAAAAAACCTTTATCTGCACAAACATTCTCGTTTACCCATGTGTCCATTTTTGTTTGTACAAACGGCGTGTAGCGTCATAATGCTTTCGCGAACAAACGCATTTTCGCGGAAAAACGCGCTTTAGCGTATCGCAGCATCGGACTTTAGCGTGTTCCATTAAATATCCATACCATCGCACTTTAGCGTATCAAACCATCGCACTTTAGCATAGGCCATCGCACTTTAGCGTGAACATCGCGTTTTAGCGTCCCAATCGCACTTTAGAGTGCTACATATATATCTATATTGAATACACTATGTTTCTTGTACATGTGCCATAAATATGTCATAATATTTTACCGAAGTGGTTATTGTAAAATAAAATTAAGTATTAGATATACCCATTGCGGACGTTGGCCCGAAGTGTTTATCGATTAGTAATATACATCATGGTATTATGTTTTATCAAAATAAGAGCTTTTATTAATGAAAAAGTGGCACTTCAATGAATTTATGATTATTCTAGGATAAAGCACCATAAACGCTTATATCCATAAAAATAAGAAGATGTGGTATGATTGCAAATAAGTCCTCTTACTGTATTTAAAATATTATGCCAGGAACTCAGATTACTATTAACATCAGACAGTTTCAAGATTTTGGGCGCTTCAAAATAGAATCAAAGACAAGCACAATATTTGTATTTTATTGAATAAATAATAAGTCTCCGGTACCAAGGGAATACTGTGACATTTGACAATCACCATTGACCTAACAAAAAGCCAATGGAAACAAATTGAGGGATAGGGCAACCTACTTAACGCATTTTTCGTATCACTCATTCATATCACACTCCGTTTAGTGTGACACGAGAAATGTCTCTTCAAAAGATAACACACTACAACAATAAGATACAATGTTGAACGTTTCCCTCTATTTTGATGCAGTTGAAGAAGTCAGTTTACAATAGCATGCAAATCACATGCAAATAATTATACATGTACATTGCAAGCAAATTGGTTCGTAAAAAAGAATATACACTATACTTTATTTATAATTTAAAGTATTTATACTCTTATAATTTGTACACAGTTTTTGTACAATTAATCAGCATTTTGCGAACATCTTTAAATATAATTGTATGACACACTATCGCCATCTCTGATTAAGCTTATCAACCTCGTGTTTCCATTATTTCATACTACAGTTTTGTACATTATAATTACAGACTATTAACAAATTAAGCTTTTATAAGGACATTATAAGATATTTGTGGGACATTTTGATTTGGTTTTACCAGGGAAAATATGCAGAATTGAACCCAATCTGGTGTTCTCATAAGTTATTGAAGATAAACTCGTATCACCTGGTAACCATGTTTTTAGAATGCGGTAGTCAAAATACTGATAACTTTTACATAAAAAGTCTGTAAAAACTATAATTTATATAAACAACGAATTGTACACACGGTTTTAGACATATGTTTCCTATTTGCGTAGTTTAAACATTTCGTGTCGATCCGATACCTTTTAAAAATTTGCTGATTGGTCGTTTTAGAATGTTCACATAAAGATTTGTGTGCGTGAGTTTGTGACCAAAAGCTTTACAGTTTATTTTACCGTTTACATAGTAAATTATTATGAAAATGACTCCATTTGTGCAAATTTGATTTTTTTTTAAATTTCAACAAGTTACCCTCTTACTTATCGGCTATCCCGATCAGCTTGTTACGCTTCTTAAGTGGTTGTATATACTCTTCAAGGAGTTTCGTAGCTCTGGCAGACCTTTTGCTTTTACTGAACTCAACGGCTCTTTCAATATGGTCTACTATATCAGAACTATTCTCAAATTGTATCTGGTTACCTTTACGACGGAACGTGGTCTCCGACATTAGCTTTTCTCGTGCAAGCTCCACTTTAAATACTAACGGACTTCTTACTCTATTGTTGTTACAATAAGTGCGCATTTTATATTAGAAAATTTATGCGCCTAGCTTTCTTAATTCACTCTGTTCATGGTGTTAAGATAATGCGCTTAAAATAGTCAGTCTTAAATTCCGTCATTTGTGGCTGCAGAAGCACTACCAGATCTAAAACTATGTAGGACAAGTAGTTTTGCATTTCAACCGATCAAAGAAAGGGCAGCTTTGACAATTAATCTTTCACGTGTATATGCCACTTTTGTTTCTTCTTTCTTGAGACAAAATGGTTATATTTTTTGACATAAAAAATGATCTGAAAATATACATATCAGAGTTCAAAAGGATGTCACCGAAATTATTTTAATGTATCTGTGTACGTTATTTTATTTGGCGGCATTTTGTCCAAGGTAATGGTTGTCTTTTTAAATTTTTTACATCTAACCCCTTGTTTTATTAATTTTGTATTTACATTGTGTCATAGATCAAAATTATTTGTTCAGTGTATGTTCACTTGTTTTTTTTTAATATGTCTTTTGATTGAGTTAAGCCATTGCAATTGATATTTTATAGTGTGTTTTTCTATGTTGTGATGTTACACTATTGTTTCAGCTTACGGTAAATGTTGACGCCTATTAAAACGTTTAAACCAGCTGCATTGGTTTGCACCTGTCCTATCCTATAGGCATTGCCTCTAAAATGGCCTATAGCACTTATGCCCTAGACCCGTAGGAGTTTGTCAGCATAGGGTAGGGGGGTACCCGGTATGTCACATAGTCCAATACCACTATTGCCGGCTGGCAAAACTAAGAGATTCTCCACGTTGGCAAATATACCAGAGGTAGAGGTGTGCATTGCCTCTAAAATGGCATATAGCACTTATCCCTAGACCCGTAGGAGTTTGTCAACATAGGGTAGGGGTACCCGGTATGTCACATAGTCCAATACCACTATTGCCGGCTGGCCAAACTAAGAGATTCTCCACGTTGGCAATTATACCAGAGGTAGAGGTATGCATGGTCTCTAAAATGGCCCATAGCACTTATGCCCTAGACCCGTAGGAGTTTGTCAGCATAGGGTAGGGGGTACCCGGTATGTCACATAGTCCAATACCACTATTGCCGGCTGGCAAAACTAAGAGATTCTCCACGTTGGCAAATATACCAGAGGTAGAGGTGTGCATTGCCTCTAAAATGGCATATATAGCACTTATGCCCTAGACCCGTAGGAGTTTGTCAGCATAGGGTAGGGGGTACCCGGTATGTCACAAAGTCCAATACCACTATTGCCGGCTGGCCAAACTAAGAGATTCTCCACGTTGGCAATTATACCAGAGGTAGAGGTATGCATGGTCTCTAAAATGGCCAATAGCACTTATGCCCTAGACCCGTAGGAGTTTGTCAGCATAGGGTAGGGGGTACCCGGTATGTCACATAGTCCAATACCACTATTGCCGGCTGGCCAAACTAAGAGTTTCTCCACGTTGGCAATTATACCGGAGGTAGAGGTAGGCGTGGCCTCTAAAATGGCCCATAGCACTTATGCCCTAGACCCGTAGGAGTTTGTCAGCAAAGGGTAGGGGGTATCCGGTATGTCAGATAGTCAAATACTACTATTGCCGGCTGGCCAAACTAAGATATTCTCCACGTTGGCAATTATACCAGAGGTAGAGGTAGGCATGGCCCATAGCACTTATGCCCTAGACCCGCTTGCCGTTCGGTGTGAGCCAAGGCTCCGTGTTGAAGGCCATACTTTTACCTATAATGGTTTACTTTTACAAATTGTGACTTGGATGGAGAGTTGTCTCATTGGCACTCATACCACATCTTCTTATATCTAATTAAATTGATTGATAGCATTTGATTTTGTCAGTTTTTATGGACTTCCCCTTTTTGAACTTGCCTTAGAGTTTGGTATTTTAGTTAAACTTTTTTGCTAACGTATGTGACCACTGTATACTGTAGAAAGCTGTTTCAACTGAACTACAATGTTTCGATTTCAGCAAGAGATGTTGTAAATAAAGGCTTACGTATAGTTAACTTAAAATTTTCTGTTACAAAATGTTAGAAATTATTATGAATTAAGGAATGTATCTCCCTCATGCAAAGCTCTGATTCCTTGCCCGGCTTTGGTTATACTTTTTGTACCTTTTTGGATTATAGCTCTTCATTTTTTAATAAACTTTGGATTTTCAAATATTTTGGCCCCGAGCATCACTGAAGACACATTTATTGTCAAAATTCTCATCTGGTGCAGAAAAATTGGTATCGTTAATGTTATAACTTGCCGGTAGAATTGAGCCGATTTCTGGATATTTGTGAGCCCAGAATGAATCTATTCTAAAACCACTGGCTCGATGCCACGGCTGGTCGACGTTTCGTCCCCGAGGGTATCACCCAGCCCAGTAGTCCGCACTTTTGTGTTGACATGAACTATTTTATAATTTATTTAGATATTGATATAAATGGCATCTATTAAAATATCAATGATGTTATGTGATATCATGGAAGTATTATATTACTTCCATGGTGTTATTCACAACTCCAACGGTACATCAAATGAAAGTGAAATTTAAACACTAAATTTAAGTGCAAAAAAACGCATCTACATAAGACTCATCTGTGGAGATAGAGCACTATTTTAATAGATGCCGTATATATCAATATCTAAATAAATTATAAAAATAATACATAGCTGAGAGGAAGAAACAGCAGTTTTACCTCGAAAAACCGCCAAAAAGATTAAACAGTTATGAAACCTTGAATACAAAACAATCCTTTTTTCTACTTTCTGTAGCTATTTTCACCAGTTTGAAGCAATTCCAGTGACCATAATATCCTTTCACTTTCCATTGTTAATGAAACATTTTTTTTTCTACATTCCGATAGACGTTTCAATTCAACATAACTTTTCAATCAATAAGAAAACGTTTTAAAAATTTAACTCCATGTACCGGAAACTGGAGTTGTAAAACTGAATCTAAAGATAATCTTGATACACAAAGAAGAAGTAAAAACCTTGCAATATGTCTTTCTTTCGACAAAAACTAAATGTTCCTTCAATGAACACTTATTTACGGTTTGAATCAGACAACCTCCTGCGATCGAGATTATGGGACATGAGCTATTTAAACATGTAATAATTGTAATCTTTTTAGGTATCAGATTTATTCTGTTTTGAAGATACATCCTAACATTAATGATTATTAGGATATGAAATTTTAACCAACTTTTTTCGGTATATTTTAATGTGCCGATTTCAACCTTAATAACAAATATGCATGCTTAATAGTAGGTCTTTTACAGATTATTCTCACTTGTTTCCATCGGTAAAAAGCATGGCTACAAGGGTAAACTTCATTTTCTTATAAAAAAACTTATTCGACTTATTTCTTTTTAAACATATCTTACAACGTAAGTGTAGTATATATTAGATAAGTAGTATAAAGAGAGACAACTGTTGTCTACATTTCATTTTATTGTTGTAGTGTCTCCTTGCATTGATTTGTTATATTGATTTTGATGCTTAACATGTGCTTCAGGGATAAAGCTATGTACCTTGAATGATGTTGGGTTATTCGGTTTACGTTTTAGCAAGATTTACCACAATAAGACTAATTTTTAGCTAAAACCAGACGACTAATTCCCTTTAAAAAAGCCTAAAACAATTACAGTTCCAATTTTATCTTTCGCCCAGAAGTGTTCTTTCTTTGTTAGATTTATTTGTATGCTTGTTTGATTTTTTTAATCAGCTGTGTTGTATGTCTGTGATGTATGTCTACACAGTTTTGGCTTCTGGATCCCATTGTCACTTTAACCTATTATATCTATTAGGGTTGCGTCCCTAATTTTGTCAATGTAACGGAACTATAAACAGCTGTCATACAAGTATGAGGTCTAGCTAGCTATGCAATAAGGTTTAATTTGTTACCAAGTCAGGAATATGGCATTTGTTTTTCATTCGTTCTGTTGGTTGAAAAAGTCTAACGTTTGTTTTTGTCAGTTTTTATGGATTTCCCCTTTTTGAGTTTACTATGAAGTTCGGTATATTCCGAATTTTTCAAATTCCCAATGGATGAATTTTATTGATTAAAAAAGTAATTGTAACTCTCTTATAGAAAACTTATTTCTTACTATTATTTAAGGCCCCTTTTGATTTTCAAGCTTTCGTTTATCGAAAGTTTGTTTGCCTTCCAAGCTATTGATTCTGATATTTTATACAAAGACACGTAACAGCATCATAATTGACACTTGGATTTATAGTTGTTGAACAATTATTTTTTCAATCAATTTTCATACAGGAAGCCTTGAAGTACAATGTAAATATTTCTTTACTCATTTTTCATACAGAAAGACTTGTAGTACAATATATAGATTTTCTCTGCATTGAAATAATGAGAGATGTCTATTCTAAATTCTTTTCATTTTGTGGGACTGAAGTGTACCCTATATTGTCTTTTGATTAAAGGGCATGTGTTTTATTTAGTCGGGGGTATATGCGTAGTTATTCATATTTGACCATGACCGGAACAATTGCCTATATATTGATGAACAAATCGTTTTCAAGTCAAAAAGATATTCGTAGACTACTCATACGATTGTTTTAATTACCATGCACAAGAAATGCACCCAACATGGAAAGAATTCTGGACAAAATGCATACTTTGGTAACATCATTTAATTTTTGTTGATGTGTTATTTGGAAAAACTCACTCATAAAAGGACGAGATTCTGTCTTAAATAGCAAAAAAAAAAAAAAACAAGAATTAAGCGCATTTATTGATGAACCAAATCCTGACCATTTGTTGACTATTTAACATTTGTTTTGAAACGAACCCCAGAAAGCACATATAGTGTTCAATTGGTTTGTTACTCGCATGAAAATAAAATGGAATGCAAGAAAGGTAAGAATCCGCATTATTTAAAGATAGTTACGAAAGTATTCTGATAAGCAATGTCTATCAAACTTAATACAGCATGACTTTGAGATGAAGAACAGCAATACAAGCCTTGTTCCTTTATGGTTGTTGTTTTTATATAGTCGTAGTGATTTTGTGGCATGAATGATACATTTTTTTCCTTTCTAGTATAATAACCTGCCACAAAAATTCCTTCCAGAAGCAGTTGTTACCAATCGTGATAAAGGTGTCATATTATGATTCTTCAATACAAACATCGGAAACAGATTTCACTGTCTTGAATTTATTGCTACAGTTGTACTGTTTTATTAGATGTGATTATTATATATATTGTTTGAAAATTGAATAAAATGATCATTGCTTACAAGTTTCTCTGCGAGTTGATTTGTATCAATCAACGATAAGAACTTTTACGAAAAATACATTTTGCTAATTGCTTACTAAATGTCCATTGACAAATATATAATGAATATTCAGGACAATATGAATGATTGAGTAAAGTAAACAAATATGACAATATGAGGTTTTGAGTTAAGTAAACACATTGTCATGGCAACATGCATGATTGAGTAAAGTAAACACATTGGCATGACAATATAAATGACAGAGTAAAGTAAACACATTGTCATGACAATAAGAATGATTGAGTAAAGTTAACACATTGTCACGACAATATGAATG
This sequence comes from Mytilus coruscus, assembly GCA_017311375.1. NCBI lineage: Eukaryota > Metazoa > Mollusca > Bivalvia > Mytilida > Mytilidae > Mytilus > Mytilus coruscus. Next base: position 31,193,157 of record CM029600.1, read on the forward strand.
GTTGAGTAAAGTAAACATCATTGACATGACAATATGAATGATTGAGTAAAGTAAACATACTGACATGACAATATGAACAATTGAGTAAAGTTAACACATTGACATAACAATATGAACGATTGAGGAAAGTAAAAACATTGTCATGACAATATGAACGATTGAGTAAAGTAAACACATAGTCATGACAATATAAATGATTGAGTAAAGTAAACACATTGTCATGGCAATATGAACGATTGAGTAAGGTAAACGCATTGTCATGACAATATGGAGGATTGAGTAAAGTAAACACATTGACATAACAATATGAGCGATTCAGTAAAGTAAACACATTGTCATGACAATATGAACGATTGAGTAAAGTAAACACATTGTCATGACAATATCAAAGATTGAGAAAAATAAACACATTGACATGATAATATAAACAATTGAGTAAAGTAAACACATTGTCATGACAATTTAAATGATTGAGTAAGGTGAACACATTTTTCATGGCATAATGCAAGATTGAGGAAAGTAAACACATTGACATGATAATATGCATGACTGAGTAAAGTAAACACATTGTAATGACCTGTCTAAGACCTGTCACTGGACACGCAAAATGCGATAAATGAACATTTAAAGTCTTTTTCTATACAATCGACAAGCATAGATATACACTTTTCTGAATTGTCAGAAATATTTGTATTATAGCTGTCATTTTGAGGTTGCAAATATCCAGTTATTAAAGTAAAAAAAAAAAAGATCAGTAAATAATAACATTCAAACAGATTATATAAGAAGTAAAATAAACAATTTGTTTCATTTCTCCAGAAAGTGGACACTTCATATTGGTTTTTCATGAATGCAATTAGCGTTAGAATAAATCCCTGATATTTCAGTTAGGCTGATTTAAGAACAACCACAGCTTGAGTTTATTCCATGTATTTTCAAGATCTTTTTCGTTCATTGGCCATTCAATAAGAGCTATGTCTTTCCACAACACAGCTAATTCGTGTGGAATTTCTTCCGTCTCTAAATCTTTTGTTATAACTATTATTTTCTGTAAATTTTGTGAAAAGTGGTGATATTTTGCCCTTTCGATTGCGTATTCTCCCCATGTATCATGTTTAAACGAAGAAGTTACAAGAAATATAATATGCCTGCTCTGTTCGATATTATCTGCAATTTCATCAGCTATAGGTTTTCCTACAGTAAAATCTCTGTGTTGTATACACATTTGAAGCCCCCATTTTCTTTCTAATTTTGGCATCAGTACGTATTTTATCCATGGAAGGTCATTTTCAGGATAGAACACAAAAACGTCATACTTGAAATTTACAGCAATACCCTTTTCTAAGTTATTTCTAAAGCGTTTGTATAAATAAAATGAAATTCTCCATCTGAAACTGTATATAAGTGTAAAAGGAAAGAAAATCCCAATAAATGTCACAAACAATCCGATTACTGCTTTTAGCCATAATTTACTGTTACATCCTGCATACAAATAATTGAAATATAAAGCAGCATGATGTGTATTACTTTCCTTAGAATTTTGAAGGATACATTTGTATGTTCCATTAGCATCAAGCGTAACGGGTTTATGATTAAGCCAAAGAATGAAGTCCGAGTTTGTACAGTCACAAACGAACGCATTATTGTCCAAATATAGCTTGAATCCTTGTCCCTTACCTTTGAAAAAATCTTGAAAGGTGCTATTTATATTGGTTAGAAGGTTGTTTGTCATATCCAGTTCCTTGAGATTTGGTAATCTTGTGACTGCAAATGGAATTGTTCGGAAAAGATTATTTGATAAATTTAAATACGTTAATTTTGTCATATTATCAAAAATATTTTGACGCAGTTCCCACAAAAGTTATTTGAAATGTCAAGTTTTTCTGTTCCTAAAACGTATGTGAAAACATTCTCCTCCATTTTGTTGGTGATGTATAGATTTGTGTGCTCCATTATCAGTGTTGTGAGTTTTGACAATGGATGCAAATGCAATGTGTTGAACACTACTTGGGAATCAATTCCTGTTACATCCAAATAATTTATTTCCGAACCGTTCAATAATTTTGCCTGATCAACAGTTTGACAAAAAGATACATCGAAACGACTTATATTTGTATTTTCTTGTATTTCCCATAATACTGGCTCACCGGTATGGAAAATATGACTCATTTGTACGACTTGTATGGAAGAGGGTAATGTTATGATTCTTTCTGGTGGAAAACTACTGATATCGTAATTTAAATGGTGCGAGTAATTAATAAAACCTAAAGGTATAAATGAATAATCAAACCTCGAAAGATTTCTAGTTCTCGCAAAAAACTGTTTTATATTGTAAAGTTGATGTCCGTTAAACAATGAGAATCTATTTTTAGACAGTGAAATATAACGAAGACACTCGGGTCTGTCCATTGTTAAAAGCGATCCATTTTCAAAGTCTATAATATTATTATTAGAAACATCGAGAACATGTACACAAATTGTTTTCAAGTATTTCATCATTTCTGCTGTTACATTTACTTCATACCTGTAAGTACTGTCATTTATAATTGATTCATCATTCACGTGATGAAAGTTGATCATTTCCATTGTACGATGTGATAGAGGTTTTAGAAGCTGGAAAGCTTGGATTGGATGCATGTATGTCTCTGATATATCTAACACTTTAAGATTTGGGAAAGGTTCGAGTAAACCAGTTTCTACTTTTACAAAATGTCGACATTTGCTCAAGTACAAAAATATAACACTAGAGTTGAAATTTTTCAACATGGTGTTATTCAATACTCGTACCTGGCAATGGTTAAATTCCAATTTGCGCAGTTTTCCCATTTCCATAAATCCTTTTCCAAAAATTGGGAATGGTGCAAGATCAATCGACAAATTTTCCAACTTCCTTAGTTCTGCGAATGCTACATCTGGATAAATTGTCCAGTCTCCATGATCAGATGAATTCATATTTCTACTGACGTCGAGCACTGTTAAATTCGCTATAAAGCTGAATAGTTTGGGAGTGAACATTGACAACATTATGTTGTTACCAGCCATTTCTAAAACTTGTAATGAGAACAATCCATCGAACGCATTCATTTGTAGAATATTTAATTTGTTGTTATTAATTGTTAGTATAAACAATTCACTCAAATTCTTGAAGGCGCCGTTTTCGATTACTTGTATGTCGTTTTGGTCAAGAATAAGTTCATTAATGTCTACATGCAGATTTTTTGGAACCTCTTTCAGACTTCTGTTTGAATAGTCTGCTTTCACAAATTTGTTTACTGCTCCTTCGGAATTCGACGAAACGTTTGTAGTGAAAATGCACAAAACTGTAATAAAGAATCCCAGATTTATATCGATAGTAATTTCCAAATCCATGTTTAAAAGTAATTATTCAATTTAGAAAAGATTCTTGGCAGATAGAAAGAATTCCATTAATCTCTAGTTCATGTTGATATTACGAAAAGAAAACAGTACATATCTTTCTTACTATGAGAAAACCATAGTCTTGTGTTAGACTGCAGATCTGTAAAATTAATAAATGCTTCACTTAACACACATAATAAATTCATTGAACGAAATTTATTGAAATTTTAAACCTCACTGGAGTGTTATATATTCAAACATATATGAAACTTTATTTGGTGTAAATATAAGATGTATTTAAAATAGGTAAAGTTTTGACATGCATTTTAAGTAGTTACATTATCAAACTGAATTAATAAATAATATTGTAGTGTTAGAAATGCCATTGAAGGTTGTTACATACAAAATACCAGTCATTTGGAAGATTCATCAAAGATGTCCAAATGTCAAAATACAATTAATTCAATAAAAAAAACATGTCATATCTGCCAAAATGTAAAATGGTCCCAATTCTGAATGTGAGTAGTTGAAATATCGTGTGTAAAATACTTCTCACTCCCGCTGATATAGGAACATACCAAGAAGGCGTCCATTTGGTTGTGTGTGACCTATAAATAGGCGTCTCCATCACGTTAAAAAGGGATAGCTAATCATACTTCCCATACTTTTAGAGTATTACTTTTCAACTTTGTAATGACATTGTCAGTTTGTTTTTGATTTATGAGTTTGAATGTCCCTTTTGGTATCTTTCGCCCCTCTTTTGTAACAATTCTTTAAGGAGTCTCAACATTGCATATCGTAGGGCGAAATTTCTGATCCTATCTTTGTTCAAGCGGCAGTCCTTAATACAGGATAAGATAAAGATCTATTTGGCTCTCATTCTTTTGAAAGGACGTGCACTCAATTTTAGATTTATTTTAATCGCTAAAAATATTAAAAAAAACAAAAAAAAAAAAAAAAAAACCAATAAATATTCAATATTTTACGGCAGATTTTGTTCTAGACGCCAAACATATATATTCTGACTTTTTTAAAAATGTACGAAATCATGTGCATAACAAATAAATTAACAGATTTTGGTGATGTACGCTCTTGCCCATACAAAAATATGTTAAATAAACTTCCTAATTGCAGTTTTTTCTTGTTTGATACAAGTCACGTTAAAATATGCTCAAGCAATGATATCAATACAATATATACGTTACAAACGTTAATCCTGGTCCTAATAATGCAAACCAAAATACTCATGTAACATTATTACACATATTCCAGATAAGAAGTTTTCCTATCATACGATTGTAAATGTACTTCAATAGCAGGAAACAAGTGTACAGATAAACAATTTCAGCACTGAAGAATATAAATTTCAAAGAGTATACATTGTAAAGTCATTTTGTCTACTTTTATCCTTCTCTCACTGGAGTGTTTTGATCAAAACACAAATGTTTCTTTGCACCTATAGTTAGTTGATGACGTTTGATTTTGTCAGTTTTTATGGACTTCCCCTTTTTGAATTTACCTTGGAGTTCGGTATTTTTCTATACTTATATACTCAGACAATTATAATGAGTTCCTTTTACACCTAAATAAAAGTTTGTAATGTCGCCTTTTCGGATGTTTCTAATAAGAATTTGTTTGCCGATATATGTTATGATGAAACTTCTTAAAGCTGGCATAGGTTATCACTGTTTCCCAACCAACTCCCTATCTAAAAATATCTGTAATGCTGCTTCACTCAATAGCTGTAAAAACAATCAGTGCATCCGGTAAAGTAGTATGTTTAAATTGCAATATTGGCTGATTTTAAATTATATAAACAGAATGTTTTACTTCTTCAGAACGTAAATAACATCCGACACAAAATGACGACAATTAAGAATCATAACCTTAGTATAAGTTTAAAAATAAGATGATGTGGTATGATTGCCAATGATATAACTACCCACCAAAGTTCAAATTATAGGCAACCGCACGGCCTTCAACAATGAGAAAACCCTTTACCGTATAGTCGGCTATAAAAGGCCCCAACTTGAAAAAATATGAAATATTTCAATTGAGAAAACTTACTGCCTAATTTATAACAAAAACAATTTACGAAAACAAATATGACAGAAATGAACCAACGACAACCACTGGACTAAAAGGTTCCTGACAGTCACATAAAGAATGTGGCGGGGTTAAACATGTTTGTGAGCTCTCAACCCTCCCCCTTACCTGGGACAGTGAAATTGGAAGAGTTGGTCCAGCTTTGTTTCATAAAAAATAATGGCCAACGTAAATACAAGTCTCTTCTCTTAGGGAGGGATAAATAGTACTTTGTAAAAAATCACTCTGATTCAAACAAAAATTCTCTGAAACTGACATTATCAAGATGCTTGATTTCTTGATTGACAACATATTTGTTATGTTTGGAGGACGTGTTTTTCAACAAACAATCGGCATTCCCATGGGAACCAACTGTCCTCATTTTCTTGCCAACTTGTTCCTTTATTCATATGAAGCCGACTGCATAGGTTATCACATTTATCTTGGAGTTCGGGACGGGATTTTGACCTATAGTTGGTAATTTCTCTGTCATTTAGTCTCTTGTGAAGAGTTGTCTCATTGGCAATCATACACATCTTCTTTTTTATATTCATGCAGGAACTTCTTAGGAAGAAAAAAAAAAGAAGAAGCTAGCAGTATCCTTTAACTTTACTTTCCGCTATATAGGTGATGTTCTCTCACTAAATAATTCAAAATTTGGGGACTTTGTTAAACTCATCTATCCCATCTAACTTGAGATAGAAGATACAGCAGATACAGTAAAGTCTGCCTCATATCTTGACTTTGTTACGGCCAGAAATCACCTTACAATTGTAGCCAACAAAAGACACAAATCAATAATTAAATTTAACAAGATTTATTATACATAAGTTTACAAGAAATATTATACAAATTGAAATGTCAACTTAACTGTTAAAATATATGTCCGATCCTCTGTCTTTTCTTTATCCGGAATTCTTCTCTTAACTGTACGGAATATGTCCAATAAGTTCACAATCTAGTATGATGAGAGAATTTCTGTGAATCCAAGTATATTAATGTCTAATCTGAAAGTCTAACTTTGGTGTCTGTATATATACAGTTGTCACAGACACGTCTAGAACATTGTAGAAGAGAAACTCCTAGAAAACTGTAGAACGAAATCTTCTAGAATACTGTTGAAGTTTTAATTACGCATCGTAGATTATGATCATTCTGGAATTATGTAAAGATTATGATCATTCTAGAATTATTATGTAAGTCAAATAGAAAGCTCTAATCACTCCATCAGTTTCTATGATTGTTCCAGTGATTTCTAAACTGCACAGTTATGACATTATTTTGTAAACTATAAGGTCACACAAAACAAATTAGGTCATTATAAATCAACATGATAATTACAATACCATAACAATTTACATCTACAAATTGAGAATGAGGGTCATTTAAAACAAAACTTTACGACAAAAGAGATGATTTCAGCTTCCCAATTGTGATCTTTCCATTCTATGTAGCAACATTCCAGCAGCGCCTGCACACGGAGTATATATCTCACAATTCATACGATATTCCAGAGCTTGTATTTCCTATCATGATTTCCTTGATAGAGGGTTGATGTTCACAAGGAAGCTATTAAACCAAGAGTGGTGAAGTTGAAATCATCACTTTGTAGATTTTACGGACGCCATTACGAGTTGGTTGACCGTTATGGAATATCTGTTTCACAGATGACAACGGATATGTTCCAATTGTCGTAACCACAATCCCGTCCCCTTTTTTCCCGAATGTGACCTATCGAATTTGACTTATCACCAGGTTTATGCTAATATGAGCAACACGACGGATGCCACATGTGGAGTAGGATCTGCTTAGTGTTCTATGTTGTGTTTTGTGTACGGTTGTCTTTTTCTTGTTTAGCCATGGCGTTTTTGACTTTTAAAGGATTGATAACTTTACCCGGATCATATCTAAATTTCCGGGCTTACCGTAGAAATTAGGATGTGCAATTACTTTTGAAATCAGTTTTCTACAGGTACAACCAAACTTGCAAACAAAATCTTTGTATCTATTGAAGACTTTAGTAAAGGTTTAAAGTAATTTGTGGTAACGAAATCCCTGACTTAATAATTTACCAGTAATAAAATTGAGAATGGAAACGGGGAATGTGTCAAAGAGACAACAACCCGACCTAACATAGAGAAGTTCTCGCTCGGACACACGCTATGTTATCTTGTATATTATAAGAACATAAACCTGAAGCACGGGGAGGCACTCTACTGTCTCCACACGGCATTAAAGACAAACTCTGTAAAAAATAAAATTGAGAATGGAAACGGGGAATGTGTCAAACAGACAATAACCCGACCAACATAGAGAAGTTCTCGCTCGGACACACAGTCCATTATCTTGTATATTATAAGAGCATAAACCTGAAGCACGGGGAGGCGCTCTACTGTCTCCACATGGCAAATATAGATTACGCTCATTGAAATCCAAAACGTCACTACAGACACAGGCATAGCAAAAAAACATTTAAAACAAAAATTATTTAGTACAATTAACCACAAATAGCTTGGTGTTTGAAAGAAATTTAGGAAAATTAACCGCAAATCATATTTGGAAGAAATATAGGACACTTTACCGTAAACAACCAGGTTGTTTGTAAGAAATTAAGGACAATTAACCTCGAAAAACATATATGTTTGGAATAAATTTAGAACAATTAACAGAAAATAATAATGGCAGAAATTTAAAGGGTAGTCAGTATCCTAGTCTTTTTTGTAGTATATCTTCACGAATTACTAACCTTACTTTCACTTTAATAACACAAAATTAAAACAAAAGTAAATTTGTGCTTACTAACAATAAGACACTTAAAGCTCCTTTCAACTGATTTTTTCAGTTGTAATGTTGTGTTGTGTTTTGCAACAATGTCCCAGGATATGAGAGGTTTTTTTTCGCAGTTTCAGAATCTAATGCATTCTGGGTAATATTTTCAACAGCGTACACCAACACGTTGGGATTGCCCGGATAACAACGTCCTAACCAATGGAAAGAGCGTGACGTTGTTTTATTTTGGGGTACGAACAATGAATGAAATTACCCACAATCCTTTAGATTATGAAACATCGAATTGACCGCACTTTTCCTTCACATCCATATCTTTCTGTTTAAACTGTAGTTTTAATTCTTGCACTTTGAAAGTGTTTTGGCCAAAAAATAATTTTATCTTATCCAAGACTGTTTCATTCTGAATTAGCCCTACTGTTATTAATATAACCAACATATTTCTTACTGTAAAAGTCAGCTTAGAAGTTCTAATTTCTAGACAAATGCTAGCTCAAAAAATTATCCTCTCGTCAGTATCAATTTCTTACTATGTGTTGAGTTTCAAAAATGTCAGCTCGTAAAACTTTTTCAATATTGATTGCAGGAAGCAATTAAAAGCATTTTCAAGAAAGAAAAAAAAAAAACGACGAAAATTTATTTAACTTCAGTTCTATTCCAATCCTGGACGAGTCCCACATTTATATATCTTCCGTACAATATGCAAACAAACAAACGATATTTGCTTACTATCGCTTCATTTTTAACTCTGGTGGACATTTGTCTCATTGTCATCCAAACCACATCTCATTTTTATATCGATGTGTTACTTACTAAAAGATCATCTACTGATTGAGTACAGATGTACTCAGCATATAAAAATGTTCAAATTAGGTCATGTCATTCTAAAGTATTAGACTTTTATTTTATGTATACCAAATAATAAGATGTGGTATAGTTGCCAAACAGACAACTCTCCGCCAGAAACCAAATGACGTAAAATTTAGCACCTGTAGGTCCCGGTACGGTCTTCAACAATGACAAAACCAATAGCCAGGCGCATAGCAAGCTACAAAATGCGCCGACATGACGAAGTATAGCAATTCAATCGAAAAAAACTTACGCATGATTTATGTACGGAACAATAAACACAAAACATATATGATATACAGCAGCAAACGACAACCACTGAATTGCAGGCTCCTCACATGGGACAGGCACATACAGAATATCGCGGGGTTAAACATGTTTACGGGTGCCCACGAGCACAAAGTAAGTATAATATGATGGTATTTGTGTATATCATCTGTCCCATAAATAAACCGAGTTCTTGGTTGTTAAGAATGAAGAAAAAAAAACCCCCCCATCGAAATAGCTAACTAATAGGTTGAATTCTCCAAAAAGGATTTGATTCACGTCTTTATTTTCCATTTTTGGTACAAATAAATAAAATTAGGGATTTTGTGCAATGAATCAATGCACCCTATACTTTTGTTCTCGTTTATTAAGTTTACCAAGAAACAGAGTACAGTACATATAATAGATATAAGAAGATGTGGTATGAGTGCCAATGAGACAACTCTCCATCCAAGTCACAATTTGTAAAAGTAAACCATTATAAGTCAAAGTACGGCCTTCAACACGGAGCCTTGCCTCACACCGAACAGCAAGCTATAAAGGGCCCCAAAAATGACAAGTGTAAAACCATTCAAACAGGAAAACCAACGGTCTAATCTATATAAAAAACGAGAAACGAGAAACACTTATGAACCACAATAAAGTAACCAACCCACATAGCTAAAAATATATACTTGCATTTCCAATTACAAAACCTTTTAATGGTTTATGTTATTTTTTTATTGTATTTTTATTGTATTTTTTAAATGTATGATTCTTTTGAAGTATAAGTACCCAATGACTTTTGTAAATAGCGTGACAGTACACTTGCTCACTTAATACGAATTAAAATCTGGTGACAAAAGTTTATCTTCCTTCCAATTTTAATTGTTGATGTATGTCATTTTCACAGCGAGGTGGCTTTTAATCATCAATTGACTTGGAACTATATTGTTATAATGAAATAAAAAGATTGATTGATTGCTGTTTGTTTACGCCAGTCAAAAATATATTATGCATAGTTAAGACAAGAACAAAATTTCCTACGGCAGATAATCCGAAGTTCATCAACCTTGCTGAAACATGGAAAATTCGAAGAGTAAATGAACGAACAGGTTGTTAGGAAGTGAAATGTCCCCTGCAAAAGTTACAAGGGTAAATAAAGAGGCCACGCACTTAATGCAAAAAGTCAGACCAGAAATTGCTATGTATTTATGTAATTTGTGCTGGAATGAAAAATGGACGCCCTTTTATTCATACAAGGGTTCTGAAAAAAAAAGTTTATCATAAAGTATGATATATATATACTCAATTTATGTTTATATTGCGAAAAATGGTTAGATTTTGATATATGCATATGGTCATCCATGGATCTCTCCCTTTTGGCAACACATTTGCTAAATTCGGCGTTCGTTTGGCTGAGTCATGGGGTACGTATGTGGTCTGTTGCAAGACAACCTGTCTGCTGCTATTAAACATATTTGTTTTTTCCAGTGGCAGTCCAAATTTCCAGCCTTTCCTATCGTTCGACGTATCTTGAAAACCATTTTGCTTTCGTCCTTAATTTGCATGAAAGTTTTTGCCACTTTTTGAAAGTTCTCCAAGCAAAACATGATCAATAATTATTTTTGCATTGACGAAATGTTTCACTTCTAATTTTTTAACTTCTTTAGATTAATACAAATCTGATTAGAGAGATTGACGGAAGAATTAAAGTTACGTTACTATAGCTAATCTGAAAGGACGTTTTTTTTATCGGACCAGTACATTTCATTGAAAAAAATATATGAATTATATCCTATATTCAAAACGACTTCATCCAAAATTATTGAACATATCAAGAACACATTAAATCTGATCTCTAATTATATTTGAACATAAATTTTTACTCTTCAGAACTTAAAAAAAGTAGCAGATTTGAGGATAATCTACAGAACGTCTATAAAGACTTACAAAAATACTTCTGAAGTGAATGTATGAAACAAGGCAAATTTCTCTATATTATGCACATTATTACTGCATCGAGTTTAATATGATTCTTCATCTTAGATAGTCAAATTTTCAAATCAAACGTGTTTTTATAGTATAGCGTTTTGATTAAAATGCATTTGTTTCTTTCATCATCAACAACAACAAGTATATGGAGTGCTTTTCTGCAAGTGTCTGTTGGAATAATTCTTAAGGATACGTAAACGAATACTGCATCAACCAATCATTGACCCATTTAGGGCATGTTACATGTAATGATTGCAAATAGACATCAATAAAGAAACAATAATGCTAATGATGATATGAAGTTAACTATAGCAGTTGTTTTCTTTTTGTAAAACATTTATATCAAAATTAAAGTCTCATTGTTGCATATTTCTTCATTATCACACGGAAGAAGCCAAATAAATTTGTTTTTTGTATCTATAGATTTTAAAATAAATTCATATTTTAAAAGCAGAATCTAACATAACTTGTCTTGTTGTTCGAATGATTGACATTAAATAAGTAAAGGAATTTTTCAATTGAGTTTAAAGAACAAAACGTTAAAAACTAATGGTGACAGTAGCTTTTGAATATTCAGCTATGTTTGCAACTTTTCAACAAGTTAAACGTTGAATTTTAAATAATGTTTTAATCAATATTACTTGTTTTTCTTCAAATTTTGTATTTCTAGTATTTCATGCGCTGCACAAAGTCTTCAGCTAACTTTCTTTATTAATTAACTTCACCTTTTATAAATATTTAGACGTTTCTAGTGAGTGTCAACTCGGATGGCAGCATTGTGAGAAAACCTGTTACTGGTTTAGTACTACGGCATTATCATGGCATTCAGCAGCGGTAAGTTCAAAATTTAAATTACAAGAATGTCAAAACGCTGACAATTAGGTATTTGATCTAACGAGATAAAGGAAAGATAAGGCAACTTTAGATGTATACACTTATTTTGTTTGTGAAAAAACTGGCAAAAAATAAGTTGAAAATGTAAAGTTGAAATCCTCCAGTTATTGGGGCTTAAATAAAACATTATATACAAACAGATCCTTTCAAGAGGAATTTTCTGTAAGATCCGGTAGTTCCTTCCAATACTATTCTGGTTCCTTGATATCTTTTTTTCTTATTTTTTAAGTCTTCTTTTGACATCATACTAACACTATTTGGTTCCTTACACTGTATGTCTAAGATAAAATATTTCCAGGAAAGAATCTGCATCAACAATTGACCAAACCATAGGCAGTTTTGTATTTGCATTGACATATTTTGATGATAATATTTATAGTTCAGTATACGGTATGATTGTTGAAGGCCGTACAGTGACCTATAATTGCTTATCATCAGGTCATTTGAACCCTGGTGGATAGTTACGTCTCATTATCAATCATACCACATATCTTTATTTTTACATATATATTCATATGTTTCTGAATTGTGTAATTTTATCTATGCACCTCCGAATGAATCACTATGTCTCCTATTAACTATTTCAATTGATTTATTTTGATATTGAAATAAATTCTAGCGCATAAATGTTTGAGGAAACTCTGAGTAATTCAGAGATTCACCCTAACATCATGTAACTCAATTGAAGTATGAGTTTGATTAGTACCTTAATAATAATAAGATGCTTAGGTTAACTATCCTGTCTTACTATTTACTCCTATTCAATAAGATATCAGCTTTTTATGTTATACACTTTTGTGCAAGGTATTTTTCATATCTGTTAATATGCTTTCAATCTTTAAAAACAAAAGTTCTTGTAGAAGTCGTGGAGCGGAATTAACTTCAGTTCTGACTGCTGCGGAGAATGCCTACCTCAGATACTTTGCAGCCGCTTTTGGACACAGTAAGTCTTTATTAGGAAGGAGTATTTCACATTTAAGGTGGTACATAACACTACAGGGAGATAACTCTTTAAAATCAGCTGAACTTTTTAATCACGTTCTATTGTTAAGGAAATATAAAGCTTCTCAATGATCAAAATTAGTGATTATCAAAGTGCTATATATCCAATGAAATTTTTGCGATAAAGTGTGTGGTTGAAGTTTTTGAATTTTTATATTTTTTAAAGGGTCAAAGTAAATATCTTGTCAAAATTTTATGAAAAGTAAACGAGACAAATTAATTTTAGTCAAGGTGTTTGGTATCACCTTAAAGGTATTTAATTAACTAATTTATAAGTTGACTCACTTCCTCGTTAAGCGATGACAATGTTTATTGTGTTTAAACTGTCAATGCATATGCCCCAATTCCGTCTCTCTTTAACTCACCCTCATAGATATTACTGTTCGCTCGTCTTCGGCAACTTAAGGAATTAGGAATAATCGAAAGCGAGGAGATTTTTCTATTTGTCGATTACCTAGAGTGTTTGTACATCAAAATTAGACTGATCTTTATTCTCTGGTGTTTTCTTGCAGATGTTTACGCTTATTTATACTGTCTCTGAAACGGTAAATAATGTAAACAGGGGGAGTTTCAATTTATCTGCTTGATATTTCTACTGTCTCTGAAACGGTAAATAATGTAAACAGGAGTTTCAATTTATCTACATCATAAATTAAACTGATCTTTATTCTCTGATTGCAGATTCTTTCAATTTATCTGCTTGATAAAGATAAAAATAATCATTCTATTTTACTAAAAGTTATCTGTTCTTATTTCGTCAAGTCTTTTTGAAAAGTGAGAATACGTTTCTGCTAATGAAAACATTCCTATCTCATTACAGTTCGTCAAGTCTTTTTGAAAAGTGAGAATACGTTTCTGAGTCTGCATGAAAACACCACTATCTCAAACATATGTAATGATCATCGCTTTGAAGATGTACATTGCTAACATTGCTAATGCTTTCTCTTAATTTTCATTATATACGGAAGTTTCAAACGAATATTGATTCAACGAAAAATTCCGCAAAAGCAGGAAAAGATTTTATACGTTTCTGCTTAAAATTTGTCCAACAATACAAGAGAGGAAATGGCATATGAGTCTGCAAGCAAACACCACATCAAACATATGTAATGATCATCGCTTTGAAGATGTACATTGCTAATGCTTTCTCTTAATTTTTCATTATATACGGAAGTTTCAAACGAATATTGATTCAACAAAAAATTCCGCAAAAGCAGGAAAAAGATTTTTATACCTATCAAATAGGCTCTTCCCCTCATACAGACACATAAAAATGCGTACAATCGCATGGTTTATTTAGTTTTGAGTTTTTAAACCACCCTGAACTGACCAAATCGCAAATAAAACAGGCCACACCACTAAATGTCCGCACAGAAAGACGATTAAAATAATAGTGCAGTTTTTAGATTCAATGTACGTATATGATTGGAGTTGTCTAGATGGAGTCCAAAAACCTGTGTAAAATTAAGTCAAGTACAATGGCCTTAATACAAATGAAAGTGTACTATTTCAATGTAGAATTAGGGACCCAGCGTCTGTGTCAAAAACCAAAAAATCTGTATGTGGAAAATCTATAGACCCCTTCAAATATAAATAACTAATAAAATACCATCATTTGATTGTCACATTTTCACATTTATAATCTGCAGCCCTCATCTATCTTAGCATCCAATGTATGTAAAAGTTTCTTATTCCATGTTAATAGAAGTTTGGAATAATGTGACTTACCTGAAGCATGATGGAAAAGTTGGTCTTTAAATGATCGATATGAATAAATAATGTAAACAAATGAATGGATCGCCATTAGTCAAAATCACCTCAATTACGAATTAGGTCAATGTGTCAACGTATATTTGTTCCGCGTACAGGAAGTTCCCCTGGAAACTTTGTTATAAACAATGCCATAATATCTGTTCCAGTTGGAACAAATATGCTATGCTTTACTGTAAATTTTATTCAAGTGGAAATAATATTGAAGAATATTTCTTGAATTTGGAATTTGTATAATCTGGGAACAGTATATCTAATATATATGTTCCTGGTATAATGAAGGAAATTTTATTTCATGACAAATGTGTGTATATCCGAAGTTTAACCTATTGTCATCGATATCGATCGCAGTTAGAACGACAGAATTTATTGCGACATATTTAGATCAATTCAAATGAGAACAAATAATCAAGATGATAGAACGCAATCGATTTATAAATTTTTCTATGTTAAAGCTGAATCGACTTTGTTTTGTCTTTAAAATTATTCTCAACTTTTCGTGATGTTCGTTTCAATGATATACGTATGATAAATTAGTGTTTTGGTTTATGTATACATGTATATAAAAAGAAGTTATGGAGGTTTGATATTCTTTTCATTAATATCAGATTTCTTATCGGAAGAGCATTTATCAATTCCTTTTTTTTTTATTGCTTTACTTTGATTGTGTATAGGTTACTGGTTAGGCGGAAATGATGAAGTCATTAACGGATCATTGACAAGGGCAGGCACTGGTGCCCCTTTAGATTATAATGACTGGGGTCCAGGAGAACATGGGGGAGCAAGAACAGAAAATTGTTTGGCGATTTATCAACCTATAGCTGTTAATTATCATTGGGTCGATGCTGATTGCAAGGCTCCATTCCGATTCATTTCCGAAAAACCGTAAGTTCACCTTACAATAATAAGAGAAAGTAGGTACAATGTCGCAAGCATATAAAATATATTAAAAGCATGCGAAGCACGTGAAAGACGAGTATTTGCGATAATTTTCTTGCCTGCTTGGCAACTAGTATAGACGAATTAAACATTTGCTGACAAAGTTTGAAAAAAGTGTTATTATTCTGAGTTTCTAATATATATATATATATATATATATATATATAGAAGTCTATAAAAGGACCAACCAGCAAATTTACTATGTACCGGATGGTCTAGAATAGATGATACTGTGCAGATCAGGAAAAATTATATAAGTCTAAAAATTTGCACAACGATACTAATATAAGATGGTATTATACGGAGATGTTGTTATTAAATCGTGTTGACAAATATTTCGGCTGAACAAATAGCCTTCATCGGTGTCAATGATATATATATATATATATATATACGTGTGCATGCATATATATATATTTGCATGCACACGTATAAAAGTTGCGGTTTTTATCCAACGCAATCATAGGTTTGAACGTTGTTTTCAATTTAGACTTGTTTATATTTTTTCGTTTGGGCTTGTAATATATTTGCCTTCGGGTTTATATGATCCGTTCATCCTATTTTGACTCCTCAAAATTCAAGAGTCTATCCTAAATTGAGGTAAATTATATGGCCTTCCAATAACCGTTTCGATTCCTAACATCACTGAAGAAACATTAAATGTCGAAATCCGGATATGGTGTACAAAAATTTTTGCACCTTTGTTTGCGGTATACCATCTTTGCCGCAAGTTTATTGTTTTCTGTTTGGTATTAAATTGATAGTTAAGATCCATTTATTAAACCTTGTGTTCCGTTTATTTGGCAATCGCCAACGGCAGTCAGCAGGATTTAAGAACATTTGTTGTTCGACCTGTTAGTCAAATGCGTTTTGTTAAAATATGCTTTTCACTTTTTGGTCTTTTGGAAAATATTCTTTGTGCTGTATAGTTTTTGAATTTTTATATTTTTTAAAGGGTCAAAGTAAATATCTTGTCAAAATTTTATGAAAAGTAAACGAGACAAATTAATTTTAGTCAAGGTGTTTGGTATCACCTTAAAGGTATTTAATTAACTAATTTATAAGTTGACTCACTTCCTCGTTAAGCGATGACAATGTTTATTGTGTTTAAACTGTCAATGCATATGCCCCAATTCCGTCTCTCTTTAACTCACCCTCATAGATATTACTGTTCGCTCGTCTTCGGCAACTTAAGGAATTAGGAATAATCGAAAGCGAGGAGATTTTTCTATTTGTCGATTACCTAGAGGGTCAAAGTCATCATTATTGTACATCAAAATTAGACTGATCTTTATTCTCTGGTGTTTTCTTGCAGATGTTTACGCTTATTTATACTGTCTCTGAAAAGGTAAATAATGTAAACGGGAGTTTCCAATTTATCTGCTTGATAAAGATAAAAAATAATCTTTTGTTTAAAAGATTGCCATTCTATTTTACTAAAAGTTATCTGTTCTTATTTCGTCAAGTCTTTTTGAAAAGTGAGAATACGTTTCTGCTAATGAAAATATTCCTATCTCATTACAGTTTAAAATTTGTCCAACAATACAAGAGAGGGGGAAATGGCATATGAGTCTGCAAGCAAACACCACATCAAACATATGTAATGATCATCGCTTTGAAGATGTACATTGCTAATGCTTTCTCTTAATTTTTCATTATATACGGAAGTTTCAAACGAATATTGATTCAACAAAAAATTCCGCAAAAGCAGGAAAAAGATTTTTATACCTATCAAATAGGCTCTTCCCTCATACAGACACATAAAATGCGTACAATCGCATGGTTTATTCAGTTTTGAGTTTTAAACCACCCTGAACTGACCAAATCGCAAATAAAACAGGCCACACCACTAAATGTCCGCACAGAAAGACGATTAAAATAATAGTGCAGTTTTTAGATTCAATGTACGTATATGATTGGAGTTGTCTAGATGGAGTCCAAAACCTGTGTAAAATTAAGTCAAGTACAATGGCCTTAATACAAATGAAAGTGTACTATTTCAATGTAGAATTAGGGACCCAGCGTCTGTGTCAAAAACCAAAAAATCTGTATGTGGAAAATCTATAGACCCCTTCAAATATAAATAACTAAATAAAATACCATCATTTGATTGTCACATTTTCACATTTATAATCTGCAGCCCTCATCTATCTTAGCATCCAATGTATGTAAAAGTTTCTTATTCCATGTTAATAGAAGTTTGGAATAATGTGACTTACCTGAAGCATGATGGAAAAGTTGGTCTTTAAATGGTCGATATGAATAAATAATGTAAACAAATGAATGGATCGCCATTAGTCAAAATCACCTCAATTACGAATTAGGTCAATGTGTCAACGTATATTTGTTCCGCGTACAGGAAGTTCCCCTGGAAACTTTGTTATAAACAATGCCATAATATCTGTTCCAGTTGGAACAAATATGCTATGCTTTACTGTAAATTTTATTCAAGTGGAAATAATATTGAAGAATATTTCTTGAATTTGGAATTTGTATAATCTGGGAACAGTATATCTAATATATATGTTCCTGGTATAATGAAGGAAATTTTATTTCATGACAAATGTGTGTATATCCGAAGTTTAACCTATTGTCATCGATATCGGTCGCAGTTAGAGCGACAGAATTTATTGCGACATATTTAGATCAATTCAAATGAGAACAAATAATCAAGATGATCGAACGCAATCGATTTATACATTTTTCTATGTTAAAGCTGAATCGACTTTGTTTTGTCTTTAAAATTATTCTCAACTTTTCATGATGTTCGTTTTAATGATATACGTATGATAAATTAGTGTTTTGGTTTATGTATACATGTATATAAAAAGAAGTTATGGAGGTTTGATATTCTTTTCATTAATATCAGATTTCTTATCGGAAGAGCATTTATCAATTCCTTTTTTATTGCTTTTCACTTTTTGGTCTTTTGGAAAATATTGTTTGTGCTGTATTTAGACCCTCTAACAAAACATTTGTTTTGCATGCACACGTATAAAATTGCGGTTTTATCCAACGCAATCATAGGTTTGAACGTTGTTTTCAATTTAGACTTGTTTATATTTTTTCGTTTGGGCTTGTAATATATTTGCCTTCGGGTTTATATGATCCGTGCATCCTATTTTGACTCCTCAAAATTCAAGAGTCTATCCTAAATTGAGGTAAATTATGTGGCCTTCCAATAACCGTTTCGATTCCTAACATCACTGAAGAGACATTAATTGTCGAAATCCGGATATGGTGTACAAAAAATTTTTGCACCTTTGTTAGCGGTATACCATCTTTGCCGCAAGTTTATTGTTTTCTGTTTGGTATTAAATTGATAGTTAAGATCCATTTATTACACCTTGTGATCCGTTTATTTGGCAATCGCCAACGGCAGTCAGCAGGATTTAAGAACATTTGTTGTTCGACCTGTTAATCAAATGCGTTTTGTTAAAATATACTTTTTTCACTTTTTTGGTCTTTTGGAAAATGTTGTTTGTGCTGTATTTAGACCCCTCTAACAAAAAATTTGTTTTGCATGCACACGTACACGTATTAAAATTGCGGTTTTTATCCAACGCAATCATAGGTTTGAACGTTGTTTTCAATTTAGACTTGATATATATATATATATATATATATATATATATATATATATATATATAAGTGCCTATAAATAGCAGCACATGACATACAAATCTATGGGAGTGTGGATTAATCAGTACAGAGATTAATTCAATTACACAAATAAAATTATAGATTGCCTAACAATGTAATTTTAACACACTATTTAGTATGTAAATATAAGAATGTTTAAAATATTTACAAAATGATGAAAATAAACGCAATATTTCGCTAGACCAACTAGCTTCATCAAGCGTGCATCTATCCAGGTGAAATCGGATGTAGATGATAAGAAACTTTTGCAGCTCAATGTATATGTTGCACTTGAATTTAGCTGCCTTGAAAATAATACATAATTTGGATGAAGTTCAAGATTTTACAAAATTGGTAGTTGAAGTTAGCAACGTCCATTGGCCAATATTACAGGATAAAAGGACGATGCTGTGTACTAAATTATTCTTTATCTTTCCTGTATCTTTTCTCATCTTTTCGTTAAGACCATCAGGTTCTAAAGTGTGGAGTTGGTGGATCCAAAATTTTCTCTTCTCCTTCTCGCCGTGGTGTCCCACTCGGTGTTGACTTCTATGATTTGGAAAGTAACATTATCAAAAGAATGTTTCGTTGAACGAAGATGTCTTGTGAGAGGACAGTTTTGTTGGTTTTGTACCATGAACGATGGTTATTGAGCCGAATATTAAATTTGTCCATTGTTTCTCCCACATACTGAATGCCACAAGTGTCACATGTTAATATATAAATTGAGTTCTCCGTTTTACAGTTGGAATTTGAGTAGATGGTATAATTTTGTTTAGTGACGGAGCTGATGAAAGAACTGCTTGTATTGGCAGCTTTACAACACAAGCAGTTCCTTCGACCACATTGTTTGTAGCAACCGGGAGATGGAGTAGGCTGCTTTGCTAATACAGATGTCACTAATTTGTCACGGATGTTTTTAGGTCTTCTGAATGCCATGACTGGTGGTGAGGAAAATACTTTTTTAAGATTTGAATCATTTTCTATAATTTTCCAATGTTTCTGAACAATGGAAGACACATTTTAAAATCAGGATGGTAAGTGAGTACAAGGGTGTTCTGTTAGCTGCTTTATTCTTATCTTTGTACTCTAGAAGTTCTTGGCGACTAGTTTTGTTTGCTCTTTCGAAAGCGCTATCAATGATGTTGTTATTGTATCCTCGAACAACTAGATGTTTACGTAGTTGTCCAAGTCTAGCATTTTGCGTATTTTCAGTAGAGCATATTCTCTTGATTCGCAATGCCTGGCTGAATGGGATGCCACGGAGCAGTGTTTAGGATGGCAACTTTTAGGAGAAAGGAATTGATGTTTGTCCGTTTGTTTGGTATGAAGGTCCGTTATAATGGTTCCGTTCTTGATGTAACTCGTAGTGTCGAGGAAGTTTATTTTCTCCATAGATGATTCATATGTAAATTTTATTGAATGGTGGAAAGAGTTACAGTGTCCTAGAAATTCATTAAGATGTTCTTGTGAATCTGTCCATTTGAAATCAATATCGTCAATGAATCGGAACCATGATAAGGGCTGATTATATATATATATATATATAGAAGTCTATAAAAGGACCTACCAGCAAATTTACTATGTACCGGACCGTCTAGAAGAGACGATACTGTGCAGATAAGGAAAAATTAAGATTTGCACAACGGTACTAATATTGAAGAATATTTCTTGAATTTGGAATTTGTATAATCTGGGAACAGTATATCTAATATATATGTTCCTGGTATAATGAAGGAAATTTTATTTCATGACAAATGTGTGTATATCCGAAGTTTAACCTATTGTCATCGATATCGGTCGCAGTTAGAGCGACAGAATTTATTGCGACATATTTAGATCAATTCAAATGAGAACAAATAATCAAGATGATCGAACGCAATCGATTTATAAATTTTCTATGTTAAAGCTGAATCGACTTTGTTTTGTCTTTAAAATTATTCTCAACTTTTCATGATGTTCGTTTTAATGATATACGTATGATAAATTAGTGTTTTGGTTTATGTATACATGTATATAAAAGAAGTTATTGAGGTTTGATATTCTTTTCATTAATATCAGATTTCTTATCGGAAGAGCATTTATCAATTCCTTTTTTATTGCTTTACTTTGATTGTGTATAGGTTACTGGTTAGGCGGAAATGATGAAGTCATTGACGGATCATTGACAAGGGCAGGCACTGGTCCCCTTTAGTTTATAATGACTGGGGTCCAGGAGAACATGGGGAGCAAGAACAGAAAATTATTTGGCGATTTATCAACCTATAACTGTTAATTATCATTGGGTCGATGCTGATTGCAAGGCTACATTCCGATTCATTTCCGAAAAACCGTAAGTTCACCTTACAATAATAAGACAAAGTAGGTACAATGTCGCAAGCATATAAAATATATTAAAAGCATGTGAAAGACGAGTATTTGCGATAATTTTCTTGCCTACTTGGCAACTAGTATAGACGAATTAAACATTTGCTGACAAAGTTTGAAAAAGTGTTATTATTCCGAGTTTTAATATATATATATATATATATATATATATATAGAAGTCTATAAAAGGACCAACCAGCAAATTTACTATGTACCGGATGGTCTAGAATAGATGATACTGTGCAGATCAGGAAAAATTATATAAGTCTAAAAATTTGCACAACGATACTAATATAAGATGGTATTATACGGAGATGTTGTTATTAAATCGTGTTGACAAATATTTCGGCTGAACAAATAGCCTTCATCGGTGTCAATGATTTATATATATATATACGTGTGCATGCATATATATATGCATGCACACGTATACATATTGCGGTTTTATCCAACGCAATCATAGGTTTGAACGTTGCTTTCAATTTAGACTTGTTTATATTTTTTCGTTTGGGCTTGTAATATATTTGCCTTCGGGTTTATATGATCCGTTCATCCTATTTTGACTCCTCAAAATTCAAGAGTCTATCCTAAATTGAGGTAAATTATATGGCCTTCCAATAACCGTTTCGATTCCTAACATCACTGAAGAAACATTAAATGTCGAAATCCGGATATGGTGTACAAAAATTTTTGCACCTTTGTTTGCGGTATACCATCTTTGCCGCAAGTTTATTGTTTTCTGTTTGGTATTAAATTGATAGTTAAGATCCATTTATTAAACCTTGTGTTCCGTTTATTTGGCAATCGCCAACGGCAGTCAGCAGGATTTAAGAACATTTGTTGTTCGACCTGTTAGTCAAATGCGTTTTGTTAAAATATGCTTTTTCACTTTTTTGGTCTTTTGGAAAATATTGTTTGTGCTGTATTTAGACCCTCTAACAAAAATTTGTTTTGCATGCACACGTACAAAATTGATGTTTTATCCAACGCAGTCATAGGTTTGAACGTTGTTTTCAATTTAGACTTGTTTATATTTTTCGTTTGGGCTTGTAATATATTTGCCTTCGAGTTTATATGATCCGTGCATCCTATTTTGACTCCTCAAAATTCAAGAGTCTATCCTAAATTGAGGTAAATTATGTGGCCTTCCAATAACCGTTTCGATTCCTAACATCACTGAAGAGACATTAATTGTCGAAATCCGGATATGGTGTACAAAAATTTTTGCACCTTTGTTTGCGGTATACCATCTTTGCCGCAAGTTTATTGTTTTCTGTTTGGTATTAAATTGATAGTTAAGATCCATTTATTACACCTTGTGGTCCGTTTATTTGGCAATCGCCAACAGCAGTCAGCAGGATTTAAGAACATTTGTTGTTCGACCTGTTAATCAAATGCGTTTTGTTAAAATATACTTTTTCATTTTTGGTCTTTGGAAAAATGTTGTTTGTGCTGTTTTAGACCCTCTAACAAAAATTTGTTTTGCATGCACACGTATAAAATTGCGGTTTTATCCAACGCAATCATAGGTTTGAACGTTGTTTTCAATTTAGACTTGTATATATATATATATATATATATATATATATAAGTCTATAAAAGGACCTACCAGCAAATTTACTATGTACCGGATCGTCTAGAATAGACGATACTGTGCAGATAAGGAAAAAATTAATATTTGCACAACGGTACTAATATAAGATGGTATTATACGAAGATGTTGTTATTAAATCGTGTTGACAAATATTTCGGCTTAACAAATAGCCTTCGTCAGTGTCAATAGTTTTAACAATACTGATTGTATGTATAAAAATAGCTCAGTAATCCAAGTAAGTTTTGGTCTTTTGATTTAATCCAAAATCCTGAACATCATAATATAAAACAAAACTCGATATTCAAATATACGTGACTGTGTATATTTACATCCCAAAATGAGTGAAAAATAAAACTTAGTATTTCTTATTGATGCCGTTAGGATGATGTACATTTAGTTCCTTTATCCAAAAGCTTTCCCGAACCTGTCGCTGGGCATCACTTCAGTGAATGTTCTGTTCAATCACTAGGATTTTCATGCGGTTAAAGTCATCAAGTTTGTGACCCGACTGTCTGAAATGCTGAGAAACTGGGAGAAGTGGCTTCTTAGAGATATCACTCCTATGGTCATTGAGGCGTTTGTGGAAAGGCTGCTTAGATTCACCAACATATTGGAGGCCACAAACCAAACATTCTAGAATGTAAATAACATTCATACTTTTGCAGGTAACATTGCAAAATATCCTATAGTTATTTTCGGTTGCCTTACTGTGAAAAGTTGATGAGTGATGCATCTGTAGGCAGCATTTGCAGGGTTTTTCATCACACGAACGACATTCTCCAGAAGTACTTCTATTATCAGACACTTCAGCCCGCACCAGCAGGTTCAGCAGACTATTGGGTTGCTTAAAATCTATCATGGGAGGCTCTGGAAAAATCTTGGATAGTTTGGAATTCTTTTCAACTGTTTTCCAATGCTCACGAATGACACCGAGGCTGTTTTTGAGAGATGGGTGGTAAGTAAGAACACATGGAGTCCTTTTATTTTTCTTTTTATCTTTGTATTCTAAAAGTCTACTCCTTGGAATAGTTTCCGCTTTCTGAAAACCTTTTTGGATAGTTCTGTGTTTGTAGCCCCTTCTCTTTAAGCGGGTTTCGAGTTGGCTGAACCTGCTGGTGCGGGCTGAAGTGTCTGATAATAAGAAATACTAAGTTTTATTTTCACTCATTTTGGGATGTAAATATACACAGTCACGTATATTTGAGTATCGAGTTTTGTTTTATATTATGATGTTCAGGATTTTAGATTAAATCAATAGACCAAAACTTACCTGGATTACTGAGCTATTTTTATACATACAATCAGTATTGTTAA
This sequence comes from Mytilus coruscus, assembly GCA_017311375.1. Lineage (NCBI taxonomy): Eukaryota > Metazoa > Mollusca > Bivalvia > Mytilida > Mytilidae > Mytilus > Mytilus coruscus. The sequence goes on from CM029600.1 coordinate 31,217,998, forward strand.
AACTATTGACACTGACGAAGGCTATTTGTTAGCCTAAATATTTGTCAACACGATTTAATAACAACATCTTCGTATAATACCATCTTATATTAGTACCGCTGTGCAAATCTTTAGACTTATATATTTATATAACTGTAAAAAACGAAACAAAAGAAGACAAAAACAATTACAATCTATTTTTACTATACTTTGTACACGTTGTTAAAGAATAATCAGTTTTCAACTACAAACATGCATATCGTATAGATATTGTATATTTTAAGGTCGTATAACACAACAAGGTATGTAAAGATTAATCAAATGAAAGACCGACTGCATGCTTATTTTTGTCCACTGTCCTACCTCACGAAAATATGTTTCCACTTTGTAAACAATTATTTCCTGTATATTATGGTGCATTATATTCATTTTCATCCTGTTTTGAGCAAGATTATACTTACCATGCAGGCAAAGTTATTTATTTTCAAAATCCCCATGCCCCTCCCTCCCCCAAATCGAAAATCAAATGGTCGTCCCTAATGTCCATTTATTTTATCGCTAAATGAACAAAACTTCACCTTATTTTTGTAAAGGTAAAACTGTGCGCTAACGCATTTTCTAGTATTTCATGCAGTCTAATAAACGGAGGAAAGGATTGTTTCAGCCTAAAACCTAAAAAGACATTTACAGATGGAAAATTGTACGGTAAAAAGCCCATTTGCAACAAAACACGATAACTATCAAATGAATTAAATGTTTAAACGAACCGTTAATGAATTTACATAGATCAGTATTTTATGTCTTGAGGCACATTTTATTGAAACTTGGTATTATCAGGGCTATTTCTTCAAAAGAAAGACCTATCGTTCTGATAGGAAACATGTCCATATAGGTATATAATACTTGTTCATTTATGATCTTTCCAGAACCTGGGATTAAAGGAAAGTAACTCTTTGGATGGAAATTTAAGAGGAATGTGTTAAAATAACCTTTGAACAGACAGTCAGTGCAGTGCAATAATTGCAGTAAATTAGATAAGGAGAACCTGCTGGTGCGGGCTGAAGTGTCTGATAATAAGAAATACTAAGTTTTATTTTCACTCATTTTGGGATGTAAATATACACAGTCACGTATATTTGAGTATCGAGTTTTGTTTTATATTATGATGTTCAGGATTTTAGATTAAATCAATAGACCAAAACTTACCTGGATTACTGAGCTATTTTTATACATACAATCAGTATTGTTAAAACTATTGACACTGACGAAGGCTATTTGTTAAGCCGAAATATTTGTCAACACGATTTAATAACAACATCTTCGTATAATACCATCTTATATTAGTACCGCTGTGCAAATCTTTAGACTTATATATTTATATAACTGTAAAAAACGAAACAAAAGAAGACAAAAACAATTACAATCTATTTTTACTATACTTTGTACACGTTGTTAAAGAATAATCAGTTTTCAACTACAAACATGCATATCGTATAGATATTGTATATTTTAAGGTCGTATAACACAACAAGGTATGTAAAGATTAATCAAATGAAAGACCGACTGCATGCTTATTTTTGTCCACTGTCCTACCTCACGAAAATATGTTTCCACTTTTGTAAACAATTATTTCCTGTATATTATGGTGCATTATATTCATTTTCATCCTGTTTTGAGCAAGATTATACTTACCATGCAGGCAAAGTTATTTATTTTCAAAATCCCCATGCCCCCTCCCCCTCCCCCAAATCGAAAATCAAATGGTCGTCCCCTAATGTCCATTTATTTTATCGCTAAATGAACAAAACTTCACCTTATTTTTTGTAAAGGTAAAACTGTGCGCTAACGCATTTTCTAGTATTTCATGCAGTCTAATAAACGGAGGAAAGGATTGTTTCAGCCTAAAACCTAAAAAGACATTTACAGATGGAAAATTGTACGGTAAAAAGCCCATTTGCAACAAAACACGATAACTATCAAATGAATTAAATGTTTAAACGAACCGTTAATGAATTTACATAGATCAGTATTTTATGTCTTGAGGCACATTTTATTGAAACTTGGTATTATCAGGGCTATTTCTTCAAAAGAAAGACCTATCGTTCTGATAGGAAACATGTCCATATAGGTATATAATACTTGTTCATTTATGATCTTTCCAGAACCTGGGATTAAAGGAAAGTAACTCTTTGGATGGAAATTTAAGAGGGAATGTGTTAAAATAACCTTTGAACAGACAGTCAGTGCAGTGCAATAATTGCAGTAAATTAGATAAGGATATGCAAAAAATGTCAAAAATGAAAGATATTTGATTTTGTACTGTTTTTAATAGATTTTTTTTCGGAATGTTCATTGCCAAAAACAAGGAAAGCTATGACATTTAACTTTTGTTTTAACCACTTGACAGTAAATGCTCACAAAACTTTACAGAACAGACACAATCAGTTCAATTTAATCTAAATGTTTTCGTGACGGGCTTTTTTCAAAAGTTTTACCGACATTTTTTTACGTATTGAAGTTATAAAGAATAGTGTGACATATTCATACACCCAAGGAATTCGTATTTGAATAAAGGATTTTATATTTTAGATATCCGGAATCTGGGCCAGGACATGTTATTGGAAAATAGAAATTTAATAAATACACGTTGTCTAACTTCTTGGTTATGCTTTATTTGGGTGTTAAGGTCATATTTGTATATACATTCAATCTGTAAGAAAATATTTTTATTTGGTTTTATTTTCAATTAGTAGTAACAATTTTAGTTGGGATCGGGATACGAACTTATGTTTTGTCTAGGATTTCAAGTCATTTGAACAATCTAGGATGTTTTTTTATGTCGTTAGAAAATGGTAAAGATCAAATGGTTTATTAGGATATTTTTATCATCTCAACTTCGATCCTGACTCATAAATCCACAGTAGAGACAAGCGTGTACAGCTATCTGTGTACTTAACTTTATTGAATATAAGAATAAACTCCTCATAGATACCAGGATTAAAATTTGGTACGCCAGACGCGCGTTTTGTCTTCAAAATACACATCAGTGACGCTCGAAACAAAAAAATTGAAATGGCCAAATAAAGTACGAAGTAGAAGAGCATTTAAGACCCTAAAGTCCAAAAGAATGATGCATTGCAGGATAGCATTAAGTTTCTGACATATGACTGGAAATATTTGATTTGCCATAAACTTATTGAAAACCATTTATAGAAATTAGACAACATTCGAAAATCGATTTGATAAAACAAGAACCAAGCATTGTCAATCAACTGTTAACTCAGGTAATGTGCTCTGAAACAGAACTAAATTCCTTCACCAAAAGGGGGCAACTATCAAGCTCGTGACAACAAAACATACGTTAACAACGCATTCAGGGGTAAAATAAATCGAGGGAAGAAAGATTGTACCACGAGGATTGGAAAATATACATGGACATCTATGATATTCCGCAATGTCGCGATAGCAACTGTAAAACGTTCATGAAATGACTTAACTTGGCAAACTTATTGATATATGTTTGACTACTGACAGATTGTTTGGTACATCTTCCAAATTTTTTTTTAATAATCTTCTACCACTAATTCTTTTATTGCCCTGTCTAATGTAAAGTGAATGTTCGCCCCGATGAAAGTAAATAACATAAAAACTTTGCACATCATAGTTCAAAAATCCTTAAAGTATACTAGAAATGGCTGGCAATAAGATAGATTTGTCAATTTTCACTCCCACAATATCCAGCTTTATAGCAAAAAAATATAACAAAAATACCGAACTCCAAGGTAAATTAAAAAAGGGGAAGTCCACAAAAAATAGACAAAATCAAACATTGTAGACAAGTAAAAAAAATCCTGTCATATTCTTGACTTGGTACAGGCATTTTCAGGAGAAAATGGTGGTTACACCTGATTTTATGGCTAGCTTAACTTCCCACAGTTGCTTATTGTTCCCTTATATTGACAAACATGTTTAATCCCGCAACATTTTTTTATGTGCCTGTCCGAAGTCAGTTTAGTGGTTGTTGTTGGTTCATATCTGTCGTATTTGTTTTACGTAAATTGATTTGTTATACATTGGGCTGTTAGTTTTCTCTATTGAATTGTTTCATATTTTTCATGTCGGTGCCTTTTATAGCCGATTATACGGTGTGGGGTTATCTCATTGTTGAAGGCCGTAAAATTGCCTATAATTGCTTACATCCGCTTCATTTAAACTTTGGTGGATAGTTGTCTCATTGGCAATCATACCACATCTCCTAATGTGTTATAATGTGACAATAATTGGGACCCAGCAGCCATAACTGTGTAAACACACATCACAGACATACAACACAGCTGACTAAAAACATTCAAACAAACATACAAATTAATCTAACAAAGATGCCAACAAAAAAGTTGTAGTTGATAGTAAATTTGACAAAGACGCCAACAAATTTTTTTATAGTTGATAGTACATTGACAAAGAGGTCGATAAAAACGTTTTTATAGTTGATAGTACATACCGAATATACTATACACTTTCTCGAAGAAGTATGACTTAAGTAAACTACAAAAACAAAACAAAAAAACAAGGGTAAACCAAATTGAAACAACACTGTAAAAACCTGTTGCGTCCCAATCTCACATCAGGACAAATGCGACAGTACTCGACCTCAGTAAAATATAAATTTCTCAGATCATGGAAACAGGACACATTATCACGATACGGCCTTTTTAGATCTGTCCAATTTTCAAGAATTTTCGATTGCTCTTGCAACATTCCCTTAAAGCTTTTGGGGAAGGATTTTAGAAAACTATAAACCTGCGGAAGTTAGAGTTCAGTCGTTGTCAGGTACAAGAAATGACCAATACCATGTTCACAGTAGTTGTCAGGTACGATAAATGATCAATTACATATTCACAGTCGTTGTCAGGTACGAGTAATGACCAATACTATTTTCACACTGGTTGTCAGGTACAAGTAATAACCAATACTATTTTCAAGGGGTTGTCAGGTACAAATAATGACTAATACCATGTTCACGGTGGTTGTCAGGTACGAGTAATGACCAAATACCATATTCACAGTGGTTGTCAGGTAGAAAAAACAATTAATATCATATTCAGAGTGGTTGTCAGAAACGATAAATGACCAATACCATATTCGGAGTCGTTGTCAGGTACGTGTAGTGCACACTGGTTTTCATGTACGAGAAATGACCAATACCATGTTTATAGTGGTTGTCATGTACAAGAAATGACCAATACCATATTCAGAATGGTTGTCAGGTACGAGTAATGACCAATATCATGTTCACAGTGGTTGTCAGGTACGAGAAATGACCAATACCATAATCTTATTGGTAATCAGGTACGAGTAATGACCAATATCATGTTCACAGTCGTTGTCAGGTACAAGAAATCACCAATACTATGTCCACAGTGGTTGTCGGGTACGAGTAAAGCCCAATACCATGTTCATAGTCGTTGTCAGATATTAGAAATGACCAATACTATGTTCACAGTTTTTGTCAGTTACGAGAAATGACCAATACTATGTTCACAGTGCTTGTCAGGTACGAGAAATGACCAATACCATGTTCAGTCGTTGTCAGGTAAGAGAAAGGTCCAATACCATGTTCACAGTGTTTATCAGGTACGAGAAATGACAATTACCATATTCATAGTGGTTATCAGGTACGAGTAATGACCAATATCATGTTCACAGTCGTTGTCAGGTACAAGAAATCACCAATACTATGTCCACAGTAGTTGTCGGCTACGAGTAAAGCCCAATACCATGTTCATAGTCGTTGTCAGATACTAGAAATGACCAATACCATGTTAACAGTTTTTGTTAGTTACGAGAAATGATCAATACTATGTTCACAGTTTTTGTCAGTTACGAGAAATGACCAATACTATGTTCACAGTGCTTATCAGGTACGAGAAATGACCAATACCATGTTCAGTCGTTGTCAGGTAAAAGAAAGGACCAATACCATGTTCACAGTGTTTGTCAGGTACGAGAAATGACCAATATCATGTTCAGTCGTTGTCAGGTACGAGAAATGACCAATACTATGTTCACAGTGATTGTCAGGTACGAGAAATGACCAATACCATGTTCACAGTGGTTGTCAGACTATTCTTTATAACTTCAATACGTAAAAATGTCGGTCAATACCATGTTCACAGTCGTTGTCAGATACGAAAAATGACCAATACCATGTTCACAGTCGTTGTCAGGTACGAGAAATGACTAATACCATGTTCACAGTGGTTGTTAGAAACGAGTGAAGTATTTGGATATCATTAAACATCTGTCGAGTGTACAAGAAAGGGTAGAAATACGATTCAATAAATTATAGACCAGTCTCTCTCACCTGCATATTATGTAAACTAAATGGAGCATATCATAACTAGCCATATGATCATGATTATATCTCATGCTGATACACATTATGTATCCACTTCAACATGGGTTTCAAAGGGGATTATCATTCGAATCTCAAATATTTTAATTTATCGATGATCTGACTAACAACTTAGATCAAGGAAAACAAACAGATTGTCCAATAATGGACTTCTCCAAGGCATTTGATAAGGTTAGTCATATCCTTCTCGTCCACAAACTGAAGCATTATGGGATAACAGGTAAAACAACTTACTAACTGATAAAACGCAGTCAGTAATGGTGGAGGGTGAAACCTACAAAAAGACCTTGCCAAACTGGCTGAATGAGAAACAACATGCCTTATGACGTTACATCCTGACAAATGTAATGTACTCAGCATCTCCAAGAAGCGAACGCCATCAAAGTATAGTTACACATTACATGGCCTTGAACATGTCACATAAGCTAAATACCTGGGATGCACTATTTCATCAGATATTTAATGGGGCAAACACATAAGCACCATCTGCCCCAAAGCACCATTAGCTCCCTGAAAAGGAATGTAAACATCTCCAACAAGTCAATCAAAGAAAAGGCATTCATGTCCCTCGTAAGACCTGCATTAGAATATGCTAGTGAATAGATAGAAAATAAAAGGATATGGAGTAAATGTACATGGGACAAAATCGCACACAATACATAGAAAACATAGAAAATTATAAATGAACAGGGCTTTTATTCCTGTTCTTAGTATTGGGCCGATACCAACAAATTGACATCCAGAGATTGGATATGGTTCAAAGAAGGGCAGCAAAATATGTTACTATTAGAAATCACAACACCTCGTCTGTTAGTAACATGTCTGAACATCTTGAATGGACTACACTACAAAAAACGAAGGAAACATAGCCGCTTAATAATGATGTATATTTTAATATATAAGCTACAGAATAACTATATGTCAAAATTGATACATATAGTAAGCTGGTACCAAATGAACGCCCTTCTAGAAATAACGACGAAAAGGCATTCAGAATTCTATCATGAAATACAACTGTATGGAGGAATCGTTCTATCCTAGAGTAATCAGAGAGTGGAACACCTCGCCCAACTGTACTGTCTCTGCCCTGAGTCCTGAATCTTTCAAGGCTCAGCTCCGTCATTAAATTTAAATGACATGTTTTTAATTGCACCTGTATATACAAAAAATGCACCCATTTTGTTTACTAAATTTCAAAATCTTTCATGCGCTCACACCAACCAGTTGACGGTGGTCGCTTACCGGAAGAAGAAGGCAATATTATATCGAAGGTTTAAAAATAGAGAATCAGATGTAGTTGATATTGATTCAAGAATAGTTTTCAACACCTGTCAACTGCCTGCACACCTATCAAGCATCATAACAATGATTACGAAGTACTCGAAGTTATGTATCCCAAATAGGTTGAAGGAAAACGTTTTCATGCATATTTCAGGAATAGAAAACACATGACATTTCTAACAACTTCTTGTGGGAGTTCCATCTAAATATCATTGAAAATACAAAATGTATGACGGATTTGACCTAAAACCTTTTCCGAGCAATCCATTGGCGCTCCAAAGCATACCAAATCGCAAGCAACTTGGTATGACAATTTACCTTCTTACTAATTTAAATATCACCTTCCAAGACTTTTTCAATGAAAAGAGCTTGAAACACGGATTCAGGATTAATTTGGACAATAAGGCTCTTGCGTGTTACTGTTAAAATTCTGACTTAATTCAATGGCTTGATAAAACCAATGTGACACTTGATAATGATGGAACATATACATAAATCCTTCAAAAATTCTATTGAAAGTAATACACACTATGCTGCTTTATATTCCAATTATGTGTATGTAGAATGTACAGTGAATTGTGGAAAAAAGCAGTTATCGAATTTTTCGTGACGTTTATTGGGATTTTTTCCCCTGTTTACAGTTTCAGACGAAGAATTTCATTTTTTTTATACAAACGTTTCAGAAAAAGGTTTTGCTGTAAATTTGAAGTATGATGGTTTTGTATTTTACCTTGAAAATGACCTACCATTGAATCAATATGTACTACTATCGAAAGTGGATAGAAAATGGAGGTTGCAAATTTGAATAGAAGAAAGAGATTTACAGAAGGAAAACTTATTAGTGATGCATTTGTTGAATACATCGAACAAATCAGGCATATGATTTTTGTCGTAACATCTTTTTTTAAGAATGAAATGTGGGCAGAACATGTAATCGAATGGGCAGAATACCACCATTTTTCTCAGAATTTACCAAACATTTTAGTTATAACTAAAGATATGGAGTCCAAACACATTCGACATGAATTAGCTGTATTACGAAGACATAGCTTTGACCGAATGGCCAAAAAACCTAAAAAGACCTTGAAAACGTATGGAATAAATTTAAGTTTTGGCTGTTTTTGAACCATTTGAATCGACACATTAAGAAAATGGGTCAATGTTCGCAATTGTTTCTCTAAAGGCGGTAATGGTAACGTTTTCTTCTGTTGCTCAGTCCATATCGTTAACTTGGATATGTATGATGGCTCGTTTCGAAGCTGAGACATTTTCACATATGTGGTTAAATTTTCGTGGTACGAAGTGAGATTACTTTTCCCGTAAATTAGCAAACCCCGAAAATCTTTTCGTGATGCGGCTCCTCGTGGTAAAAAAATCCCTTTTTTAACACAATAAGTTCTTTGAAAATTTAATACTTTGAACACATTTAATAGCTCCATAGTTTTTACACATTTATTCTGTGTTCCCCTACTTTCTAAATCAACACAAATGGTTAAGCTCAGTCACTTGTTTATCATAGAAACGTGTCAAATATCACTACACAGAGATTTTTTGTTTACACACAACTTTTGAGTTCCTCATTTTGAGGCGTATTAGAGATATTGACCCATATTGAAATCCATAGTTCTGATTTTTCCAAATATTCTTATGTAATCTTCATCGGTATGACTTTCTGAATAAATCTGTGTATTTTTGATTATTTCTGAAAAAAAAAAAATAAATTTGTTTCAGCACTATAAGGCAATGACCCTTTTATTGCTTTATCTTTTATTTTAATACAATGTGTATGTATCATTATTTTTCTCATTATACCTTCACTAGTCATAATATGGACAAAACATCTGATGATAACCTTAAATTACAATACACAGACCCTGTTAAAGCATTCAATAAAAATTTCTGGTGCCTAAAAGTGCATTTTGACTGAGAAATTATGCAAAAATGTAGATTTCATAAAAAAGACACCAAAATACTTAAATATTTTAACCAGTGGAAATCTGGTATTTTCAACTATAGAATCCACTCTAAACTACTGTGAATGTCATTTTTATCATATAATTAGAGTGCAATGAAGTACAAATTTTCAAAATTTGTCCTTTCACATAATTCTATTTAAAAAAAAAGGTTTTTTAGATGTATTTCTGTGAAAACCTTTCATCAGTGAGAAATGCACATGAGATATTAAAGGAAACATTGTGACATCACATGTATAATGACATCATTAAATAACGACCGATCAAAATAATGCTAATTACAGTTAGCAGTGATACATGAGGAACAGTTGCCTCAAGGTTTAACTCGAAATATCGAGTCGAAAAGATCAGTAACTAAGCATTTTTATATAATATCAAGACCATAGCAACAGTTTTCATATCAGCATATTTTCAACATACTGACTGTAATTTCAATTGCATAAATACCATAAATAAACAATTTAGAGCTTGCCTAATAAAATAAAATGCTTACCAGTTATTTAGAACTGTTTAGAACCTCTAGTTTGCCGTCTCAAGTTAAATAGTAATGATATGTCTCAAACTGAAATAAGACAAAAAAAATTACTCAGGCTGTGTTATCATTTCATATAAATACATAAGTATTATTGAGAGAGAAAAAATCTCATTCTTGAAAATTTATCACAAAAAAGGAGAGATGCTTCTCCCTTGTGGCTTATTAACCTTCATTTAAACCTTTTATATGAGGAGCAATGAGTAGTATCTTAATTATAGTAATTGAATAGGTGCAGCACTATGTTTTCAAAAGGTTTGACCCTCCCCCTTTTTCACTGAGAAAAAGACAATATCTTGTGATTTGCTTGTGTGCATTAAAATAGAATAGTTCATGATTTTCTTAAGAAATATTTGTCTGTTTATTCGCATATAATTTATAATGACCAGGGGTCAAATTATTGGGTAAATGCACATGTACAAAATGTAATGATGACTTATGTATCTAATTTTACTTGTATGAAGTGTGTTTTTTTTTTTCTACATTATCAGTAATTCCTGTAGACTAGAATGATAATTACAAAACAAAGACTTTATTTTGTCATGTTTACTTACAATTTAATAATATTATTAAATGTTCATGCCTGTTTCCAGTCATAACAAGTGCCTTTCGGATCTCTCAGGAAAACAGAGATTTGATTATGCCTAAAAGAAGTGTTCAGCCCCGTGCCAGTAATGCATTTCAAAAGCGAAAATAGTGGCTGATCTTTATAGATAATGTTTATCTAGAACCAGCTGTGATAACTAGGTATATATTAAAGACAACTAACTTTCATTTTCACAATTTTCTCTAGTGTACAAGGTGCAATCATTCATAAATCAGTCTGAGAGCTGCTGATATCTTGTTGTAAGATGGGTCAATGTTCGCAATTGTTTCTCCATAGGCGGTAATGGTAACGTTTTCTTCTGTTGCTCAGTCCATATCGTTAACTTGGATATGTATGATGGCTCGTTTCGAAGCTGAGACATTTTCACATATGTGGTTAAATTTTCGGGGTACGAAGTGAGATTACTTTTTCCGTAAATTAGCAAACCCCGAAAATCCTTTCGTGATGCGGCTCCTCGTGGTAAAAAATCCCTTTTTTAACACAATAAGTTCTTTGAAAATTTAATACTTTGAACACATTTAATAGCTCCATAGTTTTTACACATTTATTCTGTGTTCCCCTTCTTCCTAAATCAACACAAATGCTTAAGCTCAGTCACTTGTTTATCATAGAAACGTGTCAAATATCACTACACAGAGATTTTTTGTTTACACACAACTTTTGAGTTCCTCATTTTGAGGCGCATTAGGGATATTGACCCATATTGAAATCCATAGTTCTGATTTTTCCAAATATTCTTATGTAATCTTCATCGGTATGACTTTCTGAATAAATCTGTGTATTTTTGTCCATTTCTGAAAAAAAAAATAAAGTTGTTTCAGCACTATAAGGCAATGACCCTTTTATTGCTTTATCTTTTTATTTTTAATACAATGTGTATGTATAATTATTTTTTCTCATTATACCTTCACTAGTCATAATATGGACAAAACATCTGATGATAACCTTAAATTACAATACACAGACCCTGTTAAAGCATTCAATAAAAATTTCTGGTGCCTAAAAGTGCATTTTGACTGAGAAATTATGCAAAAATGTAGATTTCATAAAAAAGACACCAAAATAATTAAATATTTTAACAAGTGGAAATCTGGTATTTTCAACTATAGAATCTACTCTAAACTACTGTGAATGTCATTTTTATCATATAATTAGAGTGCAATGAAGTACAAATTTTCAAAATTTGTCCTTTCACATAATTCTATTTAAAAAAAAGGTTTTTTAGATGTATTTCTGTGAAAACATTTTATCAGTGAGAAATGCACATGAGATATTAAAGGAAACATTGTGACATCACATGTATAATGACATCATTAAATAACGACCGATCAAACAAATGCTAATTACAGTTAGCAGTGATACATGAGGAACAGTTGCCTCAAGGTTTAACTCGAAATATCGAGTCAAAAAGATCAGTAACTAAGCATTTTTATATAATATCAAGACCATAGCAACAGTTTTCATATCAGCATATTTTCAACATACTGACTGTAATTTCAATTGCATAAATACCATCAATAAACAATTTAGAGCTTGCCTAATAAAATAAAATGTTTACCAGTTATTTAAACTGTTTAGAACCTCTAGTTTGCCGTCTCAAGTAAAATAGTAAGGATATGTCTCAAACTGAAATAAGACAAAAAAATTACTCAGGCTGTGTTATCATTTCATATAAATACATAAGTATTATTGAGAGAGAAAAAATCTCATTCTTGAAAGTTTTATCACAAAAAAAAGAGAGATGCTTCTCCCTTGTGGCTTATTAACCTTCATTTAAACCTTTTATATGAGGAGCAATGAGTAGTATCTTAATTATAGTAATTGAATAGGTGCAGCACTATGTTTTCAAAAGGTTTGACACTCCTCCCTTTTTCACTAAGAAAAAGACAATATCTTGTGATTTGCTTATGTGCATTAAAATAGAATAGTTCATGATTTTCTTAAGACATATTTGTCTGTTTATTCGCATATAATTTATAATGACCAGGGGTCAAATTATTGGGTAAATGCACATGTACAAAATGTAATGATGACTTATGTATCTAATTTTACTTGTAAGAAGTGTGTTATTTTTCTATATTATCAGTAATTCCTGTAGACTAGAATGATAATTACAAAACAAAGACTTTATTGTGTCATGTTTACTTACAATTTAATAATATTATTAAATGTTCATGCCTGTTTCCAGTCATAACAAGTGCCTTTCGGATCTCTCGGGAAAACAGAGATTTGATTATGCCTAAAAGAAGTGTTCAGCCCCGTGCCAGTAATGCATTTCAAAAGCGAAAATAGTGGCTGATCTTTATAGATAATGTTTATCTAGAACCAGCTGTGATAACTAGGTATATATTAAAGACGACTAACTTTCATTTTCACAATTTTCTCTAGTGTACAAGGTGCAATCATTCATAAATCAGTCTGAAAGCTGCTGATATCTTGTTGTAAGATGGGTCAGTGTTCGCAATTGTTTCTCCATAGGCGGTAATGGTAACGTTTTCTTCTGTTGCTCAGTTCATATCGTTAACTTGGATATGTATGATGGCTCGTTTCGAAGCTGAGACATTTTCACATATGTGGTTAAATTTTCGGGGTACGAAGTGAGATTACTTTTTCCGTAAATTAGCAAACCCCGAAAATCCTTTCGTGATGCGGCTCTTCGTGGTAAAAAATCCCTTTTTTAACACAATAAGTTCTTTGAAAATTTAATACTTTGAACACATTTAATAGCTCCATAGTTTTTACACATTTATTCTGTGTTCCCCTACTTTCTAAATCAACACAAATGGTTAAGCTCAGTCACTTGTTTATCATAGAAACGTGTCAAATATCACTACACAGAGATTTTTTGTTTACAAACAACTTTTGAGTTCCTCATTTTGAGGCGCATTAGGATATTGACCCAGATATGAGCTTATTTGAATCTTTAAAGACTGCAAAACAAGTTGGTGACAATCGTTATGAGGCCTGGTAAAGCAACTGCTTTCCGTTTTGAAGATTATTTATATTTTAATGGTTTTTCCATTTCTAAAGAGAATGTTAGCCATCTGCTTTATATATTACTAAGGAATTGATGTATTTCTAACTAACTTTGTTTAAATACATGTATCTACTAATATTTTTTATGTGTTCCAGTCAAATGCGTTAGTTTTAGTATATCTCGCCATTAGTCACTGTTAACCATGAAATAGTTTCAACTGGACATCAAGCAAATAACTAGCAATACACAGTATTTACAAAACAGTTTATAAATTGTAACAATTTATGACAAAAGATAGTAAGCAAACTTATTGCATTTGCCAGATACGCGTAGTTTACTCTAAATCATCCATTTGCCTTTGTAATGACTTAACGTAGCTTTGAAGGAAAATCACTCCACACACTGGACAAAACCCAATTGATGTATGTACATTGTAAATTACGGAACAATTATTAAGGTTTCTTGGATTTGAAAACGAAAAGTTATTCAAATTAATACCGTAGATTCATTTATTTTCGTGGGTACCAATTTTCGTGGATTGAGAAAATTTGCATTTTCGTGGATATTTGATTACGTGGATTTGCCAAAGTGTCTGCTTACAACCTTATAGAAAATGTGTAATTCGTTGAACATTTAAATTCGTGGTTTACTTGTAACCACGAAATCCGCGAAAATTGGTATCCAACGAATAATAATAAATCCACAGTACTATATACCCATTTCTCTTCTATCAAAAATGTATTCATTAATTCTACACAGTATCTTTCATTGTATTAAATATCTGCGTCTTTTCGATAGATTAAGCTTTAAAACATAGACGCAATTACAACTTTCAGACGTATAACGCTTATGTACATTTTGGTATGTATTTATTGTATAAAAACAAAACCGGTGGAATATGTCGATATGTTTAAGGGGAGAGCAACACCCGAAAACCAGATACAAGAACATTCGCCATAAAAAATAATGAACAATGGTTTATGGGTTAAAAAAAAAGAATAACAGCAAACTGATTTTTAAAGATAACGAATCCTGGCATATGTGTGATCCGAAGGGTTCACATATCCTGCTTCGAATGTGTTAGTAGCATGACAATCGTCATGTTACCTCTAGTGCTACTCATAACTTTAACATTATTAAGTAAATATGTTAAGTCTAAACAAAATATTGAAAGATGCTCTAAAGTTCACTATTCACATAAGTAATTTGCGCCATGAAAATATTCTCAGTAATTTTCTTATTTTAGGACACAAGGATATTTATGAAGCCATCAATGCAAAATTAAGTTATTTTAAAAATTTTCCTATGATCATTACTCAAGTCTGTTGCATTCATTACTTATAGAAAAAAACCCAGATGTTGTCATGTCTCCACCCAATGAACAACATTCAGGTTTTTCTTATTCTATACCTATTCCCGATAAGACTGGAAACAACTACCTGCAACAAACTATTTTGGTTACAATTAAAAATAAATGTATAAAATATCCCACCATTAAATAGCAAACACTCTTCTTCTTCTTCAACGTGATGCTCAACTCTTCTCTCAAACCAGTATGGATCTCACTGTTTTTTACATTTACATTTATTTCAAACAAAAATTCTCTGCAACTGACCTTATCAAAATGCTTGATGTCTTGATTGACATCTTATTGTTATGTTTGGGAGACGTGTTTTTTCAAAAACAATTTGCATTCCTATGGGAACCAACTGTGCTTCTCATCTTGCCGACTTCTTCCTTAGTTCATACAAGGCTGACTTCATACAGGAGCTTCTTCGGAAGAAAGAAAAGAAGTTAGCATTATCCTTTAACATAACTTTCCGCTATATAGATGATGTCCTCTCACTAAATAATTCAAAGTTTGGTAACTATGTTGAACGCATCTATGCCATTGAATTTGAGATAAAGGATACGACAGATACATTTAAGTCTGTCTAATATCTTGACTTACATCTAGAAATTGAAAATGAGGGTCGGTTGAAAACAAGACTTTGCGACAAAAGAGATGATTGCAGCTCCCCATTTTTATGTTGCAATATTCCAGCAGCGTCTGCATATGGAATATATATATCTCAGTTGATACGATATTCGAGGTCTTGCATTTCCTATCATGGTTTCCTTGATCAAGGGTCGCTGCTCACAAGGAAGCTATTTAACCAAGAGTTCCAAGTGGTTGGTTGGTTGAACGTTATGGAATATCTGTTTCACAGATGACGACGGATATATTCCAATTGTCGTAACCACAATCCAAGTTTTTGTTGCTCAGTGTTAAGTTTTCTATGTTGTGTCTTGTGTACAGTTGTTTGTCATTTGTTTTTTTTTTCATGGCTTTGCCAGTTTATTTTCGCCCTTGAGTTCGAATGTCCTTTTGAATGGTATCTTTCACCTCTCTTTTAAAAGACTTATCTCATCAGTCTTGGACAAATTGACTTATTTGTTAGTTGTAATTGGCTTTGAACAAGCTTTCAGTAACTGCGACTAAATAACAGTTTGTTCTTATTTTGTGCTGTAACACATATGTTTTGGTTAAGGGAGAGATGAGCTATAACAAACATGTTAACCCCGAAACTTTCTATATGCGTCTGTCTTAAGACATGATCCTGTAATTCAGTGTTTGTCTTGTTTGCTGTCTATCGCATTTGTTTTCTCATTAATTTTATTATCCTAAATCAGGCCGCTGACTATACAGTAAGCGGTATTAACATTGTTAAATGCCGTATGGTGAACTATGGATGCTTACATTGACGTCCTTTGGACTTTAATGGATAGTTGTTTCATTTGCAATCATACCACATATCCTTATCTTTATATTTATCATGTCACAATTGGATTTTATATGAAACATATTAATGCTCTCTGAAGCATAGGACAAACATTAGTTTTTCGCCTGTGTATTCGATATTGCTAACATTTTCTGAAATGCTACTTGATAATAAATATCTGGACAAGAAAATGATGCTTGTTTTTTATTAAATTTTAGAGATTAAATTAAAATATGAGATATGGCCATTTTTCTATTGAACTTTTTGAAGTGAAATACTCAAGATTTGCCACCTTTGCCTATGTCATGCGCGATATTTTTAATTGTAATTTACATATAATGCTTCTTGTAAAATATATGTAAGAAATATTCTCATATTTCATACCCAAGTTTTTACGGTATTATCATATATGCGTGAAAAGAGTTATATAATTATGCACCACTGTATATATACAGCAGACATTTGAAAATATTGTTCATAAAATGTTTTGACGGGCTCTTAATTGTTTGTACACATAATGTAAAATGACGGTTCATATGGATGCTATATGCAAGTTCAATAGGAAGTTAGTCAAGTCATCATTTGAATTAAATCACTAAATACTGAAAAATACAGTACCTCTAGCACTTGTAGCGAAGTAATGATGTGAGCATAATCGTCTTTATCATCAGTATTAAAACTATCGTTTGCCCTGCATCTCACATAAGGAAATAGTAGTATGAATTCGTTTTTTTTCCTAACACTGATAACCTAGCAATTGTTATTGAAATGAGATTATATTATATGGCCTTGAGAACTGTGTGTACCGTATGATTTTACTTTAGGGGAAAAAAGTGAATGCACACAAAGGACATTGTAAATTTAGATAATGCAAACACTGTTATCGCATATAACAGGTAATATAACATATAAAGTATTTTATATCAAAATGTGTTTAAAGTTTTCACTATTGATCATCGGAACGTTAAACTATAATTACTTTACTGACATTGATTTAAAGACTTTATAATCACAGTTACATGATGTACAAAAGAAGTATTGTGCTATTTTTCTCAAGTGTTTGTTTGATTTTTTTAATTGCAGCAAAGAACCAATGCAAAATGCACGAAACACCATGTTCTGCAAATTATTCAAATGGAAATCTGACACAAGTACCAAAGAATCTATCTGACAAACTCAACGTTCTAATTCTTGACCATAACGAAATACAGAAGATTGAAAACAATACCTTCAGCAATTTGAAATTATTAATTGAACTGACAATTAACAACAATAAATTGGAAATCTTGGAATCTAAAGCTTTTATTGGATTGACATCATTAAAGACACTCAAGATGTCTGGAAACAATCTCGACTTTTCAGCATACACACCGATTTTATTTAGCTTTATAGCTAATATATCATTTCTTGATATCAGTAGGAACTTGAATTTTTCAAAGTATGCCATTCAGTCGAATAATTATCCTGACAAAGCACTAGGAGTTCTTGTAAATTTGGAAACTCTTGCTATTGATCTTGGACCAAAACCTGTGTTTGGAAAAGGGTTTAAGAAGATGGATAAACTTAAGGTATTGGAATTTGATAATTGTAAAGTAGAGGTATTGAAATATTCAACATTCATGAATTTCAACTGGGGTATTGAATATTTGCATATGAATAAATGTCAACATTTTGTTAAAGTAGAGGAGGACACCCTCAAATATTTTCCAAATCTTAAAGTGTTAGATTTATCGGAGACTTACATGCATCCAATCCAAGCTTTCCAGCTTCTAAAACCTCTATCAAATCGTACAATGGAAAGGATCAACTTTCATCATGTAAATGATGAATCAATTACAAACAACAGCACATACAGCTTTGAAGTAAATATCACGAAAGAAATGGTTAAGTATATACAAACAATGTGTGTAGAAGTTCTGGATATCTCTAAAAACAACATAGTAGATTTTGAAAATGGTTCACTCCTTACATTCAATAGACCTGAATGTCTTCTGAACATTTCACTATCTGAAAATCGATTTTCATTATTTCACGCACATCGACTGAAAAATATCAAACAGTTTTTCAATAGAGCTCAAAACCTTATGAAATTCGAGTACTCATATATACCTTTGAGTTTTGTCAATTATTCACATATTGCAGTAAAAAATCTAACTAATATCACTGAAGAACGGGTAATAACATTACCTTCTTCAATAAAAGAAGTGCATATGAGTCATGTTTATCATAGCGGGCAACCAGTCTTGTGGAAAATACCACCGAATGCAAGTATCAAATGTTTTGATGTGTCTTTCTGTGTAACCGTCGATCAGGCAACCGCATCAAACGGTTCTGTAATAGAGTATCTTGATGTAACGGGAGTCGATTCCAGGGTAGTTTTCGACAAAATACAATTGTATCCGTTATTTAAACTTAAAACACTTGTAATGAAAAACACAAATTTGTATATTACAAACAAAAATCAGAAAAACATTTTTACGTTTATATCAGGAACTGAAAAGCTAGATATTTCAAATAACTTTTTGTGGAAATTGCCTTCTGATATATTTGAAAATATGACTAGACTGACAAACCTGGATTTGTCAAATAATCTATTCAGAGCAGTTCCGCTTGCTATTACTAGGATAGCAAATCTGAAGGAACTCGATTTGAGTAAAAACCTTCTGACCAATATCAATAGTACATTTCAAGAATTTTTCGATGTTTTGTATGCAAAACATGGAGTTTTTAAACTGCATTTGGACTATAACGCATTGGTATGCGATTGTACAAACTACGACTTCATCCGTTGGCTTCATAAAACCAATAAAACCAATTTCACATTCGACGCCAATGGTTACAAATGCCTTTTACACAATTCAACAGAAACTAATACAAATATTGCTGCTGTGCATTTTAAGGAACTTTTTGCTGGATGTAACAACGGTCTGTGGCTAAAAGCAGGGATATGTCTTATTGTAACATTTATTGCTATTTTCTTTCCCTTTACACTAATTTACAGTTTTAGATGGCGAATTTCATTTTATTTATACAAACGCTTTAGACACACTCTAGAAAAAGGTATCGATGTAAAATTCAAGTATGATGTTTTCGTGTATTATCCTGAAAGTGACCTGTCATGGATAAAATATATATTAATGCCTGAATTAGAGAGGAAATGGGGGTTGAAAATGTGCATAGAACATAGAGATTTTCCTGTAGGGAGGCCTATAGCTGACACCTTTGCTGACTGCATTGAGCAAAGCAGACATATCATATTTATTGTAACTTCTGCCTTTAAAAATGATATATGGGGACAATATGCAGTCGAGCGGGCAAAATATCACCACTTCTCACAGAATTTACAAAAGATCATTGTTATTACCAAAGGAATAAATATGGAGGAAATTCCACATGAATTAGCCGTTTTATGGAAAGACCTTGCCCTTATTGCATGGCCGGATGACAACGATAAAGACCTTGAAAACGTTTGGAACAAACTTAGATTGTGGTTGTTTCTTAATCATTAGAATTAACCATTTGGTATTAAGCTTCATTCCACTATAAAATAAGGAAACATCACAGTGTTATCTAATAAAATCTCGCTCTTGACATTCGTTCAAAATTATAAGTGTACTTCAAACATATTTTTTGTAGTGATTTTGATACTTATTTTTCGGAACAGTTTAGCCAAAAACTAGCTAAACCATAATGTAATAAATTTGTTTAGATCATCTCAAGCATATGAACATTTTGCATACATCACAACCACTTTGATAACACCTAACATTGGTACAAAAAATTAAAAAAAAGATATTCTAAAAAAAAGAAATTGCATTCATGTAATTTTGCATAGTAATGCTAACTGTATTGAAAAATAACAATTCTTGCACCTACCTTCGACTTAAAACGATGACTGTGATCATTGTAAGTAAATTTCCACTTACCAGTGTGTTTATGATGTTAACATGAAGACAAAACTATCTTCAATTATATAAAGTGGAGAAATGATTGCATTTTAACATTTGTACATAAGGAAATGTCTGTACCAAGTCAGGAATATGACAGTTGTTTTCCATTCGTTTGATGTGTAGGAGCTTTTGATTTAGCCATTTGATAAGGAACTTTCCGTTTTTGAATTTTCCTTGGAGTTCGGAATTTTGTAAATTTTCATTAACAATGCCCAAATTGTACTTTAAATTGTACGTATAGAGCATTGTCTTATATGGACCTGTTCAATCAAAAATAAAATTGCAAACAATTTTCAAAATTTAGGCTCGTTTGATTTTATGATCTGAGACGTTTTATAATTTTGGTTTTTGAAAGTTTTTGTCACGACCAAGTACTAGTGGAGGTTGTTCCACACACGTATTGTGTTAAGTGAAATGATATATATTTTTTCCTTTGTTATATCAGTCAAATTATTAACATACCGTTGTATAAGATTAATCATGATATTTGTCAGATCCTGAACAACTTAAAAAATGGAAGTGTATATTTATCGTTATTGGGCCAAGATGATTCCGTGGAGTGTTGATAAAATAAGCGAAAATGATAATTAAAAGTCTCTTAAGTAATCAATGAAATCTATCATTTACGTGGTATTTATTTACATGCTGCATGCTTTGTTTTATTTGTTATTGTATATGTTTTTATATTCGGTGAATGCTCACCAGAGCTTATTACGTTGTTGTTTATATACCGAATCAAAATAAAGTTTAAAAAAATTTACTTACTTTACTTACTCACTTTCTTACTTTTATCGTCGCAGAATGCATGTAGGTATATGATATATAGACGAAAGATGATTGTGAAAACAATCAAAATCGTATGACCTTCTAACTGACCGTAAGCCTAGTGCATCAACAGGTTAATTATCTTCAGCTATGTATGCTTCACCTGTCATGCGATTTCATTGTCTCATCAAACTGTTAATTGCCAAAGCATTTGACATTGTCCATCGTTAATAATGTAAGATTAAAATTATTAGATACGTCGGATATAGGACAGTGTTAAAATGTCATTAGAAAGTTTAGAAAGTGAGAAACCGTAACGATTCACCAAATCATGTTGTAAACCCAATGACCGTTTACTGCAACAATCAAATAACAAGGAACACAGTTTCTGTGTGGACAAGTTCAAGAGAACTGATGCAATGAAATATTGTAGGATTGACTTCTATTTTTCTCCCATTTCAAATGTTCCCGAACTGTAGATTAAACCTCTTGTTGTCACTAATTAAATGTGGTTACATTCATATAATTCATATAATGCCAGGAAATACAGCAGCTGGACGTCATATGTTCAACTTTGACGTCAAATCGATATATGACGTCACGCCCTGATAACGTTACATTGGAGACCTTTCGAAGAAAAAGATTTTACTCGTTATTCTTCTGTGTTTTATTTGAAAGAGATGCGGTAATGAACAAGTGCTTGCATAAATTAAATATATGAGCACATGTTTCCCTCCGGTAGCAAGAGGGTTAACATATCCGACATTGTTGTCTTCTGAAATTTCAAGCGGATAAAAACAGAGGAGTTTCGAAAACAGTCTCGAGATGTTCCGAAAGGGGTGCGATACGGGGTATGCGATACAGGTTTAGCTATGCGATGCGGGGTATGCGATACAGGGTAGATGATACAGACTGGATAAAAGAACCTTTATCAAATATACAAAATGTCTGTACTAAATATATGATAAAATTTGATATCCCGCATTTATAATAATTTTCAATAACGTAACTAAAGGTCAAATTACTGAAAGACCCCTCTCCTAAATTATTAAAATCCATCCTTTTGTATTTACCCTACTATCTTGAATAAAATTACATGTAGATAAACCCAATCGGGCTAACGCCTTCATATGTGTATCCAATATATGTTTTTCATGCCCCCCATAGGTAATAGGGGCATTACCTCTGACTGTCCGTTCATCTGTCTGTCCCATTTTAGTTTCCGTATTCTACCTTAAGTTTTTATCTTCCAAATTGTATGAAACTCATACACAATGCTGAGAACCAAAACTCGCAGACAGATTTCCAATTTGGGCAGTGCAACACTTACCGTGCTAGAGTTATGCCCCTTTAAAACTTGGTAAATAGCATTTTTTTTTTTAGTTTCCGCACTCTAACTATGTTTGCCTCATCCAAATTTTATGAAACTCATACACAATGCTAAGAACTACAACGTGCAGACAGAGTTTAATTGTGGCAGTATGTCATTAACCGTTCTAGAGTTATGTCCCTTTATACATTGGAAAATTACAATTTTTTCAGTTTTTAACTTAAATCTGTCTCATACAAATTTTGTGAAACTCATACACATTGCTAGGAATCACAACACGCAGACAAAGTTTAAATTTGGGCAGTTAGTCCCATACCTTTCTAGAGTTATGCCCCTTTTTGACATGAAAAAATTGCAAAGCTTGAGCGGGAGCATTCGTGTCCTTAGACACATTCTTTAATATTTAAATCGTCCATCAAAGAATAACCATATGTACAATTTTAACAAACGGAGATGTAGACTATAAACATATAGACATCGAAAGTCTATTGTCATATTACCTAAGATCATGAATTATAAAGCTAGGAAGTAGGAAGTTTAACTTCTTGACAACTCTTATCTCATTCAAAGATGGTTCTCCAAAGTTTGAAATAGGTTTATAATACTGAATTTATCTTCCTGTCAACATGAAGAAACATAAATGCTATATCAAGATATAACTGAAGATTGTTTTTATAAAACAAACGGACTGACACGAATTTCAATGATAAATCATTTATTGAAATAGGAACTTAGATATATTTATGTGTTTAAATATTTCTTTTTGCCATTAGATAATTTTCTATATCACATAAAACATTAAAACAAATCAAAAAAGTCCGATAAGTTTTTAAAAAAATGTGTAAATGTAAAACTATCAAGTTGAGAACACTTTATGACTAAAAAAGAAGATTTACAAAAATCTCTTAAAAAAGTCAGTAACAATTTTTTTTTAAAAATGTCAACAAGTTCAAAATCCTGTAAACGAATGCGGTCGAATGGTTTAAAATATTTTACATATATAAATAAATGGAGAATGGGACACAGATGATGCCCGGCTTGTATACAACGTTATAAAGGGGCAACTCGAGAACATTAAAAATGACGCCATCCAAATTGGAACTTGATCTTTTTTTTTGTGGTAATAAACATTGTGTATAAGTTTCATAACATTTGCCAATTTCGGG
Organism: Mytilus coruscus; assembly: GCA_017311375.1. Classification (NCBI taxonomy): domain Eukaryota; kingdom Metazoa; phylum Mollusca; class Bivalvia; order Mytilida; family Mytilidae; genus Mytilus; species Mytilus coruscus. The sequence goes on from CM029600.1 coordinate 31,241,735, forward strand.
ACGTACGTACGTACGTACGGACGAACGAACAGACGGACGGACAAGGGTAACACTTAATGCCTCCTTAATGCGGAGGCATAAAATTGCTTATATCAAGTCAGGAACTTTTTGAGGTTTTTTTTTATATCTTAATGTTTCTCTGCATTTTTGGACTTCGGTATTGGTGGGAGATCTTTGATAGTCTCTCTTAGATTTATTCACAATTTTTCTAGACTCGGGGCAATCATGAGGAATACATATTGTATAGACAATAGCCTATTATAAATGAAGATCGTGTGCAGAACTTTATATGTCGTACTTGTTTGTGTAATTTGGGTGCTGTCTCGTTGATATGAAAACTAGAGGCTCCTAGGAACCTATATTGCACACCTAACATTTTTTGCATAAATCTGATACAGTGCAACAAGAATATTTGTGTTGAATGGAAACCGGTTAACTGGGTATATTTATCTGCTACTATGACAGTTTTCATAAAAAAACAAAATGTTGCTAAATATCGCCTTTATAGGACAATACCTCATAAAAGAAGTCGACTGACCATGTTCTTCGTGTTGACTTATTTGTAGATCCTTTCTTGCTGATTATTTATGCAATTTCAAGTTTTTCTTTATTATATTTTTTTATGATAAAAGCAAAACATAAAGACGCAAAAATGTTCTTTTTAGAGTAATTATCACTCGTTAATGAAATCACTGACAATTTCGGTTATTTGGCTTTTTTTTTTTTTGCTGTTCGTTTTTACAATTTCAATTTCACTTAAGTATTATAGTTTTCAAGATTACTGCGGAAAAACTCCTATATTAAACTATCTGATAATTTCGATCGTTTCACTTATCATACTTATAAAGGATCTTATTTTGCTAGTTATTTTCAATCTATAATGGCTTTCCGATTTCACCAAAAACCGTAAAACATTTGTAAAAATCGTCGTTAAAGGCCAATAACTCCTATCAGAAGATGACAGTACTGACAATTTCGTCCATTTAAATCATTTGTAGATCTTGTCTTGCTGATCAATTTTGCTATTTAAAGTATCTTTCTTTCGTTTTAGTATTAAAGATTATATACCAAAAACGCAAAATATTGATAAAAATTCGTAAGGGTTCCGCGGAACCAAGTGTCTCGCCTACTTTTGCTGTTGTCTATGTTTTCAATGTGATAGGGGAATGCACTTAATAGATTTACAGTTAATGAAATAAAACGTTTGAAATGTATGAAAAAAGTTATGCTTGTAATAAATGAATACAGTATGCAATCAAATCTATAGATTGTCTGAAGACAAAAGTCGCAGGCTCAACAAAATGGGGAAAAATTATAAAAATTTCCTCTAGATACTATCTTTTGATTGTAAGAAGCTTCTGTCCAAGTTTGGTAAAAATCCAGGATGTTTTATGAATCTAATAAATGTTTTAAAAACTTTAACTGCAGACTGTTTGTAATGTTAACTGGAAGAAAAACTAAGTTCATTTATAAGTAATATACGTTAAAACAGGAAATAAATTTTACAAAATTTCCTTCTAGATACTAGCTTTTGATCATAAACAAGCTCCTGTCCAAGTTTGGTACAAATCCAGGATAGTTTAAGAAAGTTATTAAAATTTTAAAACTTTAACCACAGAGTGAATGTAATGTTAACTGGCAGAAAAACTAAGTCCATTTCATAAGTAAAATACGGATAAACAGGATTTTTTTTAACAAAATTTACTTCTGGATACTATATTATGATCATAAACCAGCTTCCGTCCAAGTTTGGTAGAAATCTAGGATAGTTTAAGAAAGTTATTAAAATTTCAAAAACTTTAACCACAGAGTGAATATTTGTGGACTCCGCCGCCAACGACGACGGCGACGGAATGTAGGATCGCTATGTCTCGCTTTTGCGACAAAAGTCGCAGGCTCGACAAAAATCGTCCATTACAGGGCAGTTACTCCTATAAGGGGTCGACTGACGATGTCAGCCATGTTGAATAATTTGTTTATCTTGTCCTAGTGATTAATTTTTCTGTTTAAAGCTTCTCTATAACTCTCAGTTTCCAACATTATAGCCAAAAAAAGAATAATCGTCACTTAAGAGCAATAACTCCTACAAATGCATAAGGAGTGGTCGGATAGTTTTGGTCAAAACGGACAGTAGGAAGAACTTGACATTCTATTATTTTTGCCACTGTCAGATTTTCTCTGTCTAATACTGTTTTAAAATAGGAGATAATACTTGTATTTTACCAATATGTTTTATTTTGAGCCATGGTGGCCATGTTGGTTGGCCGGCCTGTTCATTGGACACATTTTTTAAAAACTATATACTGTTAAGATGATTGTGTTCAAGATCGGTCATAATTGGTCTGGTAGTTGCAGGGCGAGTTTTCTGTGAAAAGTTAGCGGATGACGACAGACGACGGACGCCAAGTAATTACAAGAACTCCACTGTAAAACAAATTAAAAGAGAAACCAACGGCTTGATTTATGCTAAATACAATATATGAAAAAACAAAAACATGTATCATGGCAGACCGCAACCAACAACCAATTAATTACAAACTTCTGACACGGGACATGCACATGAAGAATGTGACGGGGTAGAACATTTGTGAACACTCAATCTTCCCCAGACGTAAACAGTGGTGCAACAGCACAACATAAGAACAAACTGTAAAAATCAGATGGAAAGGGCTTGACTCATCAGATCAACAGTGGGTTTTTTATAGTCTGACCACAATACAAATTAGCCAGATCAAATGTATAAAGAACTAGTGAACTTGAAAAACATACATGATAAATTGCTCAAAGCGTTTTTGAGTTATTATCCTATAAACTGTTGACACAGAGATATATCTTGCCTATTGGCTAAAATTCAGAAAAAGACAATCTGATGGACAGCAAAATTGCTTATTAATTCAGTAGCTGGACCATGTTCTAGTGGACAGGTCCTGAATATGGTCGTCAAACTGAGATGTACAGACAGTAATGTGACTTTATAGAAAATATATCGTCGTCTATTGTAAGTATTTCCTATCAATCTAACTTCAGCAGAATACTTATCATTGAACACTGCTAATTAATTCAAATCACTGGACCATGTTCTAGTGGGTAGGGACGCAAAAATAGTGGTTAAGCTGAGATGTACTGATAATATTACTAATGCAACTTTCATAAAATATCATTGATCTACCACAAGTAGTTCCTATCAAACTGACTTCAGCAGAAAACTTAACATTGAAAATTGCAAATTAATTCAAAGTCACTGGACCATAACCTAGGTGTCAGAAATAGTCGTCAAACTGATATGTACTAATACATATTAAGAATTGATTATCAACTGAAAGTGGCTGGACCATGACCTAGGGGGCAGGGCCTCGAAATAGTCGTCCAACTGATAACAACTGATAGTAATGCAACTTCATACAAAATATCATTGATCTATCACAAATAGATCCTATCAAACTGACTTAAGCAGAAAACTTAACATTGAGTATTTCTAATTAATTCAAAGTCACTGGACCATAACCTAGGGATCAGGGACTCAAAATAGTCGTCAAACTGATATGTACTGATACTACTGCAACTTTATACAAAATACCATTGATCTATCACAAGTAGTTCCTATCAAACTGTCTTAAGCAGAAAACTTAACAATTGTTGACTACGTCGTCGTCGTCGCCTTTTCCGGAAAGCAATCCCTAAGTCTCGCTTTCCGCGACTTTCGTCACAGGCGAGACAAAAACTAGAAAATCCCCCCTTTTTATGAATAAAGTCCTAATACTCAAAAACGCTAAAATCAGATTTTTTTTTAAATCGAAAGTGACCTTGTGTATATATATAAACAGTTCACCAATATTTCATGAAAAATGCTAAAAGCATTTCTGAGTTATAGTCAGAAAACTGGAAAATCCCCAAATTTTTATAATAAAATCCCATAACTCGGAAACATAAAATCTAAAATTTATGAAAAGCGAAAGGGAGCTTACGTCAGTAAATATAAACAATTCACCAAAGTTTCATGAGAATTGGTGAACGCGTTTTTGAGTTATTGTCCAAACTGTTGACAAGGGACGGACAGACGGACGGACAACGGTATACCATAATACGTCCAGTCTTTAAAGACATGCGTATGAAAATGGGTGTTACATCACGATAAATTATTTATCCTGAGAGGGGATGGTATGGTTAGGAATAATATAATTTTGATCTCTAAAATCCGACTAAAACTACATCTTGAATACTTATGTGATATCTAACTTATTTTTATGGTATAAATTTGATAAAATATGATTATGCTTATGTTAGTTTTGATTTTACACTATGCCATAAATAACAGGTACAAGTCGAGGAGCTTTCATTTCATTAAATAAAAAGTGTGTCTTCGAGAAATTTGGTTTCTTCTAGGATAAAGCATCATAAACACTAATATCCATACCAATAAATAAGATGCGATACGATTGCCAATAAGTCCTCTTTTGTTATTGAAAATATTATGCCAGGAACCTAAATTTCTGTTAACTGCATTTGTTCGCTTCAGAATATAATCAAAGACAAGAACAATATTTTTAGATGAAACGTGTGAGTGTTTTGTTTTCTATTGAAGAAATAAAGATTTGATTAAGCTGATCAATCTGGTGTTACCATTATTTCATACTACAGTTTTGTACATTATATTCTCAGTGAATATTAACAACTTCAGCTTTTATAAGGACATTTAAAAAGATATTTTTGGGGCTTTTTGGTTTGGTTTTACCGGGAAAAATATGTAGAATCTTGTGTTCTCATTAGTTATTGAAGATACACTGATATCACCTGCTGACCATGGTTTTAGAATGCAAGTGTCAAAATACTGATAACTTGTACATAAAGTCTGTAAACTATATAATTTATACAAAGTACAAAGTGTAATCACCTTTTTATACATAATTTTTCCTGTTTGTGTAGTTTAAACATTTCAAGTCAATCCGATATCTATTAAAATTTGCTAAATGGTAGTTTTTAGAATATACACGCCAGCTGAGGACCACCTCCGGGTGCGGGATTTTCTCGCTGCATTGAAGACCCATTGGTGGCCTTCGGCTGTTGTCTGCTCTTTGGTCGGGTTGTTGTCTCTTTGACATATTCCCATTTCCATTCTTTATCACTCGTTAATGAAATCACTGACCATTTCGGTTATTTGGCTTTTTTTTGCTGTTCGTTTTTACAATTTCAATTTCACTTTTAAGTATTATAGTTTTCAAGATTACTGCGGAAAAACTCCTATACTAAACTATCTGATAATTTCGATCGTTTTACTTATCATACTTATAGAGGATCTTATTTTGCTAGTTATTTTCAATCTATAATGGCTTTCCGATTTCACCAAAAACCGTAAAACTTTTGTAAAAATCTTCGTTAAAGGCCAATAACTCCTATCAGAAGATGACAGTACTGACAATTTCGTCCATTTAAATCATTTGTAGATCTTGTCTTGCTGATCAATTTTGCTATTTAAAGTATCTTTCTTTCGTTTTAGTATTAAAGATTATATACCAAAAACGAAAATATTGATAAAAATTCGTAAGGGTTCCGCGGAACCAAGTGTCTCGCCTACTTTTGCTGTTGTCTATGTTTTCAATGTGATAGGGAAATGCACTTAATAGATTTACAGTTAATGAAATAAAACGTTTGAAATGTATGAAAAAAGTTATGCTTGTAATAAATGAATACAGTATGCAATCAAATCTATAGATTGTCTGGAAGACAAAAGTCGCAGGCTCAACAAAAATGGGGAAAAAATTATAAAAAAATTTCCTCTAGATACTATCTTTTGATTGTAAGAAGCTTCTGTCCAAGTTTGGTAAAAATCCAGGATGTTTTATGAATCTAATAAATGTTTTAAAAACTTTAACTGCAGACTGTTTGTAATGTTAACTGGAAGAAAAACTAAGTTCATTTATAAGTAATATACGGAAAAACAGGAAATAAATTTTTACAAAATTTCCTTCTAGATACTAGCTTTTGATCATAAACAAGCTTCTGTCCAAGTTTGGTACAAATCCAGGATAGTTTAAGAAAGTTATTAAAATTTTTAAAACTTTAACCACAGAGTGAATGTAATGTTAACTGGCAGAAAAACTAAGTCCATTTTATAAGTAAAATACGGATAAACAGGATTTTTTTTAACAAAATTTACTTCTGGATACTATCTTATGATCATAAACCAGCTTCCGTCCAAGTTTGGTAGAAATCTAGGATAGTTTAAGAAAGTTATTAAAATTTCAAAAACTTTAACCACAGAGTGAATATTTGTGGACTCCGCCGCCAACGACGACGGCGACGGAATGTAGGATCGCTATGTCTCGCTTTTGCGACAAAAGTCTCGGGCTCGACAAAAATCGTCCATTACAGGGCAGTTACTCCTATAACGGGTCGACTGACGATGTCAGCCATGTTGAATAATTTGTTTATCTTGTCCTAGTGATTAATTTTTCTGTTTAAAGCTTCTCTATAACTCTCAGTTTTCAACATTATAGCCAAAAAAAGAATAATCGTCACTTAAGAGCAATAACTCCTACAAATGCATAAGGAGTGGTCGGATAGTTTTGGTCAAAACTGACAGTAGGAAGAACTTGACATTCTATTATTTTGCCACTGTCAGATTTTCTCTGTCTAATACTGTTTTAAAATAGGAGATAATACTTGTATTTTACCAATATGTTTTATTTTGAGCCATGGTGGCCATGTTGGTTGACCGGCCTGTTCATTGGACACATTTTTTAAAAACTATATACTATTAAGATGATTGTGTTCAAGATCGGTCATAATTGGTCTGGTAGTTGCAGGGCGAGTTTTCTGTGAAAAGTTAGCGGACGACGACAGACGCCAAGTAATTACAAGAACTCCACTGTAAAACAAATTAAAAGAGAAACCAACGGCTTGATTTATGCTAAATACAATATATGAAAAACAAAAACATGTATCATGGCAGACCGCAACCAACAACCAATTAATTACAAACTTCTGACACGGGACATGCACATGAAGAATGTGACGGGGTAGAACATTTGTGGACACTCAATCTTCCCCAGACTTAAACAGTGGTGCAACAGCACAACATAAGAACAAACTGTAAAAATCAGATGGAAAGGGCTTGACTCATCAGATCAACAGTGGGTTGTTTATAGTCTGACCACAATACAAATTAGCCAGATCAAATGTATAAAGAACTAGTGAACTTGAAAAATATACATGATAAATTGTTCAAAGCGTTTTTGAGTTATTATCCTATAAACTGTTATCACAGAGATATATCTTGCCTATCGGCTAAAATTCAGAAAAAGACAATCTGATGGACAGCAAAATTGCTTATTAATTAGTAGCTGGACCATGTTCTAGTGGGCAGGGCCTGAATATGGTCGTCAAACTGAGATGTACAGACAGTAATGTGACTTTATAGAAAATATATCGTTGTCTATTGTAAGTATTTCCTATCAATCTAACTTCAGCAGAAAACTTATCATTGAACATTGCTAATTAATTCAAATCACTGGACCATGTTCTAGTGGGCAGGGACGCAAAAATAGTCGTTAAGCTGAGATGTACTGATAATATTACTAATGCAACTTTCATAAAATATCATTGATCTATCACAAGTAGTTCCTATCAAACTGTCTTAAGCAGAAAACTTAACATTGAAAATTGCAAATTAATTCAAAGTCACTGGACCATAACCTAGGTGTCAGAAATAGTCGTCAAACTGATATGTACTGATACATATTAAGAATTGATTATCAACTGAAAGTGGCTGGACCACGACCTAGGGGGGCAGGGCCTCGAAATAGTCGTCCAACTGATAACAACTGATAGTAATGCAACTTCATACAAAATATCATTGATCTATCACAAATAGATCCTATCAAACTGACTTAAGCAGAAAACTTAACATTAAGTATTTCTAATTAATTCAAAGTCACTGGACCATAACCTAGGGATCAGGGACTCAAAATAGTCGTCAAACTGATATGTACTGATACTACTGCAACTTTATACAAAATACCATTGATCTATCACAAGTAGTTCCTATCAAACTGTCTTAAGCAGAAAACTTAACAATTGTTGACTACGTCGTCGTCGTCGCCTTTGCCGGAAAGTAACCCCTAAGTCTCGCTTTCCGCGACTTTCGTCACAGGCAAGACAAAAACTAGAAAATCCCCCCTTTTTTATGAATAAAGTCCTAATACTCAAAAACGCTAAAATCAGATTTTTTTTTTTTTAAATCGAAAGTGACCTTGTGTATATATATATAAACAGTTCACCAATGTTTCATGAAAAATGCTAAAAGCATTTCTGAGTTCTAGTCAGAAAACTGGAAAATCCCCAAATTTTTATAATAAAATCCCATAACTCGGAAACATAAAATCTAAAATTTATGAAAAGCGAAAGGGAGCTTACGTCAGTAAATATAAACAATTCACCAAAGTTTCATGAGAATTGGTGAACGCGTTTTTGAGTTATTGTCCAAACTGTTGACAAGGGACGGACAGACGGACAGACGGACGGACAACGGTATACCATAATACGTCCAGTCTTTAAAGACATGCGTATGAAAATGGGTGTTATATCACGATAAATTATTTATCCTGAGAGGAGATGGTATGGTTAGGAATAATAGAATTTTGGTCTCTAAAATCCGACTAAAACTACATCTTGAATACTTATGTGATATCTAACTTATTTTTATGGTATAAATTTGATAAAATATGATTATGCTTATGTTAGTTTTCATTTTACACTATGCCATAAATAACAGGTACAAGTCGAGGAGCTTTCATTTCATTAAATAAAAGTGTGTCTTCAAGAAATTTGGTTTCTTCTAGGATAAAGCATCATAAACACTAATATCCATACCAATAAATAAGATGCGATACGATTGCCAATAAGTCCTCTTTTGTTATTGAAAATATTATGCCAGGAACCCAAATTTCTGTTAACTGCATTTGTTCGCTTCAGAATGTAATCAAAGACAAGAACAATATTTTTAGATGAAACGTGTGAGTGTTTTGTTTTCTATTGAAGAAATAAAGATTTGATTAAGCTGATCAATCTGGTGTTACCATTATTTCATACTACAGTTTTGTACATTATATTCTCAGTGAATATTAACAACTTCAGCTTTTATAAGGACATTTAAAAAGATATTTTTGGGGCTTTTTGGTTTTGTTTTACCGGGAAAAATATGTAGAATCTTGTGTTCTCATTAATTATTGAAGATACACTGGTATCACCTGCTGACCATGGTTTTAGAATGCAAGTGTCAAAATACTGATAACTTGTACATAAAGTCTGTAAACTATATAATTTATACAAAGTACAAAGTGTAATCACCTTTTTATACATAATTTTTCCTGTTTGTGTAGTTCAAACATTTCAAGTCAATCCGATATCTATTAAAATTTGCTAAATAGTAGTTTTTAGAATATACACGCCAGCTGAGGACCACCTCCGGGTGCGGGATTTTCTCGCTGCATTGAAGACCCATTGGTGGCCTTCGGCTGTTGTCTGCTCTTTGGTCGGGTTGTTGTCTCTTTGACATATTCCCCATTTCCATTCTCAATTTTACATAAGAATGTGTGTGTGTGTGTGAGTTTGTGACAAAAGCTTTACAGATTATTTGCATTTACATAGTAAAATATTATGAAAATGACTACATGTGTGCAAATTTGATTCTTGGTATAAATTGCAGCAAGTTACCATTCAGCTTAATTGCTACCCCGATCAGCTTGTCACGCTTGTTCAGTGGTTGTTTCCACTGTTCAAGGAGCTTCGTAGCTGTGGAGGACCTTTTGCTTTCACTGAACGACTCTTTCAATATATCTCGGAGTTTATTTTACACCTTCATTGATATTTGCTTACCATATTATTGTTATTAAAGATAACTTTGAGCGCAAGCTCAATTATATGACTAAATTTCTAAATGAGCACGGATCTTTCAATCGTATATCCTTTGGAGATGCCCTCTGGAACTCAATACGATCATCTATCGCACACGGTTGTGCTGTATGGCTGCCGTAGTTAGCTTCAAGCAAACCAATTCCTGAAACTTGGCAATATAAATCGGCGAAATTTATTTTCAGTACTAATATGAATCTCCCTAAATCGGTTTTTTTCGTAGATTTAGGTTGGGAACCAATATAGACAAAGGGTTTTATTTCGCTAGAATTCATGACCTAATTAAGAATAGATTATGTCGAATTATATTTGACGAGTTAAAGGGTTTAACGCTGCATCTAGGATGGGGATATCCACAGTATATGGAAAATTTGTTCAATACGGTTGGTCTAGATCATTTTCACAATTCAAATGTTAACCTGAATGTATTCAAACCGTTTTTTGGAAAATTTGTTCGTAAAAGAGAATTTCAAGTTATAAGAAATAAAAACAGTCTAACTGCATTCTCTAAATTTAACCTTGCGTCTGGTAGACAGCCTTATCTGTCAAACTTGATAGACTTTAAGTCTACACGGTTAAAATTGTTAGCACAAACACACTGTTTACTCGTGGATCAAGTTTTGTATAGAATGAATATGAGCGAGACTCCCATTTGTCAAATGTGTTCATGTAAATATGAGGAGTCCGTGGAACACTTCAAACTCAAATGTTCTGAATATACCCTAATACGAAACAAGTATTTTGCAGATATCAATGAGTACCTAAGTACTAACTTCCCCGACTTTTGCTTCACAGAATTACCGTCTTACGAAAAAATAAACATATTGCTAGGTGAATATTTTTATCATGTTGATCCAAATGTTAGTAAACATGTGGACATTTTTAGTAAATCAAATCAAATCAAATATTTTATTGTCGTATAAACTTTACAGTTTGTGACCAACATGTATTAACACAATAAACATATATACATACATACCAAACATACACAATAAAAACAGCATCAAAATTTATAAAAAAAACAAACAAGCTGGTAAGAGTCCCCTGTCCTCAGTTCTAATGACTTTTTCAAGAAGGATCCTAACTTATTTGTTTCTAAAGGCGTTGATGGATTTAGTAAATAATGCATTTTTCTTCTTCATTAAATTATTAAAGTTATTATTTTCAGTACATATGTGTTCAAAAAGGCATTTCTTATGTACTATAATCGCAGTAGAGTGAAAAATGTTTCTCATCCTCTAGTATTTTACATTTATGACAAAGTCGTTCCTCTCTTGGGATTTTAAAATATCTCCCTTTTCAATTAAGAGGAGCGATCACTTAGTCTAAATTTAGTGATCAATCTCCTTATCTGAAAATTAGATATATTTAGATAAGATTCTAATTTGCAATCTTTTTAAGTTTTTTATATAGATAAAATTTACTTTTATCATCAATGTTTTCAAATTTAGTTTCAATTAAATCTTCATATCTATTTTCATTTTAACTTTATATCGTTTTTTATTTTATTTACATCTTGTATGTCCTTACAAGCAGAAAGAATATTAAGGTCAATATTAGTCTCTTCAACAATATTTTTGCATATGTATACCATGAATAAGTTCCAGTCAAATCTAGAGACTGTGCTAGAGAAAAGCTTCCTTTATCAATGGATTAATATTATTATTATATAGTCTAGCTAAATATAAAAGGGTTTGTGTTTTAATAAAACATTCATTTGGCAATCTTCCTAATTCAACTCTTGCTCCTAAATTGGATGCAATTTTCTTACTCCTAGAGTAGATTTACAAAATTTAAGATGCATATTTTCAATAGGGTTTTGTATGTAAAATCAAGTTGATTAATTTGTTTTCCTGAAGATAAGGCTCTGTTTTGGCTCTATGAAAAGAAATATATGTATCCAAATATGTTACTACTGAATTATAGGTCATAATAGGTTTTACTAAAGAATCAAAAGATTATTTGCTACTTTTATAGGTAGATTATTCAATGAGTTAGAATAGGATTTTATTGCAAAAAATACTTTTTTTTCCTTTTTTGTCAGCTCTAAAGTACTTTGTGATAAATTTCCATTACATTTTATCAACATTCTCAAAAATGAATATTCTGATACGCTCTCTATGGCTTCATTCTCATAGCAAATATGTGATGTTTCACCATTTTGATTGGACTGACTGAAAATCATGGATTTTGTTTTGTTTGTATTTAAAGAGAGTTGCCATTTGTTGCAATATAATTTAACATTATTTAAACTGTTTTGAAGACCCTCTTTCGATTCTTACAGGATCATCCACAAAAAGGAGGCATCACCTTACTATTTATAAGCTTAAGGGGACTTGAATCATTTCCCTCAAAATTTTTTACAATATCATTTATGAAGACAATAAATAAAGTGGGGCTCAGGGTGTGTCCTTGTTTAACCCTCTAGCAATATTAAAAATTCTGATACATAATCTAAAATTATATATAATTAGTAAAAGATGTTGAGTGAAATGTACACTTACAGGTTTTCGTCAGAAAATTAAGCTTACTGTGATTTGCGTGTGCAAATTAGATTGATGTGAACTTTAAATGTTGAGATTTAATCTTATATAATGCTGTTACATATATGTCTTTCATAAAAGATGACTTGTTTTAAAGGGTATCAATGTTTAACTCTGATATTGTCTGGTGTGTATTTTATTTCTTTGTACATTATTCATTGTATATGCTCTTAGACGCATTTGTGGGTACCTTGCCTTCAAGTGCCCCGTTGTAAAGGGATAGTTTCTTAATAAATAAATATATATGTATATAGGAAAAAAATAATAAGGCTGAAAATGCACCAAGAAATTATAATTGAAGGACTTCGGTTTATTCTTCAGAACAATTATTTCATGTTCGACAACCAAATGTATCGCCAAAAATCAGGCACTGCAATGGGAACCAAAGTGGTATGAAAATTTGGACATTTATTTTATAAATTTTGATGGAAAATTGGAAAAGATATTTAGATGACTGTTTTATTTTATGGAATCACAGCTTAGATATGTTAATAGAATTCAAAGATTTACTCAGTGAAATAAACGAGAACATTCAATTTACTATGGAATACAATAGCAACCAATACCATTTTTAGACATTCTTATCATAAAGAACGGAACCAACTTAGAAACCGACAGTTTCTATAAACCGACTGATTCAAACAATATCTACTTTTTACATCATGTCATCCAAATCATACTAGGGTCAATATACCATATAACCTAGCTAAATGCATATGTACTATCATTGCAAATCCAGAATTAAGGGATACAAGATTAAATGAACTAAGATACATGCTCTCGGACCGAAAATACCCGAAGAGAATAATTGATGACGGTATAACTAGAGCGAAATCTTTTAACTTACAGGAATTACGGAAAACTAAACCGTATTCAAAAGAAAACGTGTTACTGTACATTTCTACTCACAACCCGAGAAATAATGAAGCTTTCAACAATATACATAACAATATACCATTTTTACAAAACGACCAAAGGATGTTGAAATTATTAAATTCACACAAAGTAATTAAAAGCAATTTTGTGCACAGCGTGGATATATATACATATATATATATATATATATTTAACCAGTCTAAAAGGGTACAACTTCACCAAAAAATGACAATAAACGAACAAATGTAACTATAAATATTTCGGATAACAGATATCCTTCATCAATATGAGCACGATATAAAATGAATCAGATCAAACTATTCTGGGTATTAAACTAAAGCAATCTTGATTTCTATACAATAAAAAAAGTGAAACAGTTTTACCCGAACATCATATGTAGAGACGCTAATAAATTTTAAAATTTCAAAACACGACTCAAAGACATGCCTAAAATGAAAATAGTAATTAGAGATATGAACTGGCACAACTCTAAAATTCCAAAGTGACGTCAGTTAAGATGTTACAACAACTGTGTGTAAATTCATTCCCAAAAAAAAAAACAGCACTGATCGATATAAGCTGGTAAAAATATGTCAAACAGAGGTTGCGTATTTATCATCCCAAATAAATAGCAGTTTTATAATGATAAGAAAATATAATAGTAAAATTTGGCTAAGGTTAAATAATTGGACGTGGATGCGTACTTGTACATCCCTCCCAAATGAAAAAACCCTGGTATTTAAACTAGTAAAATTCCAAAGAATCCTTAAAACTGTAAGAGTCAAGTAAGGAAGCCGGAGTAACTGGAAACAAATGATGTCAGGAAAATGAGTGATGGTAGGAAAATGAGTGACTCATTCTATGTTTTTCATTTATGCCCTCTGGGAAACTGTCCTTAGCTTTCTTATCCAAAACCTTTCCCGAGCAAGTCTTTCGGCCCTTGACCAACCCTCGTTGTGGTCTATGATTGTGATTGTAAGGTTTTGAGATCAGCTTGGCGTGCCCAGGTGATCTCAAATGACGACTTACAGGGAGGTCGGGCTTGCAGGTGTAGTCACTTCGATGACCATTCATGCGTTTGTTGAATGGCTGTTCTGTCTCGCCAATATACTGCATGCCACATCGACACTGAAGAAGGTATACAACATTCTGTGTTTTGCAAGTTACATTACAAAATATAGTGTACACAGACCCAGTGGAGTGGCAAGTAAATGTTTGAGTATTCTGTATTTGTTGGCAAGTCAGACATCGTCTGTTACCACACGACTTGCACCATCCTGCAGTTGAACAGCTTTTATTAGAGGAGACGTCAGCTCTCACAAATAAGTCTTTGAGACTTGCTGGTCTCCGAAAAGCTAAGACAGGAGGATTGGGAAAGATCTTGGACAATTGTGGGTGCTTGGCAATAGTTTGCCAATTGGCACGGATCAAACGTGAAAGGTTAGTAAAGGCGGGATTGTATGTTAAAACAAACGGAACTATTTTGCTGCGCCTCTTCTGTTTGTACTGTAATAGGTCATTGCGGCTGTTGTTATTAGCACGCGCAAACCCCTTATCTATGTCCAATTTCTTATAACCTCGTTTGGTCAAAAAACCGCGAAGTTCCTGTAACCGTTTAGTGACAGCCTCCTCAGAGGAGCAAATCCGCTTTACTCTGAGAGCTTGACTGTACAGGATACTTTTTGTACAGTGTTTGGGGTGACAGCTTTGGGGAGAAAGGTACTGATGTTTATCTGTAGGTTTACAGTAGAGATCTGTTGATATGACACCGTCCTTAATAGATGTAGTAGTGTCTAAGAAAGATATTTTGAGTCGGAAATTTCATATGTAAATTTAATTGACTGGTGTGCGTCGTTTGCATGTCTGATAAAATCATCCAATTTTGTTGGGATTCAATCCATTTCATGTCAACATCATCGATGAAACGGAACCAAGACAGAGGTTTGGATAAAGATGTTGAAATAATTTCTTTCTCTAATTTTCCCATGAAAATATTGGCGTATGACGGTGCCATTTTCGTCCCCATCGCTGTTCCGTTTATCTGAAGGTAATGTTCACCATTAAAGGTGAAATTGTTGCATTTCAGAACCAGAGTGAGCAGCTGGACTAAACATTCGGTAGGTGGTTCTAAGGTGTTGCGAGAGTCCCATATTTCCTTACACGATTGTATTCCGTCATCATGAGGTATGTTGGTATACAATGAGGTGACATCTAAAGTGACAAGGAGGGTTTCCGGAGGAAGAGGGTTCATGGATTCCATTTTACGAAGATAATCTGTAGTGTCTTGAATGTGAGAAGGAAGATTTTCTACATGAGATCTTAAATGAAAATCTACGAATTCCGAGATTTTCTCAGTCGGGTGGCCGTTTGCGGATACAATGGGTCTACCAGGGTTGTTAACCTTGTGTATTTTGGGAAGAAGATACAATCGACCAGGCTTGGCGTTCTCTGGTTTTAAATATCCGATTGTATCCTCATCTATGTGACCGTCATCGTGCATGGTTTGTAACGCAGTGATAATTTTGGAACTAAACTCGGAAGTAGGGTCATAGTCAAGCTTCTTATAAAATCTCTCATCATTCAGATAAATGGAACAGCGATGGGGACGAAAATGGCACCGTCATACGCCAATATTTTAATGGGAAAATTAGAGAAAGAAATTATTTCAACATCTTTATCCAAACCTCTGTCTTGGTTCCGTTTCATCGATGATGTTGACATGAAATGGATTGAATCCCAACAAAATTGGATGATTTCATCAGACATGCAAACGACGCACACCAGTCAATTAAATTTACATATGAAATTTCCGACTCAAAATATCTTTCTTAGACACTACTACATCTATTAAGGACGGTGTCATATCAACAGATCTCTACTGTAAACCTACAGATAAACATCAGTACCTTTCTCCCAAAGCTGTCACCCCAAACACTGTACAAAAAGTATCCTGTACAGTCAAGCTCTCAGAGTAAAGCGGATTTGCTCCTCTGAGGAGGCTGTCACTAAACGGTTACAGGAACTTCGCGGTTTTTGACCAAACGAGGTTATAAGAAATTGGACATAGATAAGGGGTTTGCGCGTGCTAATAACAACAGCCGCAATGGCCTATTACAGTACAAACAGAAGAGGCGCAGCAAAATAGTTCCGTTTGTTTTAACATACAATCCCGCCTTTACTAACCTTTCACGTTTGATCCGTGCCAATTGGCAAACTATTGCCAAGCACCCACAATTGTCCAAGATCTTTCCCAATCCTCCTGTCTTAGCTGGAGACCAGCAAGTCTCAAAGACTTATTTGTGAGAGCTGACGTCTCTCTAATAAAAGCTGTTCAACTGCAGGATGGTGCAAGTTGTGTGTAACAGACGATGTCTGACTTGCCAACAAATACAGAATACTCAAACATTTACTTGCCACTCCACTGGGTCTGTGTACACTATATTTTGTAATGTAACTTGCAAAACACAGAATGTTGTATACCTTCTTCAGTGTCGATGTGGCATGCAGTATATTGGCGAGACAGAACAGCCATTCAACAAACGCATGAATGGTCATCGAAGTGACTACACCTGCAAGCCTGACCTCCCTGTAAGTCGTCATTTGAGATCACCTGGGCACGCCTAAGCTGATCTCAAAACCTTACAATCACAATCATAGACCACAACGAGGGTTGGTCAAGGGCCGAAAGACTTGCTCGGGAAAGGTTTTGGATAAGAAAGCTAAGGACAGTTTCCAGAGGGCATAAATGAAAACATAGAATGAGTCACCATTTTCCTACCATCACTCATTTTCCTGACATCATTTGTTTCCAGTTACTCCGGCTTCCTTACTTGACTCTTACAGTTTTAAGGATTCTTTTGAATTTTACTAGTTTAAATACCAGGGTTTTTTCATTTGGGAGGGATGTACAAGTAAGCATCCACGTCCAATTATTTAACCTTAGCCAAATTTTACTATTATATTTTCTTATCATTATAAAACTGCTATTTATTTGGGATGATAAATACGCAACCTCTGTTTGACATATTTTACCAGCTTATATCGATCAGTGCTGATTTTTTTTTTGGGAATGAATTTACACACAGTTGTTGTAACATCTTAACTGACGTCACTTTGGAATTTTAGAGTTGTGCCAGTTCATATCTCTAATTACTATTTTCATTTTAGGCATGTCTTTGAGTCGTTTTTGGAAATTTTAAAATTTGTTGCGTCTCTACATATGATGTTCGGGTAAAACTGTTTCACTTTTTTATTGTATAGAAATCAAGATTGCTTTAGTTTAATACCCAGAATAGTTTGATCTGATTCATTTTATTTCGTGCTCATATTGATGAAGGATATCTGTTATCCGAAATATTTATAGTTACATTTGTTCGTTTATTGTCATTTTTGGTGATGTTGTACCTTTAGACTGGTTATATATTATATTTTGTAGTGTACTGTATCATATTTATATGATCCATCGCCCCGTAAGATTTATCGTTGACTATTATTCAGTCATTTTATATATATACTATTTATAAGCTTAAGGGACTTGAATCATTTCCTCAAAATTTTTACAATATCATTTATGAAGACAATAAATAAAGTGGGGCTCAGGGTGTGTCCTTGTTTAACCCTCTAGCAATATTAAAAAATTCTGATACATAATCTAAAATTATATATAATTAGTAAAAAGATGTTGAGTGAAATGTACACTTACAGGTTTTCGTCAGAAAATTAAGCTTACTGTGATTTGCGTGTGCAAATTAGATTGATGTGAACTTTAAATGTTGAGATTTAATCTTATATAATGCTGTTACATATATGTCTTTCATGAAAGATGACTTGTTTTAAAGGGTATCAATGTTTAACTCGGATATTGTCTGGTGTGTATTTTATTTCTTTGTACATTATTCATTGTATATGCTCTTAGACGCATTTGTTGGTACCCCGCCTTCAAGTGCCCCCGTTGTAAAGGGGTAGTTTCTTAATAAATAAATATGTATATAGGAAAAAAAATAATAAGGCTGAAAATGCACCAAGAAATTATAATTGAAGGACTTCGGTTTATTCTTCAGAACAATTATTTCATGTTCGACAACCAAATGTATCGCCAAAAATCAGGCACTGCAATGGGAACCAAAGTGGCACCTACGTATACCAATCTAGTAATTGGATACCTCGAGATCCAGATGTATCGGAGATCACAATGAAAATTTGGACATTTATTTTATAAATTTTTGATGGAAAATTGGAAAAGATATTTAGATGACTGTTTTATTTTATGGAATCACAGCTTAGATATGTTAATAGAATTCAAAGATTTACTCAGTGAAATAAACGAGAACATTCAATTTACTATGGAATACAATAGCAACCAATACCATTTTTAGACATTCTTATCATAAAGAACGGAACCAACATAGAAACCGACAGTTTCTATAAACCGACTGATTCAAACAATATCTACTTTTTACATCATGTCATCCAAAACATACTAGGGTTTTATATATGTATATATATATATCAATATTGTCTCCTTTATCAGTTGATTATATTAACTGGACAAAGTGTCAAAATGTCCATAAACGATGAGTAACTGGCCCAGAAAGCATTAGAGACAGATCATAAATGGAGGGACACATTTAAAAAAAATTAAAAAAAATTACAGACACTAAGGTCAAAACTATAGACCTATTTAATATTAATACTACTTCTACTGTAATAATAAAATTGACTGCTATGAACCAAGATAGCTGTTTTACGGGATGATGCTGTTGTAGATAAATAGATGAATAAGCAACGACTCTTAGATAAAAAGGAAGTGTGCACTAAACAGCACGATTTGGGAGTACAAGGTTTTATAATACGGAGGAAAATATGTGCTTCTGTAGAATCATGCAGTCGCTTTAACTCAATTCAAGCAACATTAAATTTATTATTATTTTTTCAATTTCATTTATGCTATTATTTTGATTTTAGCAAATGAAAAAATATGATTTGATTATTTTTTTTGAACACGAAAAAATGTATATTTTATTTGGTGGTGAGTCACATTTGTAATCTTACCATATCTTTTTTTGTATGGGTTTCTGTAAGTACTGCATCTGAAAAGAAAGTACATGGCAAAATTTTGTAAAATTTCATATAATAGCCTTTTCAGCGTTTCTCCTTTTGAATGTTTTAAAATTTGTCAATACAATACAATATATATAGTAACTAGCAAAATTATCTGTCTGTGCATACACTCATAATTCGAGGGGTCGTCATTTTAAAAAAAATAAGGTATACTATATATATGCATCTAACAAGTCACAGATGCAACAAAATTTGAATAGTCCTGCAGATCAGTGACAACATTGTGAGTTTGATGATAAAAGCACCAAATTTGGCATGGTAGTAGTCCTGGGTGTTAAGAACAAGATCAGCTATGGACCTACCTTTAAATTTCAATATGGTGGCTTTTTCCAAGATGGCCGCCATAAAATATCAAAATAAACAAATATCACTTATATAAGGTCAAATCTAAGGTCATATTTGGCATGGTAGTAGTGCTGGGTGTTTCGAACAACATTAGCTGTTGACCCACCTTGAAATTTCAATATGGCGTGTTTTTCCAAAATGGCCGACATAAAATATCAAAATCAACAATTATAATTTATATAAGGTCAAATTTGGCATGGTAGTAGTGCTGGACGCTACGAACAATGTTAACTATGGACCCAACTTCAAATTTCAATAAGGCGGCTTTTTCCAAGCTGGCCGCCATAAAATAATAAAATCAACAAATATCCCTTATAGTAGGGTTAAAAAGTATTTCGTTTTGACGTACCTTCAGTAAAACTAAGTCATTTTGGGGCCTTTTATAGCTGACTATGCGGTATGGGTTTTCCTCATTGTTGAAGGCCGTACGGTGACCTATAGTTATTAACTTCTATGTCATTTGGTCTCTGGTGGAGAGTTGTCTCATTGGCAATTATACCACATCTTCTTATTTTTATAAGTTCCCTATAATACCAAGTGTATGCCACATTTATATACTAAAGCCAAACATCAAAATATTTGTGAGGAAATTATAGGAAATCGTAACTTCGGTACTATTTGTTCTTTCAGAACAGTAGTCTACAATGAGGGATCACGTATAGACACTGGCGTTATTCCAATATTAAACAAGACTTAACTATAATGTATACTTCTCGACTCGTACAATTTCTTCATGATCAACTGGAAGAGGACATGGTGATGATCTAAATATTTGCATTCCTGAAGTAATATCAGGCTTGCTAGGCCATTAACAAGGCACATGATTGCTTCTTCTGTTAAATGATTATTTTGGTGTTGCAATTAAACAGGCAACCGCAACAATCTGCATTTAAGACAACGATACTTTTAAAAGCTGAACATGCAGGTAGTTCAAAAAGACATGATGGACGGAAAAGTATTTTCCACAGTCATTCAAAACATAAGTTGATAATCGGTTGGCCATATATTCAGATGCAAATACGACTCTAACAATTCCGAAGTTACTTCTGTAATCTCTATTCTTCTTTAATATTATATTCAACTGAACTCAAATTATCTGTTAATGTATATAGGCCCTCTTATCGATGCTAGGATCAGGAAAGGATGTACTAAATAACAGAATGTACAGTTTGTCGTTTATGTATGATCCAATTATCCATTTATTTACAGTACTATAGAAGATTCTATCTATTAAACAACAAGGGTTGAACTACGGCTAAAGAATCGTTATATAGTATACGACAATTTCAATATTTCAGCATTTTCTTAGTCTAACTTCATCCTAACCTTATGCTTTGAAATATATGCATTTACTGTATATTCTCTGGTACTTTAACCAAAATGTTATGCACCAGCAGAACTGTTCATATTATTGCTTTAACTTAATATATTTACATATAACAATTCATCATATAGTATAAGACATGCATATATATCCTCAATACTAACCAAATATAACTATGCGTTTCATACTTTCTTCTAATAATAACCATTTTATGGACATGCACTCTGTCAATTGTCTAACCAGAAATACATGTATGTCAACCTGGTATGATTAGTCAATCTTTACATGATATAATTTATTATAAATTCATAAAACGATAACAGATGGCTTGAAACCGATGACAATGAAAACATTAAGTATGTCTGGACAGCCTTCCACGCATGTAAACCCAAGACAAATGGTCATCCACCTTTATACATCAGTCCGCCTTAACCAATGTTTCAGGAAAGATCAAATCTGTCACATCGATTCGACATTCCATGAAATTATACAATCCAGCATTATGTTAATTCATTTCTGAGATATGTATCAATAATTATCACTTGAAATCAATTGTTTTTGGCTTTTGAAAAATTGGAACAGTGGGACTGGGCAAACATATATCTCGCAGAACAAAGAGTAGTTTTGTTTTTAGGTGTTCAATGACATATAAATGGCATCGTTGAGAACCTTTTGTGATTGGTTAGAAAACAATGGTTGGGCAAGTGTTAAATCAAGGAAACATAGTACTTCATGAACATCAGATTCTTTTTTAGAGGCTCTCATGCATCATGAACAAGATATTTCCATGGGGTTACAGTATATGTACTTCTTATTCTTATGCAAATATCCTGCCATAATGTTAATTGAGGAACGAGACCCTGGTGAGAACTATGTAACATTCAAAGAATGGAGTAATAAGAGGGAAGCTTAGAGTCCACTTAACCACAACTTGTCTGTAATATTAAAGATTGAACTGGACATTTTAATGTGAGATCATTAAGAGAATGCTCCTTCTGGGTCTATACAGATTCCATTATAGTGCTAATACATTGGTTCTTTGCATTTTCCATCCAAATTATGGCTTCTAGTACCCTTGCGCGATATTATGTCATTTAACTATACAGTTCAAGTGTTGCAAACGTAATTTGAAAATGGTTAATGTAGATCAAGCCCATGAGTAGAATTACACACATGTAAAAGGAGTAGGTGGGGCAATCAGATTGACCATCAATCTCGCAGAACTACAACATTTGAATATGTTTTTTTTTGTCCAGAAATGGCCAATAATTAACAAATTTTAATCCACCTTTGAAATAATCTAACGTGATCAGGTAAACCAAATAATGTTCTACACCAGGAAGGGTTAAAGCTTTAGGTGGGGGAATGTTTCGGTCTTTAACCCAGAGTGCTTCTTCGAGTGAATGTGGATGGCATATACCCTATTGGACATTTATCACACAGGTATCAGCATTTTGTAATGAGATAGTAAAATGTGGTTGAAAGACAGTAAAACGAATGTCGCGGTAGATGCAAATGCACGAGGGCAATGATTTTATGTACTGCGCTATTTGAAATGAGGTGGGAAGTATGGAAAAGACTAAATGGGCTGTTCCTTAAGAAATATTGTGAAAACTGCTGATGTAAAAGTATGTCTTTTTGTTGTTAGGAATGAGGGATGGATAAATACCCAGCCACGTCCGGCCTGTTATGTTTGTTGATGTTTTTCTGCTTTGTATCGATTTGATGAGTTAAGCCTTTTTCAACTGATTTTTATAGTTTGTTCTTATGTTGTGCTGCTACACCACTGTCCCAGGTTAGGGGGAGGGTAGAGCGCTCACAATAGATATAAGAAGATGTGGTATGAGTGCCAATGAGACAACTCTCCATCCAAGTCAAAATTTATAAATGTAAACCATTATAGGTCAAAGTACGGTCTTCAACACGGAGCCTAGGCTCAAACCGAACAGTAAGCTATAAAGGGCCCCAAATATTACTATTGTAAAACCATTCAAACGGGAAAACCAACGGTCTAATCTATATAAAAACGAGAAACGAGAAACACTTATGAACCACATCAACAAACGACAACTACTGAACATCAGATTCCTGACTTAGGACAGGTGCAAACAAATGCAGCGGGTTTACACGTTTTAATGGTACCAAACCTTCACCCTTTTTCTGAAACAATAGTGTAACATCACAACATAGAAAGACACACTATAAAATATCAACTGAAATAGCTTAACTCAATCAAAGGACATAGTAACACCATTGAACATACACTGAACAAATAAATTTGACCTATGATAAAATGTAAATTCAAAATAAATAAACTAAGGGAAGAATAATAAAAGTAACATGTTATATCGGTATGAAATGTTAAACACAAACATGTTTAACCCAGCCACATTCTTTATGTGTTTGCCCAAGCCAGGAGCCTGTAGTTCAGTTGTTGTCGTTAGTTCATGTCCGTCATATTTGTTTTTCGTTAATTGTTTTGTTATAAATTTGGCCGTTAGTTTTCTCAGTTGAATTGATTCATATTTTTTATGTCGGGGTCTTTTATAGCCGACTATACTGTATGGGTTTTTCTCATTTTTGAAGGCCGTACGGTTGCCTATAATTGCTTTCATCCACTTTATTTGAACGTTGGTAGATAGTTGTCTCATTGGTAATCATACCTCATCTCCTTATTTTTATATGTTGTTGTTTAGATGATAAAAAAGATGAGAAGATACCAAGCCACTCATAAAATCAGTAATAAAACAAAAACAGATAACACCATGGAAAAAAAGACTATCAGCAGTCCAGAATTCACTACACAAAATTAAAACATTGAGCAACACGAACCCAACTTAACGAAATAAAAATCATCCCTTCCTAAATTTTACGAACACCACCACGAGTTATGGAATATCTGTTTCGCAGATGACGACAGATATGTTCCAATTGTCGTAACTACAATCCCTTTACTTTTCCCCTAATGTGACCTTCCTAATTAGACTTATCACCCGGTTTGTACTTACATTTGCTACACTACGGGTGCCAGATGTGGAGCAGGATCTGCTACCCTTCCAGAGAACCTGAGATCACCCCTAGGTGTTGGTTGGTTCGTGTTGCTCGGTCTTTAGTTTTCGATGTTTTATTTTGTGTACTGTTGCTTGTTTGTTTGTTTGTCTGTTGGTCATTTTCTTTTTAGGCATGGCGTTGTCAGTTTATTTTCGACTTATGAGTTTGAATGTCCCTTGGGTATCTTTCGACTCTCTTTTAAAACCGGGGATGATCTTAGGTGCTCTAGAAGAGTCATCTGTTCCTGTTCCACAATGACCACCACCTAGGTGTTCTTGTTTAAATAGATTGATGAGTCATATTAAGTAATTAGTCATTTATCATACAATAGAGAATTTATAAATGTGTCTTTTGTAACCCTCGGAATCTCAAAATTAAATACACGTGAAAACCATTGGTACATGTAAATTATCTTAAACTTGACCGAATGTGAACTTTTGAAATGAAATAATGATGCATGCCTGTATAACGGATAACAAAACTTTCAGTAGTTGACAACACAGACATTCAAATAAAGAGCAAATAACACAACGTTGAAAGCATAAACAACATGAGTCCCTTTTCATCTAAACTAGGGGTCAACGCAGGCCTAGGTGTTCCGGAAGGGTGATTAGTTTCTGACCAATTAGCAGCACTCTGGTGGTGTTACTCATTGCATGTAGAAATTCGGTGAATAGTCGTATGCATTTTTCCTCTTGATGTTACCACAACTGAGGTAAAAAGGATTATGGCAAGGAGAAGTGGAACATACCCATAATCATTTGTGACTAAGATGGTACTTAACGGATAAACAAATCCTGATGGCGTCCTAAAAACGTTCGAATATTTCCATTTTCGGAACATTTCATTATTGTCTTGCAAGCAGAATACATGTATCTTGGAAATGCAATCCCTAGAATATCGTATGAACTGCAAAGTGCAATACGATAGAAGAAATAAATATCAGCATAGCCATGTCTCAGTTTTGTCCTTTTTCACTTTTTGTCGGCCATTTTGAAAATTTCCGCCGTTTTAAAAAGAAAAATTAAAGTCTACCATAACGTCATGAGTTACTAGAAGCGTTGGATTACATTTTATATGCTTTAAAAAGATTTGGTTTGCATATTATTTGCTTTAATCTATACATGGTAGTGAAATATGAACTATTTGGCAAACATCTTGAAAATAACCGCCATATTGGATTTTTCAGAGTGGGTTCATAGTCTAAATTGACTACCAAATATACATCTGCAATTGTGCAAACTTTCATTCTTTTATCATCAAACCCACAATTCTTCTAAAACATGCACGAATCAGCTGAACTAGAACCAACATCTTCAGCTCTGTCTTATTGTATTGTAAAATTTCTTTAGAATAGAATAATTCCGGTGTTAACGATAGGTGTTGGAATAGACATGGAAGGTGGAAGAGTGATTCCAGTGTTAACGATAGGTGTGAATAGACATGGAAGGTGGAAGAGTGATTCCGGTGTTAACGATAGGTGTTGGAAAAGACATGGAAGGTTGAAGAGTGATTCCAGTGTTAACGATAGGTGTGAATAGAAATGGAAGGTGGAAGAGTGATTCCAGTGTTAACGATAGGTGTGAATAGACATGGAAAGTGGAAGAGTGATTCCGGTGTTAACGATAGGTGTGAATATACATGGAAGGTGGAAGAGTTATTCCAGTAAAGATGAGTATAGGTGGGTATCACCATTGTTTTTCCCTATTAGTCTTTGTTAAATTTGCACTTTTCAAAAAATTGTGCGGAATTTATCTTTATTTCAAATAAAGAAATATTTGGCATGAGTAGAGTTTTATCCTGTCCAGTACTACAGACAAAATTTCACATAACATTTCATTGCATATAAGATAATAACCATCACTGGGAGTTAACCAATAAAAATTTCCACCCCTTTTTTCCTGTTTACAAGCTTTAGTAACCATGTAACCTCAAGTTTCAAAAATATTTTATAGAAGCACCAAATAAAAAAAAGATTGGTGCTTTGAAACACTCAAGATATATGTTCATGATTCAGAAATTTTTTAATGCAATGAAATGTAGAATTAATTTCCTACAACTGTCAAATTCAAGGAAATATTTTTTTTCGATCCTCAACCGGATGTGACGTACTATGATTTGGTGGTATTACACCTATATGGCAGATTCTGTTGCTAACCGATTTAGGGGTCATCCATAATTGTCAACCATTTTCCAAAGTGTACAAAACGTACACTTGGGGGGAGGGGGTTAAAAAATCAACATTTTTACCGTACGCTTTTTTTTTTTATTTCCGGAATTTTTTCGTTTCCGCAGGGTTCGGTTTTTATACCGCGATGAAGCCATTTATCATCTATGCGTTTGAAAATAACGTGAAATAGTACATTAAAAGTAGCTCCAACCTCCAAGACAGAATACTTGTGGTGTTTGTAATTAGGTGTTTCCTACCAGGTACCTGCTACTGAAACACCAAAAAACTGATGAATCATAAACTTGAACTTGGTCTCCCAAAGAAAACTTGAATTATAAATTTATTTCACTCTATTGTATTTTTAATTACTAGATGCCTGTGGTATTAAGGTTTTATCAATAGACATAATCTTGCATAAAATGTAGGCCACAATTTATATATATAGATGTTGTTCAGGCTAGCTGCTTGATTGCTTGCTTTCAGTGTAATTTCTTGGTATATAATCTGCGTGTAAATGCATTTATCCCATTCATTAAAACCAACAAAACAAATCTTTATACTCTTTCTTCTGACAAAACATAAGCATCTACCATCACAGATAGATGTCATCAAATAAAACAGTCAGATACAATGTATGTTTCAGTTTATTTTCAATGCAAATTTCTATATTAAACTAAACTATAATAGACAGGATCTTCTTTTGATTATTAAAGAATGATTGATTCTTGTCTTGAAATCTGAAAATGGTTGATGTACACTTTTTGAGGGAGGGTTGGGGGTCTGAAAAAGTGTATGTTTTGTACACTTTGGAAAATGGTTTACAATTATGGATGACCCCTAAAAGTTTCAGAGCATTTGGGTTTATACATTTTATTTTGTTTTAGTTTTGTCCGCTGTGTAGCTATCATTTACATGTAGTTATTTCATGCTTTATTGTGGCAAGGAAGTATATTAGATGTTAGTTATACGTCCTTGATAGTGGTTAAACGATTTGTCAGTTTTTCTTAATACTCTATCTTTTTCTTTCTATACCAGCAGCGGTGAGTTTAAATATTGTTTTATATGATAAACCATAGAATACTCACAGGTGCAAAGTTAAATAAGTATAAAGAAGACTAGATAATTCCCACGGCACGCAGTAAAACTTTATTGTCTTCTCGGTAACCGAGGCGTATGAATATTTGGCGAAAAAATTATAGTGGTAAGTAGGTAGTTAAATGATAATTACTTCTAGCCTTGCTTTCTTATTGTGTACATCAAATTGGCATTAAGAATGTATAATTTGGCAGTTTTTCTTGTTTTTGTTTTGTTTTACTATACTATATATATAAAAATATTAATTTTCGCGAACCGTTTAGGTCACAGAAATTCCAAAAAATGGCATCAGTAAGGAGAGTTGTACAAATAATGTGAATACACAAAACCCCGATCCAATTTATCGTTTGCTAAAAGTATTCATCATTTTCTGTTTTGTATGTACTAACAACATTCCATTTTTCTATAATTTCGATTAAAAATTCTAAAACCTGCAGTTAAAATAGGTCATATGCCCCAAATAAACATTCCCCGATTGGTTGAACTACTGTGGTCTCGATCTAAAGCAACGCAAGCCTCGATGTAAAGAACACGCTTCCCAAGAGTAAGGAGAGTTGTACAAATAATATGAATACACAGAACCCCGATCCAATTCATCTTTTGCTAAAAGTGTTTATCATTTTCTGTTTTGTATCTGCTAACAACATTTCATTTTTCTATTGTTTTAAATATGCCAAAACCTGCAGTAAAAATAGAGGTATGTCCCAACTAAACATTCACCGATTGGTTGAACTGCTGTGGCCTTGATGTAAAGCAACGGAAGCCTCGATGCAAAGAAGAAAAGAGGTTGACAGGATACACGTAATCGTTATAAATTTTAACTTTATGGTTCTTATTCAAGCAAATTTAATAAACAATGATTTTATACAGTTGTTTTATTGTTTTCACCTTACTTAGGGCTTATTTCTGATCTTATTTCTGTGTACACAATTCTGAATCTACATATTTCACCTTTATCAATATTAGGAAATCCGTTTGGACGATTCCATATACCATTATGTTTTAGGGGTTTTTAGCTTCAGTGTCGAGTCGGTGTATAGTATTGAAGGTTATCTGCGAGAAATTGCCTTTTTTAGACTAGAGACTTCATGTGTTCAAACTTGACGTCATACTAAGAAGGAGAGACAAATAATATCACAATAAAGATAATTTTTCTGATAGAATAACTAAATTCAAAACCAATATGAATATAGTTAACATATATATTTTATTTAACTGAGTAAATTGATCGGAATGTGATTGATACATAGCCCTTAAATTCTTTTTGGTCTATCCCAGTGATGACATTTGCGCGGGAATTTCTTACATGGACATCCTAATATAATTTACTTTGGATTATAGTTATCTTTAGATGTAATGTGATAGGATTTATTGTGATGTTATTTGTCTCTCCTTCTTAGTATGACGTCAAGTTTGTACACATGAAGTCTCTAGTCTAAAAAAGGCCAGTAATAGAACGATAAACAGATAAGCAACTGTCTTCGGGAACAAATAAAAAAATCAATGAAGGATAAAAAACTTAATTCAAATAGTTTGGGGGTGGGGGTCAAAATTGCTGCAAGTTTTGTTTAACTGACATCGATTTTATATATATTCTTATTGGTCAATCAATTTTTCCCAAATTAAGTTAAGAGAGGGGTCAGTGAAAAAACTATATGAATTAAGTTTTTTATCCTACATTGAACTTTTGATGTCGTCCCTTAGGCAAAGTAAGGGAGTTGAAAAAGCCAGTATATGAACGATAAACAGATAAGCAGGTTTTCTATAGATACTTTAAAATATCACCCAATGTGACTGAGGACACAATTTGATTCATTTTAGCTCATTAGCTGCGCTCACTCGCCAAAAAGGTTCATTGCGGCTGACTGGCTAATATTTTACGATATCTGAGGGTAGTAATGGGGTACCTTCATGACGAATAACGTTAAAAATTCGTGCCAAATAACGGTAATTTTTGGTGCATGACGATAAGATGTACACTTTCTTTTAGACGATAAAAAAATCGACTGATTTTGACACATCACGTTAAATATTTTGAAAAAATGACGCTAATGATAATTATTTTAGACCTTTGACGAGTCACAATAAGGATATTTTGACGAATCACGGTAAAAATTAAACCAATTTGACGTTAACGGTAGCCAAAAATGACCGTTTGACGCCTGACGGTAAAGGACATTACTACCCTTATATCTATGTGTAGAAAAGCAGATAATCTATGCATGTGTGTGAGGAGTCGTTATCAAGCTTGCTTTCATCTGTAAAAACTGTCTTAGGCCAAGTTAGGGAGGTGAAAAAGCCAGTAATAGAACGATAAACAGATAATCAGGTTTTCTTCGTATAGATCCCTTAAAAAATATCACCCACTGAGGACACAATTTGATTCATTTTAGCTCATTAGCTGCGCTCACTCGCCAAAAAAGGTTCATTGTGGCTCACTGGCAAAAATTTACAATGTCAATGTGTAGAAAAGCCGATAACCTATACTTATATGGTCAGATCATGTTTTCGTACGTCATATGAATTCGTACTATGCATGCCTTTTCAATGGAAATTGTGACGCCACAATGCATTCTTAATAGCACGAAAACCCATGAGAAGAGGATACATATACATATGTAAACCAAAATTTTTCAGCGCTGTCAAAATGTGTGAGGACATCCTATATATCAAGCTTGCGTTCATCTAGCCTTAAAACTGTTTTAGGGAGGTGGAAAATACCAGCAATAGATCTAGAACGATAAGTAGATAATCGATATAGTAAAATATCAATGTGTAGAAAAGCCAATGATCTACATGTATACATATACATATATGTCAACCATAAAATACAACTGATTTACACCACAGCGGTTGAAAAGACCTTTATGTATATATAACTTATCTCATTCTAGTCCGTTCAACTGACAGAATCGGTGAACATTTCATGAACTCTTAACAAGAATTGTCATGGACCATTCTTTATACCAATATCTGTTAGCCATTTAAGGGTCGTTTGCATTCAATGTTCAGTTTTAGTGGGTTTATTTTGCGAAAAAGAACTCAATTTCCCGATAGTTAACGTTTTATTTATATTTTGCTGTGTCAAAATGACCTAAATATAAAGGACATAAATATTAAAAATAAGTGGAATCATCTATTAGAAAAGTTGTTTCTTTGGTAATGAATCCCCCACTTTTATAAGTTAAAAAGGCTTCATTTTTTTTTCCTGATTTTAAAACCGCAAAATATGCCTCATTTTTTTGGGGGTGGGGATGTTCCCAGCCTGTTTATTAGTTGAATTGTGAATCAGGCCATTACTCTTCTCAATTGTATTGATGCATACTTTTCATGTCTGGACAGTTTTCCTCATTTTTGAAGGCTGTATGATTGCCTATAATTTCTTTGTCATTTGAACCTCTGTGGACAGTTGTCTCATTGGCAATCATATTACATATTGTAATTTTTATATGTATCCATCCTATAGAAAAGTTGTTCCAAATGTAATGAATCCCCTCCAGATCCCCCTTTATAAGTTAAAAAAGCTACATCTTCTTTTTATCTTCTTTAGAATATATGTTTTTTGGGGAGGGGGGAGGGTTCCCAACCTGTTTATAAGTTGTAAATCAGGCCATTACTTTTCTCAATTTAATTGTTGCATACTTAACATGTCTGGACTGTTTTTTTTTCTCTAATTTTTTAAGGCTGTATGGTTGCCTATAATTACTTTGTTATTTGAACCTCTGTGGATAGTTGTCTTATTGGCAATCATACCACATATACAGATTTTATATGGATTGTAGACCTGAAAAAGATGTTTAAAGTTGAATATGCTACAACCTACTACAACTTATTTACCATGAAACTGTTGATCAGAACTATATATAAGTGATTTCATCCCAGTCCTCATACATGTACCACTGTCAATCAACAGAACAATTGCAAATAATTACCATGATTACATGAATTATGATGTCATGAAAGTTTTTTTTAATAAATCTCAAATCTTTATATCAATATAAACTGTATCCCAATATAAACATGTTGGTCTATTTTACAGCAGAATATACAGTATGGGGTCTTCTCATTTTTAGGCAGTTAAGCTGCCTTATGCTACCACCCTAGATTTGTGTTCTTCCCAACGAATGCTGAAAAAAGTGCCATTGTTATAATCTAGCAGGCTGATATGTTATTTATAACTAATTGGACATTTTTTTCATACTTTTAATTCTGGAATACAAAAAATATAACCACAATAACCTTTAATGATCGTCGAACGACCTATAATATTTGAAGTTGCACATACGAAATAGTGATCAATAGAAATCCGTACGTAGTTTATTATCCCCTGTGCTTTTGGCTAAGATGCCAAAGAACAATTGTATGAAATATTTCATCGCCGAAAATCTGTAATTACAAGTCGTTTATATTTCCCAAATGGCAAAATGCGCAGGAATATTGTTCATGTACAACAAATCTCTATGATAGAGAAAATAAAGTTATATATCTAAGTTGGCGATAATTTTACAACTTATCTTGCCAAATGAGGTTGTTGTTTTATGAATGAAACGAGGTCATGAAACAGATCTCGAAATCGACGTCGATGGGATGTTTTAAGTAATGTGGACAACTCGAGACAAGTGGGACCGTATCCACTCGAACCGTCTAAGACTTAGGGTTTCATAAAATGTTAGACTAACATTTCTAGCGGAGCCATCAATCTTTTGTTTGTGCATTGGGGTCTGTGTAGGGGTATTCTGAGGGGCCTAAAGAAGGGATGGGTTTACTGTAGAACCCTATGGGGTTTTATTTTTTAAATTTTCAAATGACTATTTCTCGAAAACAGTAAGTGATAGACACATGCGGTTTTCAGTAATGAATAAAGGACAATAAAACAAATCAAATAAAGTAAGGATGAGTCCCTGGGGGTCATCCCAACCCACTTCAATTTAAAAATATGCTTTTATCTTGTAAACAGTCGCAATCCCCACCTCTAAACCATATATATATTTGTATGGGACAATAAAACAAATCAAATGAAAATAATTTGGGGGAGTACCCGGTGTCACCCACCCCCTTCTGTTTGAGAACTTGTAAACGGTCGAGATCCCCACCCCTAAACCATATATATTTATGTATGGGACAATATAACAAATCAAATGAAATATATGGGGAGTCCCTGGGGTCAACCCACCCCCTCCTGTTTGAGAACTTGGAAATGGTCGAGATCCCCACCCCTAAACCATATATATTTATGTATGGGACAATAAAACAAATCAAATGAAATATAGGGGGAGTCCCTGGGGTCACCCCACCACTCCTGTTTGAGAACTTGTAAACGGTAGAGATCCCCACCCATAAACCATATATATTCATGTATGGGACAATTTAACAAATCAAATGAAATATATGGGGAGTCCCTGGGGTCACTCCACCCTCTACTGTTTGAGAACTTGGAAATGGTCGAGATTCCCACCCCTAAACAATATGTATTCATGTATGGGACAATAAAACCAATCAAATGAAATATAGGGGGAGTCCCTGGGGTCACCCCACCCCCTCCTGTTTGAGAACTTGTAAACGGTCGAGATCCCCACCCCTGAACCATATATATTCATGTATGGGACAATTTAACAAATCAAATGAAATATATGGAGAGTCCCTGGGTCACCCCACATCCTCCTGTTTGAGAACTTGTAAACGGTAGAGATCCCCACCCCTAAACCAAATATATTCATGTATTGGACAATATAACAAATCAAATGAAATATAGGGGGAGTCCCTGGGGTCACCTCACCCCCTACTGTTTGAGAACTTGGAAATGGTCGAGATCCCCACTCCTGAACCATATATATTCATGTATGGGACAATAAAACAAATCAAATGAAATATAGGGAGAGTCCCTGGGGTCACCCCACCCCTCCTGTTTGAGAACTTGTAAACGGTCAAGATACCAACTCCTAAACCATATTTATTCCTGTTTGTCATTTCAAAAAGATTTGACTGACAAACAGGGTCAATCCCCTAGGCGTCACATATGCATATCACTTTACTAGACCAAACCAATATGTACTGGACTTTGCTCAATGTCAGGCGACCATGGGAATGACGAATTATGGCAGCTTTGTTTGGGAGACGGCATCCTGTTATTATTTCTTGTTTATTATAAAATTTTATTGATGCAAAAAATGAGTCTAGGTTAATTGAATTTAAACTAATTATTTTTTTAATTATTTCTGGCCTATTTCCCGTTTGAATGGTTTTACACTAGTAATTTTTGGGGCCCTTTATAGCTTACTGTTCGGTGTGAGCCAAGGCTCCGTGTTGAAGACCGTACTTTGACCTATAATGGTTTACTTTTATAAATTTTGACTTGGATGGAGAGTTTTCTCATTGGCACTCATACCACATCTTCTTATATCTATCTATAATAATTTTCATTTATGGCTTATTTTAAAGAAAACATATAAATCTTTCAAGTAGTGTAAAGCACAAGAATGTTTGACCAACTGTTTCATAATCACCTGTCATTTTATTCCAAACTTGGTATGGAGTGTCATCATGGACTTGGGGTGAAGATGGGGTCATTTACATTGATATATATGTGTTGCTTTTGAAAACCTTGATGAAATATTAATTAATTTGCCTTAATAATCAATTCATTAGATAAACATAAATGTACAATATACGAATGTTTAATGTTTGTTCTTTCAAATCTTTAAAAAAAAATGAAGCAACATTGCCACAGTTTTCATATTACGTTTGCCTTGGTTTTTGGTTAACTGCCTACAGCGCTTACAGTGCTTTGATTATAGGCCTGTTTGCCGGACGTATTATGGTATGGCGCTGTCCGTCTGTCTGTCTGTCTGTCCGTCCGTCGTCAACATGTCAGACATCAACTTAAATTCGCTTTAATAAATATGCATAAAACTTTGGTGAATTGTTTATATCTATTGACGTGAGCTCCCTTTCTTTTTTTTATAAATTTTAGATTTTACATTTCCAAGTTTATTGTTAAAAAAAGGGGGATTTTCTAGTTTTCAGACTATAACTCAAAAATTCTTTCAGCAGTTCTCATGAATTGTTTATATCTAGTGATGTAAGCTGCTGCCGTTACAATTTTATAAATTCTACATTTTACATTTGCCACTTACTGGGTTTTATATATTAAATAGGGGGGATTTTCCAGTTTTGGACAATGTTTTCAGCAATTCTCATTAAACTTTGGTGAATTGTTTATATCTATTGATATAAGCTCCCTTTTTGATTTTCATAAATTTCTAATATGACATTGAGAAGTATTTGAACTTTATTCTTTGTAAATGTGACGGGCTTATCATGTGCTCATGGCGCAGCTGTTTATTGAAGGTGGTATGCATATGGTCATGATGGGTGCCTATAATTTCTTACATCTATTTTTTTTTAATTTAAGGGAATAGTTGTTATTTATATAAAAAAATCCCACGTTGATATATAACATGTACAACAATCAAACATCAGCCCACGCCAAACTGGATGTAATTGAAAGACATCCAAAGGTCAATATACAGTCTGGAACAAAAGACAAATAAGGAAAAATATAGCGAATTTTTGAGAAGAATTAAATGTATTTGCAATATTTAAAATATATCGCTTAAAGTTTTTGAGTTTTAGGTTCCACCCACCATTTTAGAAAACTGTGATTTTATTGCAGCTAGTCTAATAGAGGGGTATTTCATTGGTTGTAGATATGGAATGTTATTTTATCATGAAGTCAGATTTGAACATGACTTGAGGAATGAAGGTGGAGTAAAGACCGAATGTCAGTTTAAGTCTTATATATGTATGTCAATTTTAGTCTTGCATGTATATACATATTTTATTGATTCAGTGGTGTCAGATGGTAAATAGACACTGACAAGTCTTAGATAACATTTTATAGTTTTGAATGTTTCTTCTAAAATTAGGTGGAGGTATGTTCTTATTTCGACAGAGGGGCAATCAACCTATATCAATTTGTGCATGATAGTTGCTAGATACTGAATGATTTTCCACAAATTTGTGAAAGTTTTAACCGGTGTATATACATGTACTTAAAGTACAATGATATAATTCATGTCTTTTTCAGGACTTCTGAACCAACCATGTACAATGTAGTATGGCAGGTTTGTGAGATATGGTTTTGGCCGATAGGATGTTCATGAATGACCTGTAGTACAAAGTATATCACTGGATTGAGCTCTTTGTCTAAGTGTATTATTAAAGTGCTTTGCTTTAAGCTCAGTTCATTGTTATGCAATTCATTCTTTGTGAAATAAAGATTTGACAGACAACTCTCATGTACAAGGAATTGTCAAAGTAGTATCCATTCTATGTACAATGTAAGTAATGGGATATAAAAGCATTTTATTTAGATTTGAACCAAACATTTTTTGTCCATTAGCCAAATTTAAAAAAAAGCACAAATTTACCCGACAATGCTACTCGTGCTACTAGCAATATGATGCTAGGTTGTTTTGTTACAGTTTATTTTTATACATCTGTACTGCCTACTGACGACTCAGTCCTGAGTGTAAATGGTCATTCAGTATGTTAAAAAAAAGACCAAAATTTATAAGGCCTATCTGGCCTAATTGATTTCTAAAACTATATTACATTGTACATGTTCAACATTTATCTGACATTCATTTGTTTATTTCTTAATTTGTGTGAATTAACATTGTTACAGTAAAAGTTAATTACTACACTTTCATACCACATCAAAACTGCCTTACTGTATTGGTATCATTTATATTTGTATCCATATAACAAAAAAAATTAAAAGAGAATACTTTTGCAATACCTTTTTCATACTGAATACTATAACTTTTTAGATATTTAGACATATTAAGTAGATGTTCATAATATCCACTTGAAATTTTATCAGATGATTTCTGTAGCAGTTACGAGTCTTTGAAGCATGCTCACAAAGGTTCTTTTGTTGATATCATTTTCATACTGGTCAAAACTTTTTTTGCTTTGACCAGCTTTGGAGGAGATATTATCTAAGAATTAATAAAGAATAACACAGAAGTTTACTTTCTAGCTCATCTAACCCCTAGCATAATGTCAGGCATTGTCATTACTAAAAACCATTAAATGTCTTCTAATCTGAGAAACAATTTCGACATTTAAACGAAACCTTTTACTTATGATACTGACGATCCACCACAAAATAATATAAATAGAACCATACAAATAGTAAGCAAATACATGTTCTCAGATACCATCTCCCATATAAAAAAATCACATCATGAAAAAATGAACCTATTATGTGTTCCTCTCCTAGCTACAAAATGTATCCAAAATCAAAGATGTGGAACATATTCTATCACAATCATTTGGTAATTAATGCAATAAGTGTCTCTTCAATGCCCATCATGAACATAAAAAACTAAATATTAAATAATCAACACTCCTAATGCTCAGGTTGGTTGTCATTGTGCAACACAGTTAATAATATAGAACCCTATGGGAAAAACATAGGACTCCTTTTGTCATATAAAACACTGTCAAACTTCCAACCCTACTATCCACACTGATCTGTGTCCACACTTGTTTCTCAGTAAAATTTCTTTATATATTTAAGTCACTCTTTTTTCACCAATGACTGCCATAATTTTTATCCAATCAGGTTGATATTTTATACATTTCTCCCAAAGAACATACAATCTTCATGTTAATTAGTTATACAGATTGTAAAACACTTTGCTAGCTAGTGATTAAATGGATCTATGCTTGATGCAAGATATAAACTGACCTTAAATAATCACTACTCAAGTAATTTTTTAATTAACACTTACAAAATGGCCTGTATGTTGTTAGAGCCTCCTCCATCCAATCTAAGCTTTTCAATGCAAGAACCATGTTCTCTCTGCACATCATATACTCCATACCTGACTCAGGTAGTCCAATATTATACATTACAGCAGGTTGATAAAGTTGTTAATTTTTCAAAAATTATTGTCATGTAGTAAACAGATTTTGTAACTATGAATAGACCTAAGACAGTAGTAGCAAAATATAATCTCAATTTTGTACAATTTTATGTTTATTCTATCCATGATAGGTTCCAAATGTTTTTTTTCAACATATCAAACTTATTTATATACTAGTAAATATATATATTTTGTATAAATGGTATGGCTATATAACTGTAATCGGATTTGGATTATGTTATTTATGTCTTCAAAATTTGTTCTATAGCTGTAGCCTAAGGACTAAATTCTTTGCGTTCAAATTGTTAATAAGATTGAACATTAAGTCTTTTACATGGAAATTTTTAAGTGAGGTCCTACACTCAAGTTTCGCTTGGCATTGTCAAAAGGATGATGATGGATGATTGATGGCTCCTTAACGTCAAGCGGCAAATTAATATGCATATTCAGGGCGAGAACATGTTAACGTAATATGAATATCAACCCTGCTTTGTACTAGACCGACACGCTGAGTCGGATTTTTAACGTTCTAGTTCACAAGGTAACAGATCACAGGAAGACATATCACCTTACCCGGACACATTATTTTGACTCCGACCCGACCAGTCTTTGTTCTTACTCCTTAATGCCGCATGCTTAGCGGAGAAGCAGCAAATACCAATTTTCAAGTCTTTGGTTTGACCGGCCGGGGTTCGAACCCATGACCCCCGCACTCGAGGCAACCACCGAAGCGGTTTTGTCAAAAGGATGCAGGTTTCCAAATTTGTGTTTTACTGATCGGCCACGAAACAGTATTTTGTGTGTTTTGGATAGTGATATTTTGAGATATGATAGTAAATAGCACTTTGTATGTAAGAAATGTATTTATTTCTGATTATTGTAACAAAAGCCGCACCTCAAAAAAGATACAAGCAGCGAGCTAGTCAACAAGCATAAAGAATAGAACTATATCAAAATCGTTTTCAAACTTTTCGTACACTTAAAAATCAAACTTAAGAAAAAAAAAATAAGAATGTTTTTTAAAGATTTTGCACCTTATGTTGATAATTTTGAAAAAAGTGATATTAAAAAATGTTTCCCTTCCTAGTGAAGAATAAATCACCAAAGCCTGAGAATTATACAGGAGTTGGTTCCTTATACGTTTTCAAAATTATTTATTTAATTAAGCGATTTCAACAATTCAATCGAACATTTTTTTAGGGTTCTAAAAATATCTATAGTTCTAAAATAAACGAAGTCCATTCTTTTATGGTCATTGGCAAACTCTAATTTTAAATCCATATCATATGCACATAGGACCATTATGAAGTCTTCAAATCTAAAACTTCCAGATCGTCCTTTGTTTTCCGTGTTATTTTAAATGAAATCCGACAATAAACTTATTCCGGCTTAATCCAATACGGTTCTAATCTAAAAAGAGTTTAACTTGTTTCCCTTTGTCGAGTTCCATTATAGACTGACTGGAAAATTCAGATTCGAAATATCGATTGATTGGATCAAAATATTTTAATAATGTTTTAGAATTTTCTTGAATTTTCTGGACAAATTATAAAAAAATATGAAATTGTTTTTAGAAGGAAAAAAAAAACAAAACAAAAAAACACGGAAATTTGAAATCCAAATACGCCAATTCTGTTATTCATATTAATTGGACAGCGCCACCAAGTTTTCAAAATGTCCATAATGGGTGAATTACTGGCCCAGAGAGCTGTCATGATGTTTTCCGCATTAAAACTTGACTAATGCTGTTACTAGATTTAGGATCAATAAAAAAAACTCTCAATCATCGTGAACATCTGAAAGTTAAAGAGATTGTGATAAATAAAACTTTGTGGTCGTTTCAAAGACCATTAATCAACATAAATGAAAATTAATTATATCTTTTAACTTCGTCTTTAAGGTCATTTGGTAAAGCTAAAACCAACATATTTATCCTTTACACTAGGTCCGAGGACACAGTTATCGTCCTTAGATTTTCGTTGTCTACAAATATAGTCCCTATTGTGGATAGTGTATAACTTCCGAATTTTTTCATACACTTTCCAAATTTATTTCTTTATATTTTATGCATGAAATATTAAGTAAGGGATGAAATTACATGTTACAAAAATTTGGGTGCTGAATCTTTATGTTAAGTAGTGATTTGGTCCAGTTAAAAAGGTCAAAACTAGTATGTCTGAAGCTGTCAAACTGAGTTTTAGACCCCCTTAACATAGAATTGTCAATATTTTGAGTTAGAGCTGGTAGACTTTTCTATAATTTTGATATTATTTGTCCCAATAGTAGTACACTACACTGTAAAAATCTTTTCGAGATAGAGCAGGTGCGATTTTTTTAATTTGAATTTATTGTCTAAAAGAAATGCACTACGAAATAACTGTGTTCTCGGGCCTAAGAGATGAATTCAGGAAATGTAGATTCTGTACTTTGGCAACTTCCCTGAATGGTTTGCTGGTTCCAATTTGTCAAACTGAATAAAAGTAAAGGATTTACATCTTTATTTTAAAGAAATTCTGTTAAAATGTCCAATTTTGACATTATACGGCTAAAATAAGCGTTTTAAAGCAGTGTCCATTTTTAAGCCTAAGAGGCATGCTGACTTTCTATCTGACAGCTTTTCATGTTTTGATATTTGTGTTTCTATGATTAATTCAAATTCTATTAACCATTTGTGAACTCTGAATGTAGAGAAAAGTAGATTATCACAGAAAAATGTGCAAAATGTGTTGTATTTAGACCCTGGTCGAACAGCCTGTTTGATGTATGCGAAATGTTAAGAGCTCTGTACATATAATTTGTAGTCCATCATAAATATTTCATTAAATCTGTAAAAAGCACTTTTCAATGATCTGTGCACCTTATCCATTTCATATACTACCTTTATTTTCATCTATAGGATAGTATGTGGTTCAAATATATGCCAGTTGAGACTAAAACTACATGCAAGATTTCCATTGAAAAGTGAAAAACTATGCATCAGACCATACTGTCTGCAAAAAGTTGAATGCAAGAGTCCTTTTCAATTAGACTTCTTGTATCATGACATCTTAGCATAGAAAGAAACAAAAGTTACAAATTTCCATTTCTTATAGCTTCTGTATGCATTTTATATGTAAATATGTGCTACGGCCTAAATTGACTCTTAATAATGTTCAGTCTTACATGACCTAAGACCATTTTATACTCATGTGGTATGCTTTTATAACTCTTCTTTCCATTTAAAGTACATTTAATATATATGGAAGAATAATTTATGGTTAAAAACTTCAAAACTTCAAATTGGTTGAAAATGCATGTTTATATAAGGCTCCCTTAATTCGAAAATCTCTATTTTCAGGCACAGGCTTATATAAATTTGACTTTTGGATAATTGTAATAAATCTGATAAATCAAATGAGTGTTCAGTTGCTTTAAATACTTAATAAATTATATTTAAGAGCATTTAAAAGCAAAGTTTTGCAATATTTAAATTTTTAAGACCAAATCTTGATAGTTGAAATTATTTGATTTAAACGTCAAAATTAAACATCCAAATTTCAATAATAAAATGGCCATAGTTTCTATGATATATATCCTATGGCCATGAAACCTAGCCAACTATCTTATAATTCCCTAAGCTTAGGTCATGCAAAGTTTTATTAGAATTGGTCAAGTCTTTCTATACTATTAGGTCCGAGGACACAGTTATCGTCCTTAGATTTTCGTTGTCTACAAATATAGTCCCTATTGTGGATAGTGTATAACTTCCGAATTTTTTTCATACACTTTCCAAATTTATTTCTTTATATTTTATGCATGAAATATTAAGTAAGGGATGAAATTACATGTTAAAAAAATTTGGGTGCTGAATCTTTATGTTAAGTAGTGATTTGGTCCAGTTAAAAAAGGTCAAAAACTAGTATGTCTGAAGCTGTCAAACTGAGTTTTAGACCCCCTTAACATAGAATTGTCAATATTTTGAGTTAGAGCTGGTAGACTTTTCTATAATTTTGATATTATTTGTCCCAATAGTAGTACACTACACTGTAAAAATCTTTTCGAGATAGAGCAGGTGCGATTTTTTTAATTTGAATTTATTGTCTAAAAGAAATGCACTACGAAATAACTGTGTTCTCGGGCCTAAGAGATGAATTCAGGAAATGTAGATTCTGTACTTTGGCAACTTCCCTGAATGGTTTGCTGGTTCCAATTTGTCAAACTGAATAAAAGTAAAGGATTTACATCTTTATTTTAAAGAAATTCTGTTAAAATGTCCAATTTTGACATTATACGGCTAAAATAAGCGTTTTAAAGCAGTGTCCATTTTTAAGCCTAAGAGGCATGCTGACTTTCTATCTGACAGCTTTTCATGTTTTGATATTTGTGTTTCTATGATTAATTCAAATTCTATTAGCCATTTGTGAACTCTGAATGTAGAGAAAGTAGATTATCACAGAAAAAATGTGCAAAATGTGTTGTATTTAGACCCTGGTCGAACGGCCTGTTTGATGTATGCGAAATGTTAAGAGCTCTGTACATATAATTTGTAGTCCATCATAAATATTTCATTAAATCTGTAAAAAAAGCACTTTTCAATGATCTGTGCACCTTATCCATTTCATATACTACCTTTATTTTCATCTATAGGATAGTATGTGGTTCAAATATATGCCAGTTGAGACTAAAACTACATGCAAGATTTCCATTGAAAAGTGAAAAAAACTATGCATCAGACCATACTGTCTGCAAAAAAAGTTGAATGCAAGAGTCCTTTTTCAATTAGACTTCTTGTATCATGACATCTTAGCATAGAAAGAAACAAAAAGTTACAAATTTCCATTTCTTATAGCTTCTGTATGCATTTTATATGTAAATATGTGCTACGGCCTAAATTGACTCTTAATAATGTTCAGTCTTACATGGCCTAAGACCATTTTATACTCATGTGGTATGCTTTTATAACTCTTCTTTCCATTTAAAGTACATTTAATATATATGGAAGAATAATTTATGGTTAAAAACTTCAAAACTTCAAATTGGTTGAAAAAATGCATGTTTATATAAGGCTCCCTTAATTCGAAAATCTCTATTTTCAGGCACAGGCTTATATAAATTTGACTTTGGATAATTGTAATAAATCTGATAAATCAAATGAGTGTTCAGTTGCTTTAAATACTTAATAAATTATATTTAAGAGCATTTAAAAGCAAAGTTTTGCAATATTTAAATTTTTAAGACCAAATCTTGATAGTTGAAATTATTTGATTTAAACGTCAAAATTAAACATCCAAATTTCAATAATAAAATGGCCATAGTTTCTATGATATATATCCTATGGCCATGAAACCTAACCAACTATCTTATAATTCCCTAAGCTTAGGTCATGCAAAGTTTTATTAGAATTGGTCAAGTCTTTCTATACTATTAGGTCCGAGGACACAGTTATCGTCCTTAGATTTTCGTTGTCTACAAATATAGTCCCTATTGTGGATAGTGTATAACTTCCGAATTTTTTCATACACTTTCCAAATTTATTTCTTTATATTTTATGCATGAAATATTAAGTAAGGGATGAAATTACATGTTAAAAAAATTTGGGTGCTGAATCTTTATGTTAAGTAGTGATTTGGTCCAGTTAAAAAAGGTCAAAAACTAGTATGTCTGAAGCTGTCAAACTGAGTTTTAGACCCCCTTAACATAGAATTGTCAATATTTTGAGTTAGAGCTGGT
This sequence comes from Mytilus coruscus, assembly GCA_017311375.1. Taxonomy (NCBI): domain Eukaryota; kingdom Metazoa; phylum Mollusca; class Bivalvia; order Mytilida; family Mytilidae; genus Mytilus; species Mytilus coruscus. The sequence goes on from CM029600.1 coordinate 31,284,812, forward strand.
AGACTTTTCTATAATTTTGATATTATTTGTCCCAATAGTAGTACACTACACTGTAAAAATCTTTTCGAGATAGAGCAGGTGCGATTTTTTTAATTTGAATTTATTGTCTAAAAGAAATGCACTACGAAATAACTGTGTTCTCGGGCCTAAGAGATGAATTCAGGAAATGTAGATTCTGTACTTTGGCAACTTCCCTGAATGGTTTGCTGGTTCCAATTTGTCAAACTGAATAAAAGTAAAGGATTTACATCTTTATTTTAAAGAAATTCTGTTAAAATGTCCAATTTTGACATTATACAGCTAAAATAAGCGTTTTAAAGCAGTGTCAATTTTAAGCCTAAGAGGCATGCTGACTTTCTATCTGACAGCTTTTCATGTTTTGATATTTGTGTTTCTATGATTAATTCAAATTCTATTAGCCATTTGTGAACTCTGAATGTAGAGAAAAGTAGATTATCACAGAAAAATGTGCAAAATGTGTTGTATTTAGACCCTGGTCGAACAGCCTGTTTGATGTATGCGAAATGTTAAGAGCTCTGTACATATAATTTGTAGTCCATCATAAATATTTCATTAAATCTGTAAAAAGCACTTTTCAATGATCTGTGCACCTTATCCATTTCATATACTACCTTTATTTTCATCTATAGGATAGTATGTGGTTCAAATATATGCCAGTTGAGACTAAAACTACATGCAAGATTTCCATTGAAAAGTGAAAAACTATGCATCAGACCATACTGTCTGCAAAAAGTTGAATGCAAGAGTCCTTTTCAATTAGACTTCTTGTATCATGACATCTTAGCATAGAAAGAAACAAAAGTTACAAATTTCCATTTCTTATAGCTTCTGTATGCATTTTATATGTAAATATGTGCTACGGCCTAAATTGACTCTTAATAATGTTCAGTCTTACATGACCTAAGACCATTTTATACTCATGTGGTATGCTTTTATAACTCTTCTTTCCATTTAAAGTACATTTAATATATATGGAAGAATAATTTATGGTTAAAAACTTCAAAAACTTCAAATTGGTTGAAAAAATGCATGTTTATATAAGGCTCCCTTAATTCGAAAATCTCTATTTTCAGGCACAGGCTTATATAAATTTGACTTTGGATAATTGTAATAAATCTGATAAATCAAATGAGTGTTCAGTTGCTTTAAATACTTAATAAATTATATTTAAGAGCATTTAAAAGCAAAGTTTTGCAATATTTAAATTTTTAAGACCAAATCTTGATAGTTGAAATTATTTGATTTAAACGTCAAAATTAAACATCCAAATTTCAATAATAAAATGGCCATAGTTTCTATGATATATATCCTATGGCCATGAAACCTAGCCAACTATCTTATAATTCCTAAGCTTAGGTCATGCAAAGTTTTATTAGAATTGGTCAAGTCTTTCTATACTATTAGGTCCGAGGACACAGTTATCGTCCTTAGATTTTCGTTGTCTACAAATATAGTCCCTATTGTGGATAGTGTATAACTTCCGAATTTTTTCATACACTTTCCAAATTTATTTCTTTATATTTTATGCATGAAATATTAAGTAAGGGATGAAATTACATGTTACAAAAATTTGGGTGCTGAATCTTTATGTTAAGTAGTGATTTGGTCCAGTTAAAAGGTCAAAAACTAGTATGTCTGAAGCTGTCAAACTGAGTTTTAGACCCCCTTAACATAGAATTGTCAATATTTTGAGTTAGAGCTGGTAGACTTTTCTATAATTTTGATATTATTTGTCCCAATAGTAGTACACTACACTGTAAAAATCTTTTCGAGATAGAGCAGGTGCGATTTTTTTAATTTGAATTTATTGTCTAAAAGAAATGCACTACGAAATAACTGTGTTCTCGGGCCTAAGAGATGAATTCAGGAAATGTAGATTCTGTACTTTGGCAACTTCCTGAATGGTTTGCTGGTTCCAATTTGTCAAACTGAATAAAAGTAAAGGATTTACATCTTTATTTTAAAGAAATTCTGTTAAAATGTCCAATTTTGACATTATACGGCTAAAATAAGCGTTTTAAAGCAGTGTCAATTTTAAGCCTAAGAGGCATGCTGACTTTCTATCTGACAGCTTTTCATGTTTTGATATTTGTGTTTCTATGATTAATTCAAATTCTATTAGCCATTTGTGAACTCTGAATGTAGAGAAAAGTAGATTATCACAGAAAAATGTGCAAAATGTGTTGTATTTAGACCCTGGTCGAACAGCCTGTTTGATGTATGCGAAATGTTAAGAGCTCTGTACATATAATTTGTAGTCCATCATAAATATTTCATTAAATCTGTAAAAAAGCACTTTTCAATGATCTGTGCACCTTATCCATTTCATATACTACCTTTATTTTCATCTATAGGATAGTATGTGGTTCAAATATATGCCAGTTGAGACTAAAACTACATGCAAGATTTCCATTGAAAAGTGAAAAAACTATGCATCAGACCATACTGTCTGCAAAAAAAGTTGAATGCAAGAGTCCTTTTCAATTAGACTTCTTGTATCATGACATCTTAGCATAGAAAGAAACAAAAGTTACAAATTTCCATTTCTTATAGCTTCTGTATGCATTTTATATGTAAATATGTGCTACGGCCTAAATTGACTCTTAATAATGTTCAGTCTTACATGACCTAAGACCATTTTATACTCATGTGGTATGCTTTTATAACTCTTCTTTCCATTTAAAGTACATTTAATATATATGGAAGAATAATTTATGGTTAAAAACTTCAAAACTTCAAATTGGTTGAAAAAATGCATGTTTATATAAGGCTCCCTTAATTCGAAAATCTCTATTTTCAGGCACAGGCTTATATAAATTTGACTTTTGGATAATTGTAATAAATCTGATAAATCAAATGAGTGTTCAGTTGCTTTAAATACTTAATAAATTATATTTAAGAGCATTTAAAAGCAAAGTTTTGCAATATTTAAATTTTTAAGACCAAATCTTGATAGTTGAAATTATTTGATTTAAACGTCAAAATTAAACATCCAAATTTCAATAATAAAATGGCCATAGTTTCTATGATATATATCCTATGGCCATGAAACCTAGCCAACTATCTTATAATTCCCTAAGCTTAGGTCATGCAAAGTTTTATTAGAATTGGTCAAGTCTTTCTATACTATTAGGTCCGAGGACACAGTTATCGTCCTTAGATTTTCGTTGTCTACAAATATAGTCCCTATTGTGGATAGTGTATAACTTCCGAATTTTTTTCATACACTTTCCAAATTTATTTCTTTATATTTTATGCATGAAATATTAAGTAAGGGATGAAATTACATGTTACAAAAATTTGGGTGCTGAATCTTTATGTTAAGTAGTGATTTGGTCCAGTTAAAAGGTCAAAAACTAGTATGTCTGAAGCTGTCAAACTGAGTTTTAGACCCCCTTAACATAGAATTGTCAATATTTTGAGTTAGAGCTGGTAGACTTTTCTATAATTTTGATATTATTTGTCCCAATAGTAGTACACTACACTGTAAAAATCTTTTCGAGATAGAGCAGGTGCGATTTTTTTAATTTGAATTTATTGTCTAAAAGAAATGCACTACGAAATAACTGTGTTCTCGGGCCTAAGAGATGAATTCAGGAAATGTAGATTCTGTACTTTGGCAACTTCCTGAATGGTTTGCTGGTTCCAATTTGTCAAACTGAATAAAAGTAAAGGATTTACATCTTTATTTTAAAGAAATTCTGTTAAAATGTCCAATTTTGACATTATACGGCTAAAATAAGCGTTTTAAAGCAGTGTCAATTTTAAGCCTAAGAGGCATGCTGACTTTCTATCTGACAGCTTTTCATGTTTTGATATTTGTGTTTCTATGATTAATTCAAATTCTATTAGCCATTTGTGAACTCTGAATGTAGAGAAAAGTAGATTATCACAGAAAAATGTGCAAAATGTGTTGTATTTAGACCCTGGTCGAACAGCCTGTTTGATGTATGCGAAATGTTAAGAGCTCTGTACATATAATTTGTAGTCCATCATAAATATTTCATTAAATCTGTAAAAAGCACTTTTCAATGATCTGTGCACCTTATCCATTTCATATACTACCTTTATTTTCATCTATAGGATAGTATGTGGTTCAAATATATGCCAGTTGAGACTAAAACTACATGCAAGATTTCCATTGAAAAGTGAAAAAACTATGCATCAGACCATACTGTCTGCAAAAAGTTGAATGCAAGAGTCCTTTTCAATTAGACTTCTTGTATCATGACATCTTAGCATAGAAAGAAACAAAAGTTACAAATTTCCATTTCTTATAGCTTCTGTATGCATTTTATATGTAAATATGTGCTACGGCCTAAATTGACTCTTAATAATGTTCAGTCTTACATGACCTAAGACCATTTTATACTCATGTGGTATGCTTTTATAACTCTTCTTTCCATTTAAAGTACATTTAATATATATGGAAGAATAATTTATGGTTAAAAACTTCAAAAACTTCAAATTGGTTGAAAAAATGCATGTTTATATAAGGCTCCCTTAATTCGAAAATCTCTATTTTCAGGCACAGGCTTATATAAATTTGACTTTTGGATAATTGTAATAAATCTGATAAATCAAATGAGTGTTCAGTTGCTTTAAATACTTAATAAATTATATTTAAGAGCATTTAAAAGCAAAGTTTTGCAATATTTAAATTTTTTAAGACCAAATCTTGATAGTTGAAATTATTTGATTTAAACGTCAAAATTAAACATCCAAATTTCAATAATAAAATGGCCATAGTTTCTATGATATATATCCTATGGCCATGAAACCTAGCCAACTATCTTATAATTCCCTAAGCTTAGGTCATGCAAAGTTTTATTAGAATTGGTCAAGTCTTTCTATACTATTAGGTCCGAGGACACAGTTATCGTCCTTAGATTTTCGTTGTCTACAAATATAGTCCCTATTGTGGATAGTGTATAACTTCCGAATTTTTTTCATACACTTTCCAAATTTATTTCTTTATATTTTATGCATGAAATATTAAGTAAGGGGATGAAATTACATGTTAAAAAAATTTGGGTGCTGAATCTTTATGTTAAGTAGTGATTTGGTCCAGTTAAAAGGTCAAAAACTAGTATGTCTGAAGCTGTCAAACTGAGTTTTAGACCCCCTTAACATAGAATTGTCAATATTTTGAGTTAGAGCTGGTAGACTTTTCTATAATTTTGATATTATTTGTCCCAATAGTAGTACACTACACTGTAAAAATCTTTTCGAGATAGAGCAGGTGCGATTTTTTTAATTTGAATTTATTGTCTAAAAGAAATGCACTACGAAATAACTGTGTTCTCGGGCCTAAGAGATGAATTCAGGAAATGTAGATTCTGTACTTTGGCAACTTCCTGAATGGTTTGCTGGTTCCAATTTGTCAAACTGAATAAAAGTAAAGGATTTACATCTTTATTTTAAAGAAATTCTGTTAAAATGTCCAATTTTGACATTATACGGCTAAAATAAGCGTTTTAAAGCAGTGTCAATTTTAAGCCTAAGAGGCATGCTGACTTTCTATCTGACAGCTTTTCATGTTTTGATATTTGTGTTTCTATGATTAATTCAAATTCTATTAGCCATTTGTGAACTCTGAATGTAGAGAAAAGTAGATTATCACAGAAAAATGTGCAAAATGTGTTGTATTTAGACCCTGGTCGAACAGCCTGTTTGATGTATGCGAAATGTTAAGAGCTCTGTACATATAATTTGTAGTCCATCATAAATATTTCATTAAATCTGTAAAAAGCACTTTTCAATGATCTGTGCACCTTATCCATTTCATATACTACCTTTATTTTCATCTATAGGATAGTATGTGGTTCAAATATATGCCAGTTGAGACTAAAACTACATGCAAGATTTCCATTGAAAAGTGAAAAAACTATGCATCAGACCATACTGTCTGCAAAAAGTTGAATGCAAGAGTCCTTTTCAATTAGACTTCTTGTATCATGACATCTTAGCATAGAAAGAAACAAAAGTTACAAATTTCCATTTCTTATAGCTTCTGTATGCATTTTATATGTAAATATGTGCTACGGCCTAAATTGACTCTTAATAATGTTCAGTCTTACATGACCTAAGACCATTTTATACTCATGTGGTATGCTTTTATAACTCTTCTTTCCATTTAAAGTACATTTAATATATATGGAAGAATAATTTATGGTTAAAAACTTCAAAAACTTCAAATTGGTTGAAAAAATGCATGTTTATATAAGGCTCCCTTAATTCGAAAATCTCTATTTTCAGGCACAGGCTTATATAAATTTGACTTTTGGATAATTGTAATAAATCTGATAAATCAAATGAGTGTTCAGTTGCTTTAAATACTTAATAAATTATATTTAAGAGCATTTAAAAGCAAAGTTTTGCAATATTTAAATTTTTAAGACCAAATCTTGATAGTTGAAATTATTTGATTTAAACGTCAAAATTAAACATCCAAATTTCAATAATAAAATGGCCATAGTTTCTATGATATATATCCTATGGCCATGAAACCTAGCCAACTATCTTATAATTCCTAAGCTTAGGTCATGCAAAGTTTTATTAGAATTGGTCAAGTCTTTCTATACTATTAGGTCCGAGGACACAGTTATCGTCCTTAGATTTTCGTTGTCTACAAATATAGTCCCTATTGTGGATAGTGTATAACTTCCGAATTTTTTCATACACTTTCCAAATTTATTTCTTTATATTTTATGCATGAAATATTAAGTAAGGGATGAAATTACATGTTACAAAAATTTGGGTGCTGAATCTTTATGTTAAGTAGTGATTTGGTCCAGTTAAAAGGTCAAAACTAGTATGTCTGAAGCTGTCAAACTGAGTTTTAGACCCCTTAACATAGAATTGTCAATATTTTGAGTTAGAGCTGGTAGACTTTTCTATAATTTTGATATTATTTGTCCCAATAGTAGTACACTACACTGTAAAATCTTTTCGAGATAGAGCAGGTGCGATTTTTTAATTTGAATTTATTGTCTAAAAGAAATGCACTACGAAATAACTGTGTTCTCGGGCCTAAGAGATGAATTCAGGAAATGTAGATTCTGTACTTTGGCAACTTCCTGAATGGTTTGCTGGTTCCAATTTGTCAAACTGAATAAAAGTAAAGGATTTACATCTTTATTTTAAAGAAATTCTGTTAAAATGTCCAATTTTGACATTATACGGCTAAAATAAGCGTTTTAAAGCAGTGTCAATTTTAAGCCTAAGAGGCATGCTGACTTTCTATCTGACAGCTTTTCATGTTTTGATATTTGTGTTTCTATGATTAATTCAAATTCTATTAGCCATTTGTGAACTCTGAATGTAGAGAAAAGTAGATTATCACAGAAAAATGTGCAAAATGTGTTGTATTTAGACCCTGGTCGAACAGCCTGTTTGATGTATGCGAAATGTTAAGAGCTCTGTACATATAATTTGTAGTCCATCATAAATATTTCATTAAATCTGTAAAAAAGCACTTTTCAATGATCTGTGCACCTTATCCATTTCATATACTACCTTTATTTTCATCTATAGGATAGTATGTGGTTCAAATATATGCCAGTTGAGACTAAAACTACATGCAAGATTTCCATTGAAAAGTGAAAAAACTATGCATCAGACCATACTGTCTGCAAAAAGTTGAATGCAAGAGTCCTTTTCAATTAGACTTCTTGTATCATGACATCTTAGCATAGAAAGAAACAAAAGTTACAAATTTCCATTTCTTATAGCTTCTGTATGCATTTTATATGTAAATATGTGCTACGGCCTAAATTGACTCTTAATAATGTTCAGTCTTACATGACCTAAGACCATTTTATACTCATGTGGTATGCTTTTATAACTCTTCTTTCCATTTAAAGTACATTTAATATATATGGAAGAATAATTTATGGTTAAAAACTTCAAAAACTTCAAATTGGTTGAAAAAATGCATGTTTATATAAGGCTCCCTTAATTCGAAAATCTCTATTTTCAGGCACAGGCTTATATAAATTTGACTTTTGGATAATTGTAATAAATCTGATAAATCAAATGAGTGTTCAGTTGCTTTAAATACTTAATATATTATATTTAAGAGCATTTAAAAGCAAAGTTTTGCAATATTTAAATTTTTAAGACCAAATCTTGATAGTTGAAATTATTTGATTTAAACGTCAAAATTAAACATCCAAATTTCAATAATAAAATGGCCATAGTTTCTATGATATATATCCTATGGCCATGAAACCTAACCAACTATCTTATAATTCCCTAAGCTTAGGTCATGCAAAGTTTTATTAGAATTGGTCAAGTCTTTCTATACTATTAGGTCCGAGGACACAGTTATCGTCCTTAGATTTTCGTTGTCTACAAATATAGTCCCTATTGTGGATAGTGTATAACTTCCGAATTTTTTCATACACTTTCCAAATTTATTTCTTTATATTTTATGCATGAAATATTAAGTAAGGGATGAAATTACATGTTACAAAAATTTGGGTGCTGAATCTTTATGTTAAGTAGTGATTTGGTCCAGTTAAAAAAGGTCAAAAACTAGTATGTCTGAAGCTGTCAAACTGAGTTTTAGACCCCCTTAACATAGAATTGTCAATATTTTGAGTTAGAGCTGGTAGACTTTTCTATAATTTTGATATTATTTGTCCCAATAGTAGTACACTACACTGTAAAAATCTTTTCGAGATAGAGCAGGTGCGATTTTTAATTTGAATTTATTGTCTAAAAGAAATGCACTACGAAATAACTGTGTTCTCGGGCCTAAGAGATGAATTCAGGAAATGTAGATTCTGTACTTTGGCAACTTCCCTGAATGGTTTGCTGGTTCCAATTTGTCAAACTGAATAAAAGTAAAGGATTTACATCTTTATTTTAAAGAAATTCTGTTAAAATGTCCAATTTTGACATTATACGGCTAAAATAAGCGTTTTAAAGCAGTGTCAATTTTAAGCCTAAGAGGCATGCTGACTTTCTATCTGACAGCTTTTCATGTTTTGATATTTGTGTTTCTATGATTAATTCAAATTCTATTAGCCATTTGTGAACTCTGAATGTAGAGAAAAGTAGATTATCACAGAAAAATGTGCAAAATGTGTTGTATTTAGACCCTGGTCGAACAGCCTGTTTGATGTATGCGAAATGTTAAGAGCTCTGTACATATAATTTGTAGTCCATCATAAATATTTCATTAAATCTGTAAAAAGCACTTTTCAATGATCTGTGCACCTTATCCATTTCATATACTACCTTTATTTTCATCTATAGGATAGTATGTGGTTCAAATATATGCCAGTTGAGACTAAAACTACATGCAAGATTTCCATTGAAAAGTGAAAAAACTATGCATCAGACCATACTGTCTGCAAAAAGTTGAATGCAAGAGTCCTTTTCAATTAGACTTCTTGTATCATGACATCTTAGCATAGAAAGAAACAAAAGTTACAAATTTCCATTTCTTATAGCTTCTGTATGCATTTTATATGTAAATATGTGCTACGGCCTAAATTGACTCTTAATAATGTTCAGTCTTACATGACCTAAGACCATTTTATACTCATGTGGTATGCTTTTATAACTCTTCTTTCCATTTAAAGTACATTTAATATATATGGAAGAATAATTTATGGTTAAAAACTTCAAAAACTTCAAATTGGTTGAAAAAATGCATGTTTATATAAGGCTCCCTTAATTCGAAAATCTCTATTTTCAGGCACAGGCTTATATAAATTTGACTTTTGGATAATTGTAATAAATCTGATAAATCAAATGAGTGTTCAGTTGCTTTAAATACTTAATATATTATATTTAAGAGCATTTAAAAGCAAAGTTTTGCAATATTTAAATTTTTAAGACCAAATCTTGATAGTTGAAATTATTTGATTTAAACGTCAAAATTAAACATCCAAATTTCAATAATAAAATGGCCATAGTTTCTATGATATATATCCTATGGCCATGAAACCTAGCCAACTATCTTATAATTCCTAAGCTTAGGTCATGCAAAGTTTTATTAGAATTGGTCAAGTCTTTCTATACTATTAGGTCCGAGGACACAGTTATCGTCCTTAGATTTTCGTTGTCTACAAATATAGTCCCTATTGTGGATAGTGTATAACTTCCGAATTTTTTCATACACTTTCCAAATTTATTTCTTTATATTTTATGCATGAAATATTAAGTAAGGGATGAAATTACATGTTACAAAAATTTGGGTGCTGAATCTTTATGTTAAGTAGTGATTTGGTCCAGTTAAAAAGGTCAAAACTAGTATGTCTGAAGCTGTCAAACTGAGTTTTAGACCCCCTTAACATAGAATTGTCAATATTTTGAGTTAGAGCTGGTAGACTTTTCTATAATTTTGATATTATTTGTCCCAATAGTAGTACACTACACTGTAAAAATCTTTTCGAGATAGAGCAGGTGCGATTTTTTTAATTTGAATTTATTGTCTAAAAGAAATGCACTACGAAATAACTGTGTTCTCGGGCCTAAGAGATGAATTCAGGAAATGTAGATTCTGTACTTTGGCAACTTCCCTGAATGGTTTGCTGGTTCCAATTTGTCAAACTGAATAAAAGTAAAGGATTTACATCTTTATTTTAAAGAAATTCTGTTAAAATGTCCAATTTTGACATTATACGGCTAAAATAAGCGTTTTAAAGCAGTGTCCATTTTTAAGCCTAAGAGGCATGCTGACTTTCTATCTGACAGCTTTTCATGTTTTGATATTTGTGTTTCTATGATTAATTCAAATTCTATTAACCATTTGTGAACTCTGAATGTAGAGAAAAGTAGATTATCACAGAAAAATGTGCAAAATGTGTTGTATTTAGACCCTGGTCGAACAGCCTGTTTGATGTATGCGAAATGTTAAGAGCTCTGTACATATAATTTGTAGTCCATCATAAATATTTCATTAAATCTGTAAAAAGCACTTTTCAATGATCTGTGCACCTTATCCATTTCATATACTACCTTTATTTTCATCTATAGGATAGTATGTGGTTCAAATATATGCCAGTTGAGACTAAAACTACATGCAAGATTTCCATTGAAAAGTGAAAAAACTATGCATCAGACCATACTGTCTGCAAAAAGTTGAATGCAAGAGTCCTTTTCAATTAGACTTCTTGTATCATGACATCTTAGCATAGAAAGAAACAAAAGTTACAAATTTCCATTTCTTATAGCTTCTGTATGCATTTTATATGTAAATATGTGCTACGGCCTAAATTGACTCTTAATAATGTTCAGTCTTACATGACCTAAGACCATTTTATACTCATGTGGTATGCTTTTATAACTCTTCTTTCCATTTAAAGTACATTTAATATATATGGAAGAATAATTTATGGTTAAAAACTTCAAAAACTTCAAATTGGTTGAAAAAATGCATGTTTATATAAGGCTCCCTTAATTCGAAAATCTCTATTTTCAGGCACAGGCTTATATAAATTTGACTTTTGGATAATTGTAATAAATCTGATAAATCAAATGAGTGTTCAGTTGCTTTAAATACTTAATATATTATATTTAAGAGCATTTAAAAGCAAAGTTTTGCAATATTTAAATTTTTAAGACCAAATCTTGATAGTTGAAATTATTTGATTTAAACGTCAAAATTAAACATCCAAATTTCAATAATAAAATGGCCATAGTTTCTATGATATATATCCTATGGCCATGAAACCTAGCCAACTATCTTATAATTCCTAAGCTTAGGTCATGCAAAGTTTTATTAGAATTGGTCAAGTCTTTCTATACTATTAGGTCCGAGGACACAGTTATCGTCCTTAGATTTTCGTTGTCTACAAATATAGTCCCTATTGTGGATAGTGTATAACTTCCGAATTTTTTCATACACTTTCCAAATTTATTTCTTTATATTTTATGCATGAAATATTAAGTAAGGGATGAAATTACATGTTACAAAAATTTGGGTGCTGAATCTTTATGTTAAGTAGTGATTTGGTCCAGTTAAAAAGGTCAAAACTAGTATGTCTGAAGCTGTCAAACTGAGTTTTAGACCCCTTAACATAGAATTGTCAATATTTTGAGTTAGAGCTGGTAGACTTTTCTATAATTTTGATATTATTTGTCCCAATAGTAGTACACTACACTGTAAAAATCTTTTCGAGATAGAGCAGGTGCGATTTTTTTAATTTGAATTTATTGTCTAAAAGAAATGCACTACGAAATAACTGTGTTCTCGGGCCTAAGAGATGAATTCAGGAAATGTAGATTCTGTACTTTGGCAACTTCCTGAATGGTTTGCTGGTTCCAATTTGTCAAACTGAATAAAAGTAAAGGATTTACATCTTTATTTTAAAGAAATTCTGTTAAAATGTCCAATTTTGACATTATACGGCTAAAATAAGCGTTTTAAAGCAGTGTCCATTTTTAAGCCTAAGAGGCATGCTGACTTTCTATCTGACAGCTTTTCATGTTTTGATATTTGTGTTTCTATGATTAATTCAAATTCTATTAGCCATTTGTGAACTCTGAATGTAGAGAAAAGTAGATTATCACAGAAAAATGTGCAAAATGTGTTGTATTTAGACCCTGGTCGAACAGCCTGTTTGATGTATGCGAAATGTTAAGAGCTCTGTACATATAATTTGTAGTCCATCATAAATATTTCATTAAATCTGTAAAAAGCACTTTTCAATGATCTGTGCACCTTATCCATTTCATATACTACCTTTATTTTCATCTATAGGATAGTATGTGGTTCAAATATATGCCAGTTGAGACTAAAACTACATGCAAGATTTCCATTGAAAAGTGAAAAAACTATGCATCAGACCATACTGTCTGCAAAAAGTTGAATGCAAGAGTCCTTTTCAATTAGACTTCTTGTATCATGACATCTTAGCATAGAAAGAAACAAAAGTTACAAATTTCCATTTCTTATAGCTTCTGTATGCATTTTATATGTAAATATGTGCTACGGCCTAAATTGACTCTTAATAATGTTCAGTCTTACATGACCTAAGACCATTTTATACTCATGTGGTATGCTTTTATAACTCTTCTTTCCATTTAAAGTACATTTAATATATATGGAAGAATAATTTATGGTTAAAAACTTCAAAAACTTCAAATTGGTTGAAAAAATGCATGTTTATATAAGGCTCCCTTAATTCGAAAATCTCTATTTTCAGGCACAGGCTTATATAAATTTGACTTTTGGATAATTGTAATAAATCTGATAAATCAAATGAGTGTTCAGTTGCTTTAAATACTTAATATATTATATTTAAGAGCATTTAAAAGCAAAGTTTTGCAATATTTAAATTTTTAAGACCAAATCTTGATAGTTGAAATTATTTGATTTAAACGTCAAAATTAAACATCCAAATTTCAATAATAAAATGGCCATAGTTTCTATGATATATATCCTATGGCCATGAAACCTAGCCAACTATCTTATAATTCCTAAGCTTAGGTCATGCAAAGTTTTATTAGAATTGGTCAAGTCTTTCTATACTATTAGGTCCGAGGACACAGTTATCGTCCTTAGATTTTCGTTGTCTACAAATATAGTCCCTATTGTGGATAGTGTATAACTTCCGAATTTTTTCATACACTTTCCAAATTTATTTCTTTATATTTTATGCATGAAATATTAAGTAAGGGATGAAATTACATGTTAAAAAAATTTGGGTGCTGAATCTTTATGTTAAGTAGTGATTTGGTCCAGTTAAAAAAGGTCAAAAACTAGTATGTCTGAAGCTGTCAAACTGAGTTTTAGACCCCCTTAACATAGAATTGTCAATATTTTGAGTTAGAGCTGGTAGACTTTTCTATAATTTTGATATTATTTGTCCCAATAGTAGTACACTACACTGTAAAAATCTTTTCGAGATAGAGCAGGTGCGATTTTTTTAATTTGAATTTATTGTCTAAAAGAAATGCACTACGAAATAACTGTGTTCTCGGGCCTAAGAGATGAATTCAGGAAATGTAGATTCTGTACTTTGGCAACTTCCCTGAATGGTTTGCTGGTTCCAATTTGTCAAACTGAATAAAAGTAAAGGATTTACATCTTTATTTTAAAGAAATTCTGTTAAAATGTCCAATTTTGACATTATACGGCTAAAATAAGCGTTTTAAAGCAGTGTCCATTTTTAAGCCTAAGAGGCATGCTGACTTTCTATCTGACAGCTTTTCATGTTTTGATATTTGTGTTTCTATGATTAATTCAAATTCTATTAGCCATTTGTGAACTCTGAATGTAGAGAAAAGTAGATTATCACAGAAAAATGTGCAAAATGTGTTGTATTTAGACCCTGGTCGAACAGCCTGTTTGATGTATGCGAAATGTTAAGAGCTCTGTACATATAATTTGTAGTCCATCATAAATATTTCATTAAATCTGTAAAAAGCACTTTTCAATGATCTGTGCACCTTATCCATTTCATATACTACCTTTATTTTCATCTATAGGATAGTATGTGGTTCAAATATATGCCAGTTGAGACTAAAACTACATGCAAGATTTCCATTGAAAAGTGAAAAACTATGCATCAGACCATACTGTCTGCAAAAAGTTGAATGCAAGAGTCCTTTTCAATTAGACTTCTTGTATCATGACATCTTAGCATAGAAAGAAACAAAAGTTACAAATTTCCATTTCTTATAGCTTCTGTATGCATTTTATATGTAAATATGTGCTACGGCCTAAATTGACTCTTAATAATGTTCAGTCTTACATGACCTAAGACCATTTTATACTCATGTGGTATGCTTTTATAACTCTTCTTTCCATTTAAAGTACATTTAATATATATGGAAGAATAATTTATGGTTAAAAACTTCAAAACTTCAAATTGGTTGAAAAAATGCATGTTTATATAAGGCTCCCTTAATTCGAAAATCTCTATTTTCAGGCACAGGCTTATATAAATTTGACTTTTGGATAATTGTAATAAATCTGATAAATCAAATGAGTGTTCAGTTGCTTTAAATACTTAATATATTATATTTAAGAGCATTTAAAAGCAAAGTTTTGCAATATTTAAATTTTTTAAGACCAAATCTTGATAGTTGAAATTATTTGATTTAAACGTCAAAATTAAACATCCAAATTTCAATAATAAAATGGCCATAGTTTCTATGATATATATCCTATGGCCATGAAACCTAGCCAACTATCTTATAATTCCCTAAGCTTAGGTCATGCAAAGTTTTATTAGAATTGGTCAAGTCTTTCTATACTATTAGGTCCGAGGACACAGTTATCGTCCTTAGATTTTCGTTGTCTACAAATATAGTCCCTAGTGTGGATAGTGTATAACTTCCGAATTTTTTTCATACACTTTCCAAATTTATTTCTTTATATTTTATGCATGAAATATTAAGTAAGGGGATGAAATTACATGTTAAAAAAATTTGGGTGCTGAATCTTTATGTTAAGTAGTGATTTGGTCCAGTTAAAAAAGGTCAAAAACTAGTATGTCTGAAGCTGTCAAACTGAGTTTTAGACCCCCTTAACATAGAATTGTCAATATTTTGAGTTAGAGCTGGTAGACTTTTCTATAATTTTGATATTATTTGTCCCAATAGTAGTACACTACACTGTAAAAATCTTTTCGAGATAGAGCAGGTGCGATTTTTTTAATTTGAATTTATTGTCTAAAAGAAATGCACTACGAAATAACTGTGTTCTCGGGCCTAAGAGATGAATTCAGGAAATGTAGATTCTGTACTTTGGCAACTTCCCTGAATGGTTTGCTGGTTCCAATTTGTCAAACTGAATAAAAGTAAAGGATTTACATCTTTATTTTAAAGAAATTCTGTTAAAATGTCCAATTTTGACATTATACGGCTAAAATAAGCGTTTTAAAGCAGTGTCCATTTTTAAGCCTAAGAGGCATGCTGACTTTCTATCTGACAGCTTTTCATGTTTTGATATTTGTGTTTCTATGATTAATTCAAATTCTATTAGCCATTTGTGAACTCTGAATGTAGAGAAAAGTAGATTATCACAGAAAAATGTGCAAAATGTGTTGTATTTAGACCCTGGTCGAACAGCCTGTTTGATGTATGCGAAATGTTAAGAGCTCTGTACATATAATTTGTAGTCCATCATAAATATTTCATTAAATCTGTAAAAAGCACTTTTCAATGATCTGTGCACCTTATCCATTTCATATACTACCTTTATTTTCATCTATAGGATAGTATGTGGTTCAAATATATGCCAGTTGAGACTAAAACTACATGCAAGATTTCCATTGAAAAGTGAAAAACTATGCATCAGACCATACTGTCTGCAAAAAGTTGAATGCAAGAGTCCTTTTCAATTAGACTTCTTGTATCATGACATCTTAGCATAGAAAGAAACAAAAGTTACAAATTTCCATTTCTTATAGCTTCTGTATGCATTTTATATGTAAATATGTGCTACGGCCTAAATTGACTCTTAATAATGTTCAGTCTTACATGACCTAAGACCATTTTATACTCATGTGGTATGCTTTTATAACTCTTCTTTCCATTTAAAGTACATTTAATATATATGGAAGAATAATTTATGGTTAAAAAACTTCAAAAACTTCAAATTGGTTGAAAAAAATGCATGTTTATATAAGGCTCCCCTTAATTCGAAAATCTCTATTTTCAGGCACAGGCTTATATAAATTTGACTTTTGGATAATTGTAATAAATCTGATAAATCAAATGAGTGTTCAGTTGCTTTAAATACTTAATATATTATATTTAAGAGCATTTAAAAAGCAAAGTTTTGCAATATTTAAATTTTTTAAGACCAAATCTTGATAGTTGAAATTATTTGATTTAAACGTCAAAATTAAACATCCAAATTTCAATAATAAAATGGCCATAGTTTCTATGATATATATCCTATGGCCATGAAACCTAGCCAACTATCTTATAATTCCCTAAGCTTAGGTCATGCAAAGTTTTATTAGAATTGGTCAAGTCTTTCTATACTATTAGGTCCGAGGACACAGTTATCGTCCTTAGATTTTCGTTGTCTACAAATATAGTCCCTATTGTGGATAGTGTATAACTTCCGAATTTTTTTCATACACTTTCCAAATTTATTTCTTTATATTTTATGCATGAAATATTAAGTAAGGGGATGAAATTACATGTTAAAAAAATTTGGGTGCTGAATCTTTATGTTAAGTAGTGATTTGGTCCAGTTAAAAAGGTCAAAACTAGTATGTCTGAAGCTGTCAAACTGAGTTTTAGACCCCTTAACATAGAATTGTCAATATTTTGAGTTAGAGCTGGTAGACTTTTCTATAATTTTGATATTATTTGTCCCAATAGTAGTACACTACACTGTAAAAATCTTTTCGAGATAGAGCAGGTGCGATTTTTAATTTGAATTTATTGTCTAAAAGAAATGCACTACGAAATAACTGTGTTCTCGGCCTAAGAGATGAATTCAGGAAATGTAGATTCTGTACTTTGGCAACTTCCTGAATGGTTTGCTGGTTCCAATTTGTCAAACTGAATAAAAGTAAAGGATTTACATCTTTATTTTAAAGAAATTCTGTTAAAATGTCCAATTTTGACATTATACGGCTAAAATAAGCGTTTTAAAGCAGTGTCAATTTTAAGCCTAAGAGGCATGCTGACTTTCTATCTGACAGCTTTTCATGTTTTGATATTTGTGTTTCTATGATTAATTCAAATTCTATTAGCCATTTGTGAACTCTGAATGTAGAGAAAAGTAGATTATCACAGAAAAATGTGCAAAATGTGTTGTATTTAGACCCTGGTCGAACAGCCTGTTTGATGTATGCGAAATGTTAAGAGCTCTGTACATATAATTTGTAGTCCATCATAAATATTTCATTAAATCTGTAAAAAGCACTTTTCAATGATCTGTGCACCTTATCCATTTCATATACTACCTTTATTTTCATCTATAGGATAGTATGTGGTTCAAATATATGCCAGTTGAGACTAAAACTACATGCAAGATTTCCATTGAAAAGTGAAAAAACTATGCATCAGACCATACTGTCTGCAATAAAAGTTGAATGCAAGAGTCCTTTTTCAATTAGACTTCTTGTATCATGACATCTTAGCATAGAAAGAAACAAAAGTTACAAATTTCCATTTCTTATAGCTTCTGTATGCATTTTATATGTAAATATGTGCTACGGCCTAAATTTACTCTTAATATTGTTCAGTCTTACATGACCTAAGACCATTTTATACTCATGTGGTATGCTTTTTATAACTCTTCTTTCCATTTAAAGTACATTTAATATATATGGAAGAATAATTTATGGTTAAAAAACTTCAAAAACTTCAAATTGGTTGAAAAAAATGCATGTTTATATAAGGCTCCCCTTAATTCGAAAATCTCTATTTTCAGGCACAGGCTTATATAAATTTGACTTTTGGATAATTGTAATAAATCTGATAAATCAAATGAGTGTTCAGTTGCTTTAAATACTTAATAAATTATATTTAAGAGCATTTAAAAGCAAAGTTTTGCAATATTTAAATTTTTAAGACCAAATCTTGATAGTTGAAATTATTTGATTTAAACGTCAAAATTAAACATCCAAATTTCAATAATAAAATGGCCATAGTTTCTATGATATATATCCTATGGCCATGAAACCTAGCTAACTATCTTATAATTCCCTAAGCTTAGGTCATGCAAAGTTTTATTAGAATTGGTCAAGTCTTTCTATACTATTAGGTCCGAGGACACAGTTATCGTCCTTAGATTTTCGTTGTCTACAAATATAGTCCCTATTGTGGATAGTGTATAACTTCCGAATTTTTTCATACACTTTCCAAATTTATTTCTTTATATTTTATGCATGAAATATTAAGTAAGGGATGAAATTACATGTTACAAAAATTTGGGTGCTGAATCTTTATGTTAAGTAGTGATTTGGTCCAGTTAAAAGGTCAAAACTAGTATGTCTGAAGCTGTCAAACTGAGTTTTAGACCCCTTAACATAGAATTGTCAATATTTTGAGTTAGAGCTGGTAGACTTTTCTATAATTTTGATATTATTTGTCCCAATAGTAGTACACTACACTGTAAAAATCTTTTCGAGATAGAGCAGGTGCGATTTTTTTAATTTGAATTTATTGTCTAAAAGAAATGCACTACGAAATAACTGTGTTCTCGGGCCTAAGAGATGAATTCAGGAAATGTAGATTCTGTACTTTGGCAACTTCCTGAATGGTTTGCTGGTTCCAATTTGTCAAACTGAATAAAAGTAAAGGATTTACATCTTTATTTTAAAGAAATTCTGTTAAAATGTCCAATTTTGACATTATACGGCTAAAATAAGCGTTTTAAAGCAGTGTCAATTTTAAGCCTAAGAGGCATGCTGACTTTCTATCTGACAGCTTTTCATGTTTTGATATTTGTGTTTCTATGATTAATTCAAATTCTATTAGCCATTTGTGAACTCTGAATGTAGAGAAAAGTAGATTATCACAGAAAAATGTGCAAAATGTGTTGTATTTAGACCCTGGTCGAACAGCCTGTTTGATGTATGCGAAATGTTAAGAGCTCTGTACATATAATTTGTAGTCCATCATAAATATTTCATTAAATCTGTAAAAAGCACTTTTCAATGATCTGTGCACCTTATCCATTTCATATACTACCTTTATTTTCATCTATAGGATAGTATGTGGTTCAAATATATGCCAGTTGAGACTAAAACTACATGCAAGATTTCCATTGAAAAGTGAAAAACTATGCATCAGACCATACTGTCTGCAAAAAGTTGAATGCAAGAGTCCTTTTCAATTAGACTTCTTGTATCATGACATCTTAGCATAGAAAAACAAAAGAAAATTTCCATTTATAATAGCTTCTATATGCATTTTATGTGTAAATATGTGCAAAAGTTACAAATTTCCATTTCTTATAGCTTCTGTATGCATTTTTATATGTAAATATGTGCTACGGCCTAAATTTACTCTTAATATTGTTCAGTCTTACATGACCTAAGACCATTTTATACTCATGTGGTATGCTTTTATAACTCTTCTTTCCATTTAAAGTACATTTAATATATATGGAAGAATAATTTATGGTTAAAAACTTCAAAAACTTCAAATTGGTTGAAAAATGCATGTTTATATAAGGCTCCCTTAATTCGAAAATCTCTATTTTCAGGCACAGGCTTATATAAATTTGACTTTTGGATAATTGTAATAAATCTGATAAATCAAATGAGTGTTCAGTTGCTTTAAATACTTAATAAATTATATTTAAGAGCATTTAAAAGCAAAGTTTTGCAATATTTAAATTTTTAAGACCAAATCTTGATAGTTGAAATTATTTGATTTAAACGTCAAAATTAAACATCCAAATTTCAATAATAAAATGGCCATAGTTTCTATGATATATATCCTATGGCCATGAAACCTAGCCAACTATCTTATAATTCCTAAGCTTAGGTCATGCAAAGTTTTATTAGAATTGGTCAAGTCTTTCTATACTATTAGGTCCGAGGACACAGTTATCGTCCTTAGATTTTCGTTGTCTACAAATATAGTCCCTATTGTGGATAGTGTATAACTTCCGAATTTTTTCATACACTTTCCAAATTTATTTCTTTATATTTTATGCATGAAATATTAAGTAAGGGATGAAATTACATGTTACAAAAATTTGGGTGCTGAATCTTTATGTTAAGTAATGATTTGGTCCAGTTAAAAGGTCAAAACTAGTATGTCTGAAGCTGTCAAACTGAGTTTTAGACCCCTTAACATAGAATTGTCAATATTTTGAGTTAGAGCTGGTAGACTTTTCTATAATTTTGATATTATTTGTCCCAATAGTAGTACACTACACTGTAAAAATCTTTTCGAGATAGAGCAGGTGCGATTTT